>JANFOE010001007.1:5000-605000 GCA_025667525.1 Glebionis coronaria
AAAAAGGGTGGGTTTGATGTTAGGAGAGGTGGAGAGTACAAGGCAGTAGGTTATGATATTCCGACAACAAAGTATTTACTTTGTAGTAGAGAAGGTTTTCTTCAACCTAAAGATAAAGCTAGTGTTGATAATGTAGATGTTGATTTACCAGAAAATGGTGTAGTTGAAGATGGCGGTGGTAGTGGTGATTTTCAAAGGTTTAGAGATATTAAGAAAAAGCAAATTAGGAGGAAGCCTACGTTTAGGTGTGGGTGTTTGGCGTCAATTCTTATTAAGAAAAAAGGAAAAATCTTTGAGGTTATTAGTTTCACAGAGGGTCATAATCACCCTCTTGTAGCTGAAAGAGACATGATTTTTATGAAGAATTCGAGGAATGTGGGTTATACAAAACAGCATTTCCTCTATCAAGTTTCGAATGCAAATTTTGGTCCTGCTATAGGGTTTAGATTGATGAAACAGCTTCACGGTGGGTTTGATAATGTTGGTGTAACAGTTGATGACTGCAAGAATGAAAAAAAGAAGATTACTGTTTTTATTCGTGATCAAGACGCTTAGATGGCTGTAGAGAAGCTGATTAGTCAAAAACTTCACTCCCCTGGTTTTTTTGTCAAACATTTTAAAGGTGGTTATTTCTTCTATTATCTGAGTTTTTTTTCTAGTAAATTCATCTTTTTAGATTTTACTGCATCATGTTTTATAACTTAAAACATAAACCTTGATGTTTCATTTTTTTACTGAATTAACCATATATTTTAATGCATTTAGATATTATCAATTAGTTTTTATAATTAGTTTCTAATTTTTTTTAGGTCCTGATAATCGCTTGGCTGGTCTATTCTGGGCTGATGAAGAAGGTATCAGAAACTTTGCTACGTTCGGTGACATAGTTTCTTTTGATGCGACTTTTCGATCTAACAAGTATAATTTTTTTTCTTTTTTATCTCCAAAAATTATGTTTTTTTAGTTTATTATGTTTTTTAATTTGTTATTATGTTATTTAACTGTAGGTATCAAATGGTTTTTGTTCCCTTTACTGGTATCAACCATCATAACCGCTGTATTACATTTGCTGCTGCTTTGCTTGCCGATGAGAGTGCGTTAGCTTACATATGGTTGCTTAAATAATTTAAAGAAGCGTTTGGTAAAGCTCCAGAAGTTGTCATCACATACCAAGATCCGTCAATGAAGATTGCAATAGCTGAAGTTTTTTGCAATACAGTTCACCGCTTTTGTATGTGGCACATTATGATGAAATTGGGCACGAAGGTATTTTATCTTAAAAAAAATTTCAGCTAATGCACCATAATGCACCATAATGCAGTAAATATGCAGTAAATCTTGTAAAATATGCACTATAATGCACCATAATGCAGTAAATATGCACTATAATGCATTTCATGTTTACTTATAATTATTTTGTTTTTTTTATTATAGGTGGGTGCTGAACTATGTAATAGAACAGATTTTAAGAGACGTATTTCTGACATTGTGTGGACAGACCAAATTACGCCTGAGGTTTTTGAAAGATAATGGAATTGTATGATAAATGAATTTGATATTGGCGAGAACAAGTGGTTGGCTGACATGTTTGATCTGAGGCAAAGTTGGATACCTGCGTATTTGAGGCATGTTCCTATGGCTGGTCTAATGCGTACAACTTCAAGATCGGAAAGTGAAAATCATTTCTTTGGAAAATGGACCAACCCACGTCTTACTCTTATTGAATTCTTAAGCCATTATGACACTGCTATCGAGTATCAAAGGTATATTGAAAGGAAAAATGATCATGATTCAAGATATAAAATGCCAGCTTTCAAAACAGACCTTCAAATGGAGAAAGAAGCTTGCAAGTTATTTACTAGAACCATTTTCTTCGATGTGCAAGATGAAATGTTTAATTCATACAAGTATTGTATTGCTATGTCTGTTGTGGAAAATGGCAACACTGAAAGATATTCTGTTCGTGATAGCCAGTATCATATCTTTAAGGGTTCAGATGAGTTTCCTATTTATCAGGTATGTTCATCTTTACTGCATTTCAGTGTATTTTTTCTGCAAATGTATCATTTTACTGCATTTCAGTGTATTTGTTTTCTGCAAATGTATTATTTTACTGCATTTCAGTTTATTTGTTTTCTGCAAATGTATTATTTTACTGCATTTCAGTTTATATATGATTGCAAAACAGTATATATGACTGCTAATACTTTTTTTTTATTATTATAGGTTGAGTTTTGTAAGTCTGAGATAAAGCTTGAGTGTAGCTGTAACCGTTACGAGTCGTACGGTCTTCTTTGTCGTCATGCATTCTATGTTCTCAAAATGAATGATGTAAAGGAGTTTCCACGAAAGTACTTACATAAACGGTGGTTAAAGAATGTAAAGCCTTCAAGTTCTGCTCGTCGCATGGTCAGTGGTGTATCAGATGCAGTGCAGACTGAAGTCACAGAATTGTATCATATTTTTGAATCTACTATTGATCGGTTGGTGCACAAGGTTGATAATTTGCATATTTTCAAAGATAAGATGAAAGAGTTGCTCAAGCAAGCAGAAATTGATGTACCAGTGGTCCCAAAAATGAATAACAAAGCTGCGATTTGTTCATTGTTGGGTGTCAATGAGCCTGAAAATGAGAATGATAAAGTTCTAAATCCAAATCTTAGGAGAGCGAGAGGTCCAAGATGCTTTTCTAGGTTGAAGCCTGAACTGAAGTCACAGCTGAAGAACTTAGTAAGAGGAGGACTTGTGGTGTATGTGGTGAAAAAGCAGGACACAATAAAAGAACTTGCACAGATTTGTCTGAGAGAGCCAATCTTCAAGCTACTCCGAATCAACACATTTCTCCCAACAATCAAGCTGTTTTCCCTAGAAGATCTGCGTTGAGATCAAATACTCCAAAATAAGTACTCTATTTTTTTTAATATTTTTCATTTTAATAAATACTTCAGATCAAATTCTTCAAAATAAATTGTAAAAAAAATGAGAATGAGATACATGAAGTCTAGAAATAAATGCAAAGGTTTAGGTTTTTTCAAAAGTGTATTGTAATGTAGTTACTTTTACATTTTGATGCAATGACTTTTAATACTTGATGATTTACATTGTGATGTAGTTATTTTACATATAATTTATCTATTATACTACATTTCAGTATAATTTAATGCATTAAAACTAATGTATTATAGATAACTATGATGCAGTAAAAATATACAATATGATATCGTATGATACAGTTATATCTTTTACTGCATTGTGATGCAGTTAACGTCTACCGTATTTCAGTAGAGTTTTACCAAATCATATAGATAAATTTTTTATAAAATGTTGTATTTTTTGTAATTTATCAAGTAATGCTATAAAATTTCAAATATTAATGCAGTAAAAATAACTACTCATGACAACTTCCACTCCATTCATATGCTATAACTTTTTTTTAACTTTACTGCATCTGATGTATTATAGCTAAACTATGATGCAGTAAAATATGCTCAGTAATGCATTAAAAATATACATTATGATATCTTATGATACAGTTAAATTTAACTTTACTGCATTTTAGTAGAATTTTATCAAATGATATAGAAAAACTGTAATAAAATTTCAAATTTTAATACATTAAAACTAATCCGTCATGACAACTGCCACTCAATACATATTCCATAACTTTTTTATATAACTAAAATATGCAAAGTAATGAAGTAAAATATAAACGGTAATGCAGTAAAAATATTCATTATGATATGGTAATTGGTAAAGAAAAACCTTCATGTTTACAAGTTATTGGAAGAAAAAACAATTAGAAATTCAATTCAAAAGATTTAAAACTGAGATCTCTATTTATCAAGTTTCTCGATGGTAGTATTGAATTTCTTCCACAAGGCTTTATCATATCTGACATCATGCTCCTTTATAATCTTTGAAATTCTTGGCTTCTTCCTGAAGTATGCTTGTGCTTCTTTCAACAAACTTGCTTTTTTGACATTAATGTCCATCAGAAGGATTTTGGCCAAGTACTTGGCACGAAGCATCTTCAATTGTGCTTTCTGAATTGTTCCTTCTTTCTTCAAAGGTTGTAAAAAGTTTCCTTTACCTAGATATGTTTCTAAATGCCTCATAACGAATACACCACAATCGACATTATTGGATTTTGTTTTCCAATCAAAATCAATAATGCTAGGCTCAGAAACTAGAAAGTCAGCGCATTTTGGATGATGTTGTGTCTCCAAGTAATTTATAAAAGAATCAATCTGTGAAAATTTAAAATAAAATGTATGAGATACAACATTGTAATGCACTATTTTAAAAAAAAAATGATGCAGTAAAATTATCAATATTATTCACAAGGTATAGGAAACATATAAGTTTGATGTTTAAAAATAGCACCATAATGCTTTAAGTATTAGATAAAAGTAGACTTACCAGAGCATATGGGAAAGAACCATATATTGTTTCTATATCATCGATGCCATAATCTATGTTATCAATTATGTCTATTTCAGCGGTCTTCATATTGAAACAGATTACATAGAAATGGTTTGATGAATCTTTCGATATCTTTATTGCAGGAAAGAATACCTGTAGATATTTTTGTTATCATTAATCAACTTCATTCTATAGAACATCACAATTATATCATTTTATTCTCATAATTAATCTACTTACCAAATGAACATCGTTAAAATTCTTCCGTTTTACTTCAGTTAAAACCAAACGAATATTTTGATAAAAAACTTGCATTCTTTCTTCAATAGTCTTCCCCGAATCAACAGTGTAATTAGACTGTTTTTAGTAAATGCAAAACGTTATGTATATCATAATGTAAAACGTTACATATAAAAAAAATTTATATAATTGAATTACTTACAAGCATTCCTGTATGACAATATACATTTCCATCGTCTGATAGCTTGTCTCTGTGTTGTTCCTCGTGATTTTGAACAATAGACCATAAGTCTAATATGAGTGAAGCAATTTCTATTTCAGGGTACAGGCTCAATAAAAAAACACCTTCAACTCCAACTCTTTTATTCATCTTGAAAATATTCTCACTGTACAATATTTCAGACAAGGTAATATATATAATGCTGTGATACCAAACCTACTGAATCAAACCTACGGAATCATCTAGAATCAGACAAATTAATCAGCGAATCTAGATGGTTTGTATGTTTAGTTTTTTTATTTTTTTTGGGTAAAGGGACATTCCCCGGTAAAATATATTAATCCCAAAAACAATGAAGTACAATGGAATGTGACTGAGTGTCACATTAACCTCAAGCCAAGCTTGAACTACTATCTAATCATATGACAACTCATATGAAAGTCCTAGCGTACAAAAGCAATAACACCAATAGGAAAGAACCACTTAACAAACAACATTAAGAAATAAAAATAGAATCGGGCAGCTTCCAAAGTTGAGCGAACATAAGCGCATCCACCGAACGCTTAAACTTACAAGAAAGAAGCTTAAGCCGCACCTCGTTCCAAATGGATTGAAATAGCTCGGGCACTTGCCTCTTGACCTTGGTGAATAACCGATGATAGGTGTGTAAACACCCATCTTTTCTACCACTTAACTACAATAATAACCGGACCAAAGCGTGTATTTTATGTCTTTTATGTCGGAATTATGCGTGGTTTGTGTTTTTATTGTGATTTAGGATATAAAGGTTAAAAATGGAGAAAACACGGACATTCACGGGCATTTACGGACTTTTATTGAAGAAAAGGATAAAAGACGAAGTCAAGAAGTCAAGAGTGCAAAAAGAACGGAAGTCCACGACCAATTCTGAAGATTTATCGAAGAAAAAGTCAAAAGACGGAAGTTTATCAAAAGCCGAAGAATTCAAGTCTATTTTATTGAAGAATTTAAAGACGAGTTCAAAAGAAATCCCGAAGTCAAAAGTCCCTTAAGTCCAAGATTAAAGAAAGATTAGAAGAAAAGGACTAAGTATGCAATTAATGAAGATTAAAAGAAGGAGGGACTTAATTATGCAATTAAGAGAAAAGGAAAGAGGGGAGGAAGCTTCCTTAATCCTCCCCTATAAATAGATTAGGATGTTTTATTTTTCACTCTTGTTGGCTAGGGTGACACTAGTTCTTCCACCATTTTAATTACTTGTCATTTACTTAATTGTCAATTTAATTACCTTGTCTCGCACCTTAAATTCATTTAATTTCAAGTAAGTTCTCATTTAATTATTGTCAATCTTTACTTTATCTTGTCAATCTCTTATCTACCTTTCTTAATCTTTGATTTGTTGTGTTTATGTTTATGTTCATGCTTTTATTTTGGTCCAAAGTGTTTTTTGATTATTGTGGTAAAAGTTGTTTAATTTCATGATTTAAATTGTTTGTTGATGTTTATTTGTTGATTCGAAACTGATTTTATTAATTCGTGTGTTTGATTTTGTTACTTTTATGTTTATATCTGCTATTGTATGTTCCTTGTTCTTCGGGTGTGTTTGCTTTGTTTCTGATATTTCCAGAAAAAGTTCCGAACCAAGAAGGTGGAAAGTGTTCATTCGGAATTTCTGAAGTTCCGAATCAAGGCTTCATTCGGAAGATTAAACTTGTTCATTCGGAAGCCAAAACTTCCGAACCAAGACTCTTCATTCGGAAGTCCAAAACTTCCGAACCAAACATACTCATTCGGAACTCCAAAGTTCCGAACCAAGGGTTTCATCCGGAACTTTTCAAAAGTTCCGAATCAACTCAAAGTTCCGAATCAGGGCTGTTCATTCGGAAGTCAAAAACTTCCGAGTCAAGGTTGTTCATTCGGAACTCCAAACTTCCGAACCAAGGGAAATCTTCCGACTCAAGAAAGGTTCATTCGGAAGTTATAAACTTCCGAATCAAGGAGTTTCATCCGGAAAGTTCCGAATCAAGGAGTGACCAAAGACTTCCGAATCAAGGCAACAAGTGAGAGTTCCGAATCAGTAAGTTCCGAACGAAGCATTGTTTTGGATAAGTGACATATTCAGATCAATTTGTTCCGGATCAAGGATTTTGGTAATATTCCAAGTGAAGAAGGATCATTTCAACCAAAGGTGACATTTAGGACGAGTGATTGTTCCAAACGAAGGTTTATTCCGAATGAGCTGTATTCAGGTTCTTATTAGCTTTTGTCCTTAATTTTTATCTTCAAGCTTTATTTTTCCTGCCTTTTATTTAATTGCACTTTTAGATTATTTGCCTTAGTTTTAGTAGCACTTTAAGTTTGCCTTAGATAGATTTAAGTTTACGTCAGTTTACTTTAGATCCTTTAATTTCAGCCACTTTACTTTAATACTTGCACTCTACTTTAATTAGACTTAGATT
Organism: Glebionis coronaria; assembly: GCA_025667525.1. NCBI lineage: Eukaryota > Viridiplantae > Streptophyta > Magnoliopsida > Asterales > Asteraceae > Glebionis > Glebionis coronaria. The sequence continues at coordinate 12,321 of JANFOE010001007.1, forward strand.
TACTTTAAGAGCACTTTTAATGTTAAGTCTTTGCATTTAAATTTAAAATCACCCAAAAATATTCTTTTTCACCAAAGATCAACTAAGTCACACATAGGAGCCTAGATCAATTCGTTAAGATACCGAGAACACGAACTTAATCGTTAATTTCTTACTAGGCAAAAGTCAGTTATCAAATGGCGCCGCTGCCGGCTCTTTTCGTTACGATCAACAGTTTTCTGTGCTAGACACGTTGTTCTTTTTGGGATCCGTTCACTTGTGAACGTTATTTTTCTTGCATAAAAAATTCAAAAATCATAAAAAATTAAAAATTGATAAACAACCATAAAAATTAAAAATTTTAAAAAATCCAAAAAGATTTTATCTTTATTGTGTATATATATTGTATTTGTGTTTGGTTTTGTTTTCTTTTGCATTTTCAGGTGTATGCGTACTAGATCTTCTAATTATCAAGAGCCCGAGCCTCAAGAAGATTTAGATATGGCAGGTGTTAACAACAACATTCCACCGAACCTGAATAATAATAATAACAACAATGCTCTTCCACAGCCCGATCTTCGGACCATGGAGGAACTTTGTCAACCAACAATGTTTGGACGAGGAGGACCGATTGCGCCGATGCAAATCAACGCTCCTGAGTTTTCGTTGAAGCACCACATGATTCAGCAAGTGCAAACAAGCCCATTTAGAGGATTGCCTGATGATGATGCCAACAAACACCTCGACAAGTTCATTACAATCACCCAAAGCATGAAGTTGCCTGGGGCCACAATGGATGTACTCCGCCTACAACTATTCCCACATACTTTATCGCATCATGCCGAGAAATGGTTTGATCGTCTCCCGAAGAATTCTATTCACACTTAGGATGATATGACTCAACGCTTTCTATCGCGCTACTTTCCACCATCCATGGTCACGAGCCTTCACAATCAGATCAGCGGTTTCATGCAAGATCCCGATGAATCTCTTTTTGATGCATGGGAGAGATATAATGTCTTGATCGACCGTTGTCCAAACCACAATATGCTTCCGGTCACCTTGATCGATACTTTCTATAACGGATTGACTTTTCGAGATCGTGATACGATTAATGCAGCCGCCGGTGGCACATTCATGAAAAGGAGACCCGAGGAGTGTAGAGAGTTAATAGAGAACATGACTACTCATCATAAGAACTGGGATTCCTCTACTTCTTCTAGAAACAACACGAGAGTCAATGTTTCTTCTACCTCAGCAAACCCTGAGATGACCGAACTCACCCGCATGATGGCTGAAATGAGCAAAAGTATTACGCTTCTCGCTTCAAACCAACAACAACAACAAGTTAAAGCGGTTGCTAATCCTTGTGAAACATGTGGCGGTCCTCACTCATACACCGATTGTCCTTCGACACAAGGAAATCCGGAAAATGTGTATGCAGCTTACGGTAATTATTCACCGGAAAATTACCAAGCTAGACAACAAGGGGATAGAAATCTGCTGAGCTATCGTTCAAACAATTACCTTTCACCCGGTTTTTCTCCTTAAAACCAAAACCCCGCCAACAACTACAATAGAAGCAACCAAATCCCACCTCGTGCTTCTAACCCTTATCAACCACCCACCCAACAACACCCACCCATTAATCCCGATGTTGACACCATCATGAGAACTCAAGGTGAGCAAATCAAGAACCTACAGAGCCAGATAATCAATTTGAAAGGAGATATCTTGAAGCAAGGTAATGACATCAGAACCGAGGTTCGTGAAAATCTTCAATCCTCTTTCATCACTCAAACAACTGAATTAAAGAATCTGTTGGCTAGTTTCTTGCCCGAAGCTCAACCTTCTTCTTCCTCGGGTTCTCTACCTTCAAACACCGTCACTAATCCGCGAGCTAATGTGAGTGCTATAACTACGCGTAGTGGAATTACCATTGTCAATCCACCTGACTCACCACCATCATCTACAACTCCTCCACCACCATGTATCCCTATTTCTCTTCCACCTAGTAGTAGTACACCATTACCGTCTCTGCCTCGTCATGACGATGTATCTCGGAAGGACCCTTCAACATCACAACCTTCACCAACTACACCTCCACCTAACCCTTATCAACCCAGAATCCCATACCCTTCTCGCATAGGCAAGACCAACGAGCTAACCAAGAATGACTGTAATGTAATGAAATATGTGGATATGCTATCTAAAATGACCATCAACATTAGCCTTGTTGAAGCACTTTGCCACATGCCTAAATTTGTCAAAGCATTCAAGGAATTGCTTAGCAAGAAAGAGAAGTTGATTGAACTCGCCAACACACGATTAAATGAAAACTGCTCTGCAGTCCTTCTTAGAGAACTTCCGGAAAAGCTTGGAGATCCCGGTCGTTTTGTGTTGCCTTGCGTGTTCAACAAAACTGAAGAATTTACTGCCCTTGCTGATCTCGGGGCTAGTATTAATTTGATGCCACTGAGTGTTTGGAAAACACTATCATTGCCCGACCTCATTCCAACAAAGATGACTCTCGAACTTGCAAACCGCACTCTCGCTTACCCCGTTGGTATAGCCGAAGATGTGTTTCTTAAAGTTGGCACATTTACTTTCCCGGTCGATTTTGTCGTAGTTGATTATGAAATGGACCCTCGTATTCCTCTAATACTTGGTCGGCCATTCTTGAGAACCGGACGTGCTTTAGTAGATGTGGCCGAAGGTGAGTTAATCTTACGAGTCGGGGATGATTCTAAAGTTTTTAAAATGGGGAAGCTTACAGGCAAATCTTTTGGAGGCCGAGAATCAGTGAATATGATAAATGTGCTCGATGACTTTACCATCTATGACAATCCTCTATTTGAGTCTTCCACTGACAATCCACTCTTTGAAGATAATGTGGATGATTCTCCCCCTACTTTGGACGCTTCGCCCATTTATGATTCTCAACCGGTCTTCGATGCTTATGATGATGATGATTCTAGCTCAGACTCGGATGATTTTAATTTTACTTCTGAGTATCCCGAGCTGCCCACTTTCGATGATTTCGATGAGGCTGATACTCTATCGAGCGATTCTTCACATGATGAAGATCCTCCACCATCACTCGATCCTACTTTGGACGATTATTCATTTGAGGAAGATTTCTCTGAATTTCTCAACACATACTTCCCTCATGAGAGTGATGCTCCTCCTTTTGACTTTGAAGATTGTCGTCTTGATCCTACTTTGGATTTGAAGAGCATTTTGTCAAAGGAGAAGAAACCGGTCGACACCGAAATCCGTTGCACGTATGATTTGACACCTCTTTGTCCCACTTCTGAGGACGAGGTTGTGCTTCTTTGCGGATCTTCTTCACACTCGGCTGAGCCTGAGTGCTATTTTCCCTTGAAGGAAAAGGTGTTCGATCCCGGTATTGAAATCTTTAAGCCATCTCAGTATCCACCTGATGAAATAAAAGGAAAAATCTTTGGACCCATTGAAGACATGCTTGCACCACACCATACTTGCTTCTACTGTGCTCCATCACTGCTTAAGGGAACCTTGCCACTGTTTTTTTGGCTTGCCTTGTTCGCCTTAAGCTCTTGCTTATTGATGGATGAAAACTATGTCTTTGATCCTGGTGGATATTTTTCATGCTACTTCCGTTGATGATCAAGGTCGAGTCAGGCTCACGACTCGGTTAACAAAAAATCAAGCGCTTCTTGGGAGGCAACCCATGCATCTATCTTTCCGCTTTCTTTACCATAAGTGTAGGGGGGACCCTTTGGATTGCGATTTCCTCTCCTCACTTCTTAATCAGGGATTCGAGCTTCAATGATCCACTCTTGATGATTCTTGACGACCCGTGATTCCGTGTTCTACTTCTTCCCGGTTCTATCCTAAACTCTTTTCGATTCACTATTTTATATTTTCTCAATATTAAAATAGGAATCTCTTTAGTTGTCTTTTCCTTAGCAAGATTTAAACGTGCACAATGTCCTAAGTGTAGGGGAGCTTACTCCCACATGCTTAAACATTGAGGACAATGTTTATCTTAAGTGTAGGGGGGACTTCTATCGAAGTTAAGTGGTCTTTTCCTTGTTTTTGTCCTCATTTTAACCGGAAAATCAATTTTTCGACATTTTTCAAAATTTTTGATCTATTTTGGCCTATTAGTTGTTATCTTTGTATAGTTATTTTCTTTCTCTGCTAGAATAAATGTTTAATAAGTGGTTTTAATTTTCAAACGTTGTGAATCTTTTGACTCAATCCGAGTTTACTCTAGCTAGTATCCTTAACGTGTTTAAGTCAAGTTTTGCTAGGCTTTTATATAGGGAGCTATAAAACGCGAAAGTCTTAACTCACACGGGTTAAGAACAAGAACTTTTCGCAAGTTCCTATAATTGATCCTAGAGAGTCGTTTATCAAGGGAACTTTAAAATGCGATTTCTAAACTTGAAAGAGTCTAAGAATTTGCAAGATCCTATAGGCGACTCGAAAACCCAAAACTTTGATTCAATAGGCTAAGCATCCACGAGTCTCATTACTTGAGATTTTAAACTGTGGAGAACGAGAGATGATAGAGCCAATTATAAGTTCGGTATTCTTTCATGAATTTATGTGAGTTAATTATGAGCTTATTCTCCCATCGCTTGCTAATAATTTATTTGCTAATAAATAAGGTTGTACGATTTGAAAAGTTACTTAGCTTCTAGCCCCAGATCGTTTAAAATTTGCTCGGTAATGACGAGAGTTCATAGCCAAGGCATAACTTATGAAGCGGGGCGCGAAGATTGGCGAGTCCGAAAAGGCCCTAACAAGGCATGAGGGCTATGTTTTGTTGCTAAAGATCCAAAGTGATGTGAAGAATCATTTATCGAAAATCAATATGAAGGATCGAGACACACGACGTAAAGCAAAAACTCCCCAAAAGTCATGGAGAAGTGTATCCGAAAAGACCCTAACAAGGTATGAGGATAAATAGATCCAAGTCATAAAAGGAGGCGGATCGTTGTATATCAAAGTCCAAAATAAAGATTGGAGAAAAATGAAGAAGTCGTGGTCCAAGTATGAATCTCTCAAAACTTCAAGTGAAGAAATTCCAATTATGAAGAGAAGACCATTATTTCATGAACGTCTCTCAAGATTTGAAGTATGAAGTCGCTGCCAAATATCGGCCCGAGAAAGGTCTCAAATCGCGAACCAAGTTATGCCAAGATATGAACTTTCTGATATCCCGAGAAGCAGTTTTAAAAGATTTGGTCCTTTAGCTAACTATTGATTAAATCGTGCACTTTATTTTCAGACTAAATAACTATCGAAATAAGTCAAACAATGCATCTTCGTGATCATTCAAGACAGATAATAAAATATAAGAGATACACCTAGGAATAAGGGAGTCTAAGTGAGTAATTGGCCCACATGAGTTCGTGTTAGTTTACTAACTTATAATAACAATGATCTTGTTTTTAAGCTTGGTTTGGAGAAAGTGAAAACTTGAGGATGATGATTATTCATAACATTTTCAAAACCCAAGGTATGCTTTTAATTTCTTTATTTTGTATGTTTTTAATTTTCTATCTCTTTAATAAAGGCCAACGTGGATTGATTATGATGAAAAGTGTAATCTTGCTTTGTAACTAATGCATTGCATGAGGACATTGCAATGGTCAAGTGTAGGGGATTTGATAGGTGTGTAAACACCCATCTTTTCTACCACTTAACTACAATAATAACCGGACCAAAACGTGTATTTTATTTCTTTTATGTCGGAATTATGCGTGGTTTGTGTTTTTATTGTGATTTAGGATATAAAGGTTAAAAATGGAGAAAACACGGACATTCACGGGAATTTACGGACTTTTATTGAAGAAAAGGATAAAAGACGAAGTCAAGAAGTCAAGAGTGCAAAAAGAACGGAAGTCCATGACCAATTCTGAAGATTTATCGAAGAAAAAGTCAAAAGACGGAAGTTTATCAAAAGCCGAAGAATTCAAGTCTATTTTATTGAAGAATTTAAAGACGAGTTCAAAAGAAATCCCGAAGTCAAAAGTCCCTTAAGTCCAAGATTAAAGAAAGATTAGAAGAAAAGGACTAAGTATGCAATTAATGAAGATTAAAAGAAGGAGGGACTTAATTATGCAATTAAGAGAAAGGAAAGAGGGGAGGAAGCTTCCTTAATCCTCCCCTATAAATAGATTAGGATGTTTTATTTTTCACTCTTGTTGGCTAGGGTGACACTAGTTCTTCCACCATTTTAATTACTTGTCATTTACTTAATTGTCAATTTAATTACCTTGTCTCGCACCTTAAATTCATTTAATTTCAAGTAAGTTTTCATTTAATTATTGTCAATCTTTACTTTATCTTGTCAATCTCTTATCTACCTTTCTTAATCTTTGATTTGTTGTGTTTATGTTTATGTTCATGCTTTTATTTTGGTCCAAAGTGTTTTTTGATTATTGTGGTAAAAGTTGTTTAATTTCATGATTTAAATTGTTTGTTGATGTTTATTTGTTGATTCGAAACTGATTTTATTAATTCATGTGTTTGATTTTGTTACTTTTATGTTTATATCTGCTACTGTATGTTCCTTGTTCTTCGGGTGTGTTTGCTTTGTTTCTGATATTTCCAGAAAAAGTTCCGAACCAAGAAGGTGGAAAGTGTTCATTCGGAATTTCTGAAGTTCCGAATCAAGGCTTCATTCGGAAGATTAAACTTGTTCATTCGGAAGCCAAAACTTCCGAACCAAGACTCTTCATTCGGAAGTCCAAAACTTCCGAACCAAACATACTCATTCGGAACTCCAAAGTTCCGAACCAAGGGTTTCATCCGGAATTTTCAAAAGTTCCGAATCAACTCAAAGTTCCGAATCAGGGCTGTTCATTCGGAAGTCAAAAACTTCCGAGTCAAGGTTGTTCATTCGGAACTCCAAACTTCCGAACCAAGGGAAATCTTCCGACTCAAGAAAGGTTCATTCGGAAGTTATAAACTTCCGAATCAAGGAGTTTCATCAGGAAAGTTCCGAATCAAGGAGTGACCAAAGACTTCCGAATCAAGGCAACAAGTGAGAGTTCCGAATCAGTAAGTTCCGAACGAAGCATTGTTTTTGATAAGTGACATATTCAGATCAATTTGTTCCGGATCAAGGATTTTGGTAATATTCCAAGTGAAGAAGGATCATTTCAACCAAAGGTGACATTTAGGACGAGTGATTGTTCCAAACGAAGGTTTATTCCGAATGAGCTGTATTCAGGTTCTTATTAGCTTTTGTCCTTAATTTTTATCTTCAAGCTTTATTTTTCCTGCCTTTTATTTAATTGCACTTTTAGATTATTTGCCTTAGTTTTAGTAGCACTTTAAGTTTGCCTTAGATAGATTTAAGTTTACGTCAGTTTACTTTAGAGCCTTTAATTTCAGCCACTTTACTTTAATACTTGCACTCTACTTTAATTAGACTTAGATTTACTTTAAGAGCACTTTTAATGTTAAGTCTTTGCATTTAAATTTAAAATCACCCAAAAATATTCTTTTTCACCAAAGATCAACTAAGTCACACATAGGAGCCTAGATCAATTCGTTAAGATACCGAGAACACGAACTTAATCTTTAATTTCTTACTAGGCAAAAGTCAGTTATCAACCGAACATTGCGTTCTTGCCAAATGAAGTAGGCACACGCAGCCATGATCAGCTTAGAAACAATACTTTTAAATAACTTCCGCTTGGCAAATGGCTGGACAAATGAAGTAATATGACTAAAGACTGGATCAATAGAATCCATCCCAGCAAATTTCTTCAATCGGTTCCAAATCTGTTGAGAGAATGGACATTCAAAAAAAAGGTGATCATGGGAATCCGGGACCAATTCACACAACGAACATACTTGAACCATATCCTGATTAACTTCTGAAACGCGAATTCTGTCTTGCGTCTTCAATCTTCGCCAAAAAATTAGCCATAAATTAGTAGCATGTTTGGGAATACAAGCAGGAAACCAAACAATGTCACTCCATGGGACAATCTGACTCTTGTACCGAATTGTATTCCAGACCAAAGTAACCGAAAACTCCGAGCATTTACCATCTAGATATGTTTCTAAATGCCTCATAACGAATACACCACAATCGACATTATTGGATTTTGTTTTCCAATCAAAATCAATAATGCTAGGCTCAGAAACTAGAAAGTCAGCGCATTTTGGATGATGTTGTGTCTCCAAGTAATTTATAAAAGAATCAATCTGTGAAAATTTAAAATAAAATGTATGAGATACAACATTGTAATGCACTATTTTAAAAAAAAATGATGCAGTAAAATTATCAATATTATTCACAAGGTATAGGAAACATATAAGTTTGATGTTTAAAAATAGCACCATAATGCTTTAAGTATTAGATAAAAGTAGACTTACCAGAGCATATGGGAAAGAACCATATATTGTTTCTATATCATCGATGCCATAATCTATGTTATCAATTATGTCTATTTCAGCGGTCTTCATATTGAAACAGATTACATAGAAATGGTTTGATGAATCTTTCGATATCTTTATTGCAGGAAAGAATACCTGTAGATATTTTTGTTATCATTAATCAACTTCATTCTATAGAACATCACAATTATATCATTTTATTCTCATAATTAATCTACTTACCAAATGAACATCGTTAAAATTCTTCCGTTTTACTTCAGTTAAAACCAAACGAATATTTTGATAAAAAACTTGCATTCTTTCTTCAATAGTCTTCCCCGAATCAACAGTGTAATTAGACTGTTTTTAGTAAATGCAAAACGTTATGTATATCATAATGTAAAACGTTACATATAAAAAAAATTTATATAATTGAATTACTTACAAGCATTCCTGTATGACAATATACATTTCCATCGTCTGATAGCTTGTCTCTGTGTTGTTCCTCGTGATTTTGAACAATAGACCATAAGTCTAATATGAGTGAAGCAATTTCTATTTCAGGGTACAGGCTCAATAAAAAAACACCTTCAACTCCAACTCTTTTAATCATCTTGAAAATATTCTCACTGTACAATATTTCAGACAAGGTAATATATATAATGCTGTGATACCAAACCTACTGAATCAAACCTACGGAATCATCTAGAATCAGACAAATTAATCAGCGAATCTAGATGGTTTGTATGTTTAGTTTTTTTATTTTTTTTGGGTAAAGGGACATTCCCCGGTAAAATATATTAATCCCAAAAACAATGAAGTACAATGGAATGTGACTGAGTGTCACATTAACCTCAAGCCAAGCTTGAACTACTATCTAATCATATGACAACTCATATGAAAGTCCTAGCGTACAAAAGCAATAACACCAATAGGAAAGAACCACTTAACAAACAACATTAAGAAATAAAAATAGAATCGGGCAGCTTCCAAAGTTGAGCGAACATAAGCGCATCCACCGAACGCTTAAACTTACAAGAAAGAAGCTTAAGCCGCACCTCGTTCCAAATGGATTGAAATAGCTCGGGCACTTGCCTCTTGACCTTGGTGAATAACCGATGATAGGTGTGTAAACACCCATCTTTTCTACCACTTAACTACAATAATAACCGGACCAAAGCGTGTATTTTATGTCTTTTATGTCGGAATTATGCGTGGTTTGTGTTTTTATTGTGATTTAGGATATAAAGGTTAAAAATGGAGAAAACACGGACATTCACGGGCATTTACGGACTTTTATTGAAGAAAAGGATAAAAGACGAAGTCAAGAAGTCAAGAGTGCAAAAAGAACGGAAGTCCACGACCAATTCTGAAGATTTATCGAAGAAAAAGTCAAAAGACGGAAGTTTATCAAAAGCCGAAGAATTCAAGTCTATTTTATTGAAGAATTTAAAGACGAGTTCAAAAGAAATCCCGAAGTCAAAAGTCCCTTAAGTCCAAGATTAAAGAAAGATTAGAAGAAAAGGACTAAGTATGCAATTAATGAAGATTAAAAGAAGGAGGGACTTAATTATGCAATTAAGAGAAAAGGAAAGAGGGGAGGAAGCTTCCTTAATCCTCCCCTATAAATAGATTAGGATGTTTTATTTTTCACTCTTGTTGGCTAGGGTGACACTAGTTCTTCCACCATTTTAATTACTTGTCATTTACTTAATTGTCAATTTAATTACCTTGTCTCGCACCTTAAATTCATTTAATTTCAAGTAAGTTCTCATTTAATTATTGTCAATCTTTACTTTATCTTGTCAATCTCTTATCTACCTTTCTTAATCTTTGATTTGTTGTGTTTATGTTTATGTTCATGCTTTTATTTTGGTCCAAAGTGTTTTTTGATTATTGTGGTAAAAGTTGTTTAATTTCATGATTTAAATTGTTTGTTGATGTTTATTTGTTGATTCGAAACTGATTTTATTAATTCGTGTGTTTGATTTTGTTACTTTTATGTTTATATCTGCTACTGTATGTTCCTTGTTCTTCGGGTGTGTTTGCTTTGTTTCTGATATTTCCAGAAAAAGTTCCGAACCAAGAAGGTGGAAAGTGTTCATTCGGAATTTCTGAAGTTCCGAATCAAGGCTTCATTCGGAAGATTAAACTTGTTCATTCGGAAGCCAAAACTTCTGAACCAAGACTCTTCATTCGGAAGTCCAAAACTTCCGAACCAAACATACTCATTCGGAACTCCAAAGTTCCGAACCAAGGGTTTCATCCGGAACTTTTCAAAAGTTCCGAATCAACTCAAAGTTCCGAATCAGGGCTGTTCATTCGGAAGTCAAAAACTTCCGAGTCAAGGTTGTTCATTCGGAACTCCAAACTTCCGAACCAAGGGAAATCTTCCGACTCAAGAAAGGTTCATTCGGAAGTTATAAACTTCCGAATCAAGGAGTTTCATCCGGAAAGTTCCGAATCAAGGAGTGACCAAAGACTTCCGAATCAAGGCAACAAGTGAGAGTTCCGAATAGTAAGTTCCGAACGAAGCATTGTTTTGGATAAGTGACATATTCAGATCAATTTGTTCCGGATCAAGGATTTTGGTAATATTCCAAGTGAAGAAGGATCATTTCAACCAAAGGTGACATTTAGGACGAGTGATTGTTCCAAACGAAGGTTTATTCCGAATGAGCTGTATTCAGGTTCTTATTAGCTTTTGTCCTTAATTTTTATCTTCAAGCTTTATTTTTCCTGCCTTTTATTTAATTGCACTTTTAGATTATTTGCCTTAGTTTTAGTAGCACTTTAAGTTTGCCTTAGATAGATTTAAGTTTACGTCAGTTTACTTTAGATCCTTTAATTTCAGCCACTTTACTTTAATACTTGCACTCTACTTTAATTAGACTTAGATTTACTTTAAGAGCACTTTTAATGTTAAGTCTTTGCATTTAAATTTAAAATCACCCAAAAATATTCTTTTTCACCAAAGATCAACTAAGTCACACATAGGAGCCTAGATCAATTCGTTAAGATACCGAGAACACGAACTTAATCTTTAATTTCTTACTAGGCAAAAGTCAGTTATCAAATGGCGCCGCTGCCGGCTCTTTTCGTTACGATCAACAGTTTTCTGTGCTAGACACGTTGTTCTTTTTGGGATCCGTTCACTTGTGAACGTTATTTTTCTTGCATAAAAAATTCAAAAATCATAAAAAATTAAAAATTGATAAACAACCATAAAAATTAAAAATTTTAAAAAATCCAAAAAGATTTTATCTTTATTGTGTATATATATTGTATTTGTGTTTGGTTTTGTTTTCTTTTGCATTTTCAGGTGTATGCGTACTAGATCTTCTAATTATCAAGAGCCCGAGCCTCAAGAAGATTTAGATATGGCAGGTGTTAACAACAACATTCCACCGAACCTGAATAATAATAATAACAACAATGCTCTTCCACAGCCTGATCTTCGGACCATGGAGGAACTTTGTCAACCAACAATGTTTGGACGAGGAGGACCGATTGCGCCGATGCAAATCAACGCTCCTGAGTTTTCGTTGAAGCACCACATGATTCAGCAAGTGCAAACAAACCCATTTAGAGGATTGCCTGATGATGATGCCAACAAACACCTCGACAAGTTCATTACAATCACCCAAAGCATGAAGTTGCCTGGGGCCACAATGGATGTACTCCGCCTACAACTCTTCCCACATACTTTATCGCATCATGCCGAGAAATGGTTTGATCGTCTCCCGAAGAATTCTATTCACACTTGGGATGATATGACTCAACGCTTTCTATCGCGCTACTTTCCACCATCCATGGTCACGAGCCTTCACAATCAGATCAGCGGTTTCATGCAAGATCCCGATGAATCTCTTTTTGATGCATGGGAGAGATATAATGTCTTGATCGACCGTTGTCCAAACCACAATATGCTTCCGGTCACCTTGATCGATACTTTCTACAACGGATTGACTTTTCGAGATCGTGATACGATTAATGCAGCCGCCGGTGGCACATTCATGAAAAGGAGACCCGAGGAGTGTAGAGAGTTAATAGAGAACATGACTACTCATCATAAGAACTGGGATTCCTCTACTTCTTCTAGAAACAACACGAGAGTCAATGTTTCTTCTACCTCAGCAAACCCTGAGATGACCGAACTCACCCGCATGATGGCTGAAATGAGCAAAAGTATTACGCTTCTCGCTTCAAACCAACAACAACAACAAGTTAAAGCGGTTGCTAATCCTTGTGAAACATGTGGCGGTCCTCACTCATACACCGATTGTCCTTCGACACAAGGAAATCCGGAAAATGTGTATGCAGCTTACGGTAATTATTCACCGGAAAATTACCAAGCTAGACAACAAGGGGATAGAAATCTGCTGAGCTACCGTTCAAACAATTACCTTTCACCCGGTTTTTCTCCTCAAAACCAAAACCCCGCCAACAACTACAATAGAAGCAACCAAATCCCACCTCGTGCTTCTAACCCTTATCAACCACCCACCCAACAACACCCACCCATTAATCCCGATGTTGACACCATCATGAGAACTCAAGGTGAGCAAATCAAGAACCTTTTTTTGGTAATGGGTTACCCCGGTAAATATATTAACCAAATCAAGAACCTACAGAGCCAGATAATCAATTTGAAAGGAGATATCTTGAAGCAAGGTAATGACATCAGAACCGAGGTTCGTGAAAATCTTCAATCCTCTTTCATCACTCAAACAACTGAATTAAAGAATCTGTTGGCTAGTTTCTTGCCCGAAGCTCAACCTTCTTCTTCCTCGGGTTCTCTACCTTCAAACACCGTCACTAATCCGCGAGCTAATGTGAGTGCTATAACTACGCGTAGTGGAATTACCATTGTCAATCCACCTGACTCACCACCATCATCTACAACTCCTCCACCACCATGTATCCCTATTTCTCTTCCACCTAGTAGTAGTACACCATTGCCGTCTCTGCCTCGTCATGACGATGTATCTCGGAAGGACCCTTCAACATCACAACCTTCACCAACTACACCTCCACCTAACCCTTATCAACCCAGAATCCCATACCCTTCTCGCATAGGCAAGACCAACGAGCTAACCAAGAATGACTGTAATGTAATGAAATATGTGGATATGCTATCTAAAATGACCATCAACATTAGCCTTGTTGAAGCACTTTGCCACATGCCTAAATTTGTCAAAGCATTCAAGGAATTGCTTAGCAAGAAAGAGAAGTTGATTGAACTCGCCAACACACGATTAAATGAAAACTGCTCTGCAGTCCTTCTTAGAGAACTTCCGGAAAAGCTTGGAGATCCCGGTCGTTTTGTGTTGCCTTGCGTGTTCAACAAAACTGAAGAATTTACTGCCCTTGCTGATCTCGGGGCTAGTATTAATTTGATGCCACTGAGTGTTTGGAAAACACTATCATTGCCCGACCTCATTCCAACAAAGATGACTCTCGAACTTGCAAACCGCACTCTCGCTTACCCCGTTGGTATAGCCGAAGATGTGTTTCTTAAAGTTGGCACATTTACTTTCCCGGTCGATTTTGTCGTAGTTGATTATGAAATGGACCCTCGTATTCCTCTAATACTTGGTCGGCCATTCTTGAGAACCGGACGTGCTTTAGTAGATGTGGCCGAAGGTGAGTTAATCTTACGAGTCGGGGATGATTCTAAAGTTTTTAAAATGGGGAAGCTTACAGGCAAATCTTTTGGAGGCCGAGAATCAGTGAATATGATAAATGTGCTCGATGACTTTACCGTCTATGACAATCCTCTATTCGAGTCTTCCACTGACAATCCACTCTTTGAAGATAATGTGGATGATTCTCCCCCTACTTTGGACGCTTCGCCCATTTATGATTCTCAACCGGTCTTCGATGCTTATGATGATGATGATTCTAGCTCAGACTCGGATGATTTTAATTTTACTTCTGAGTATCCCGAGCTGCCCACTTTCGATGATTTCGATGAGGCTGATACTCTATCGAGCGATTCTTCACATGATGAAGATCCTCCACCATCACTCGATCCTACTTTGGACGATTATTCATTTGAGGAAGATTTCTCTGAATTTCTCAACACATACTTCCCTCATGAGAGTGATGCTCCTCCTTTTGACTTTGAAGATTGTCGTCTTGATCCTACTTTGGATTTGAAGAGCATTTTGTCAAAGGAGAAGAAACCGGTCGACACCGAAATCCGTTGCACGTATGATTTGACACCTCTTTGTCCCACTTCTGAGGACGAGGTTGTGCTTCTTTGCGGATCTTCTTCACACTCGGCTGAGCCTGAGTGCTATTTTCCCTTGAAGGAAAAGGTGTTCGATCCCGGTATTGAAATCTTTAAGCCATCTCAGTATCCACCTGATGAAATAAAAGGAAAAATCTTTGGACCCATTGAAGACATGCTTGCACCACACCATACTTGCTTCTACTGTGCTCCATCACTGCTTAAGGGAACCTTGCCACTGTTTTTTTGGCTTGCCTTGTTCGCCTTAAGCTCTTGCTTATTGATGGATGAAAACTATGTCTTTGATCCTGGTGGATATTTTTCATGCTACTTCCGTTGATGATCAAGGTCGAGTCAGGCTCACGACTCGGTTAACAAAAAATCAAGCGCTTCTTGGGAGGCAACCCATGCATCTATCTTTCCGCTTTCTTTACCATAAGTGTAGGGAGGACCCTTTGGATTGCGATTTCCTCTCCTCACTTCTTAATCAGGGATTCGAGCTTCAATGATCCACTCTTGATGATTCTTGACGACCCGTGATTCCGTGTTCTACTTCTTCCCGGTTCTATCCTAAACTCTTTTCGATTCACTATTTTATATTTTCTCAATATTAAAATAGGAATCTCTTTAGTTGTCTTTTCCTTAGCAAGATTTAAACGTGCACAATGTCCTAAGTGTAGGGGAGCTTACTCCCACATGCTTAAACATTGAGGACAATGTTTATCTTAAGTGTAGGGGGGACTTCTATCGAAGTTAAGTGGTCTTTTCCTTGTTTTTGTCCTTATTTTAACCGGAAAATCAATTTTTCGACATTTTTCAAAATTTTTGATCTATTTTGGCCTATTAGTTGTTATCTTTGTATAGTTATTTTCTTTCTCTGCTAGAATAAATGTTTAATAAGTGGTTTTAATTTTCAAACGTTGTGAATCTTTTGACTCAATCCGAGTTTACTCTAGCTAGTATCCTTAACGTGTTTAAGTCAAGTTTTGCTAGGCTTTTATATAGGGAGCTATAAAACGCGAAAGTCTTAACTCACACGGGTTAAGAACAAGAACTTTTCGCAAGTTCCTATAATTGATCCTAGAGAGTCGTTTATCAAGGGAACTTTAAAATGCGATTTCTAAACTTGAAAGAGTCTAAGAATTTGCAAGATCCTATAGGCGACTCGAAAACCCAAAACTTTGATTCAATAGGCTAAGCATCCACGAGTCTCATTACTTGAGATTTTAAACTGTGGAGAACGAGAGATGATAGAGACAATTATAAGTTCGGTATTCTTTCATGAATTTATGTGAGTTAATTATGAGCTTATTCTCCCATCGCTTGCTAATAATTTATTTGCTAATAAATAAGGTTGTACGATTTGAAAAGTTACTTAGCTTCTAGCCCCAGATCGTTTAAAAGTTGCTCGGTAATGACGAGAGTTCATAGCCAAGGCATAACTTATGAAGCGGGGCGCGAAGATTGGCGAGTCCGAAAAGGCCCTAACAAGGCATGAGGGCTATGTTTTGTTGCTAAAGATCCAAAGTGATGTGAAGAATCATTTATCGAAAATCAATATGAAGGATCGAGACACACGACGTAAAGCAAAAACTCCCCAAAAGTCATGGAGAAGTGTATCCGAAAAGACCCTAACAAGGTATGAGGATAAATATATCCAAGTCATAAAAGGAGGCGGATCGTTGTATATCAAAGTCCAAAATAAAGATTGGAGAAAAATGAAGAAGTCGTGGTCCAAGTATGAATCTCTCAAAACTTCAAGTGAAGAAATTCCAATTATGAAGAGAAGACCATTATTTCATGAACGTCTCTCAAGATTTGAAGTATGAAGTCGCTGCCAAATATCGGCCCGAGAAAGGTCTCAAATCGCGAACCAAGTTATGCCAAGATATGAACTTTCTGATATCCCGAGAAGCAGTTTTAAAAGATTTGGTCCTTTAGCTAACTATTGATTAAATCGTGCACTTTATTTTCAGACTAAATAACTATCGAAATAAGTCAAACAATGCATCTTCGTGATCATTCAAGACAGATAATAAAATATAAGAGATACACCTAGGAATAAGGGAGTCTAAGTGAGTAATTGGCCCACATGAGTTCGTGTTAGTTTACTAACTTATAATAACAATGATCTCGTTTTTAAGCTTGGT
Source organism: Glebionis coronaria (assembly GCA_025667525.1). NCBI lineage: Eukaryota > Viridiplantae > Streptophyta > Magnoliopsida > Asterales > Asteraceae > Glebionis > Glebionis coronaria. Next base: position 29,073 of record JANFOE010001007.1, read on the forward strand.
TTGGAGAAAGTGAAAACTTGAGGATGATGATTATTCATAACATTTTCAAAACCCAAGGTATGCTTTTAATTTCTTTATTTTGTATGTTTTTAATTTTCTATCTCTTTAATAAAGGCCAACGTGGATTGATTATGATGAAAAGTGTAATCTTGCTTTGTAACTAATGCATTGCATGAGGACATTGCAATGGTCAAGTGTAGGGGATTTGATAGGTGTGTAAACACCCATCTTTTCTACCACTTAACTACAATAATAACCGGACCAAAACGTGTATTTTATGTCTTTTATGTCGGAATTATGCGTGGTTTGTGTTTTTATTGTGATTTAGGATATAAAGGTTAAAAATGGAGAAAACACGGACATTCACGGGAATTTACGGACTTTTATTGAAGAAAAGGATAAAAGACGAAGTCAAGAAGTCAAGAGTGCAAAAAGAACGGAAGTCCATGACCAATTCTGAAGATTTATCGAAGAAAAAGTCAAAAGACGGAAGTTTATCAAAAGCCGAAGAATTCAAGTCTATTTTATTGAAGAATTTAAAGACGAGTTCAAAAGAAATCCCGAAGTCAAAAGTCCCTTAAGTCCAAGATTAAAGAAAGATTAGAAGAAAAGGACTAAGTATGCAATTAATGAAGATTAAAAGAAGGAGGGACTTAATTATGCAATTAAGAGAAAAGGAAAGAGGGGAGGAAGCTTCCTTAATCCTCCCCTATAAATAGATTAGGATGTTTTATTTTTCACTCTTGTTGGCTAGGGTGACACTAGTTCTTCCACCATTTTAATTACTTGTCATTTACTTAATTGTCAATTTAATTACCTTGTCTCGCACCTTAAATTCATTTAATTTCAAGTAAGTTTTCATTTAATTATTGTCAATCTTTACTTTATCTTGTCAATCTCTTATCTACCTTTCTTAATCTTTGATTTGTTGTGTTTATGTTTATGTTCATGCTTTTATTTTGGTCCAAAGTGTTTTTTGATTATTGTGGTAAAAGTTGTTTAATTTCATGATTTAAATTGTTTGTTGATGTTTATTTGTTGATTCGAAACTGATTTTATTAATTCGTGTGTTTGATTTTGTTACTTATATGTTTATATCTGCTACTGTATGTTCCTTGTTCTTCGGGTGTGTTTGCTTTGTTTCTGATATTTCCAGAAAAAGTTCCGAACCAAGAAGGTGGAAAGTGTTCATTCGGAATTTCTGAAGTTCCGAATCAAGGCTTCATTCGGAAGATTAAACTTGTTCATTCGGAAGCCAAAACTTCCGAACCAAGACTCTTCATTCGGAAGTCCAAAACTTCCGAACCAAACATACTCATTCGGAACTCCAAAGTTCCGAACCAAGGGTTTCATCCGGAACTTTTCAAAAGTTCCGAATCAACTCAAAGTTCCGAATCAGGGCTGTTCATTCGGAAGTCAAAAACTTCCGAGTCAAGGTTGTTCATTCGGAACTCCAAACTTCCGAACCAAGGGAAATCTTCCGACTCAAGAAAGGTTCATTCGGAAGTTATAAACTTCCGAATCAAGGAGTTTCATCAGGAAAGTTCCGAATCCAGGAGTGACCAAAGACTTCCGAATCAAGGCAACAAGTGAGAGTTCCGAATCAGTAAGTTCCGAACGAAGCATTGTTTTGGATAAGTGACATATTCAGATCAATTTGTTCCGGATCAAGGATTTTGGTAATATTCCAAGTGAAGAAGGATCATTTCAACCAAAGGTGACATTTAGGACGAGTGATTGTTCCAAACGAAGGTTTATTCCGAATGAGCTGTATTCAGGTTCTTATTAGCTTTTGTCCTTAATTTTTATCTTCAAGCTTTATTTTTCCTGCCTTTTATTTAATTGCACTTTTAGATTATTTGCCTTAGTTTTAGTAGCACTTTAAGTTTGCCTTAGATAGATTTAAGTTTACGTCAGTTTACTTTAGAGCCTTTAATTTCAGCCACTTTACTTTAATACTTGCACTCTACTTTAATTAGACTTAGATTTACTTTAAGAGCACTTTTAATGTTAAGTCTTTGCATTTAAATTTAAAATCACCCAAAAATATTCTTTTTCACCAAAGATCAACTAAGTCACACATAGGAGCCTAGATCAATTCGTTAAGATACCGAGAACACGAACTTAATCTTTAATTTCTTACTAGGCAAAAGTCAGTTATCAACCGAACATTGCGTTCTTGCCAAATGAAGTAGGCACACGCAGCCATGATCAGCTTAGAAACAATACTTTTAAATAACTTCCGCTTGGCAAATGGCTGGACAAATGAAGTAATATGACTAAAGACTGGATCAATAGAATCCATCCCAGCAAATTTCTTCAATCGGTTCCAAATCTGTTGAGAGAATGGACATTAAAAAAAAAGGTGATCATGGGAATCCGGGACCAATTCACACAACGAACAGACTTGAACCATATCCTGATTAACTTCTGAAACGCGAATTCTGTCTTGCGTCTTCAATCTTCGCCAAAAAATTAGCCATAAATTAGTAGCATGTTTGGGAATACAAGCAGGAAACCAAACAATGTCACTCCATGGGACAATCTGACTCTTGTACCGAATTGTATTCCAGACCAAAGTAACCGAAAACTCCGAGCATTTACCATCTACATCACGCCAAACTTTAACGCAGCAATAGAAGGATACTTCACAATAATAGAATGCGGCTAATTCCACTCATCATTCTTATATAAATCACGAATGCATGAATTAGTATTCAAACCTGCAGCATGGATGTCGCGGGTAGAGACCATGTTAGACAACGGGCATTCCACGTTCCAATTGTCCGCCCAAAGAAACGTAGACGTACCATTGCCTATATTATTCCAAACAAAATTACGAATTAGGGGGCGAAGCTGAAGAACCTTGCGCCATCCCCAAGACATGTTACCACGAAACGGAATGTCCCAAAAGCTTCTGCCTTTGAGCTTATAAGCTTGAATCCAGCGGACCCACAGCGAATTCTTCCCAGCCAACAGCTTCCATATATGCGAAATCATTAACGCTTGATTAAACACTTCAAGCCTACGGATGCCAAGACCACCTTCATTCTTAGGTAAACAAACAGTTTCCCAAGCAATTTTAGATTTCCTTTTCCGCATATCTTGGCTCCATAAAAACAATCGCATCATCTGTTCTAAATCATGAAGGACACGAGTAGGGAGAATAAACACGGACGCCCAATAAATATGCAAAGCACTAATCACCGATTTGATAAGTTGCAATCGACCAGCAAACGAAAGCGCTTTATGCTTCCATTTCAAGAGACGATCCTCAATTTTCTCCTTCAACTCCTTACAATCATTAAAAACAAGCCTTGTAGAAATTAAAGGAACTCCAAGGTATTTGACCGGGAATCTTCCTTCAGCGAAAGGAAGAATATCAAGAATAGCAAGCTTAACATTGTTAAGAACATTACAGAAGTAAGCGGTGCTCTTAGGGATACTCGGAGTTAATCCTGACGCTATTTTAAATTCCTCCAAAGAGTTTTTAATGACGGTCACAGAATGCACATCACCATGCGCAAAGAGGAAAAGGTCATCCGCAAAGCAAATGTTAATCAAATCAAGCTTAGAACAATACCGATGATAAGTAAAGGAAGAACTCAACATCACCTTTCGCTTAAGCATGAGCGTCAGAATCTCCATAACCATAGTAAATAAATAAGGCGACAACGGGTCACCTTGACGAAGACCACGCTGCCCTTTAAAGAACCCATGAAGCTCACCATTTATACATATCGAGTATGACGCCGTAGAAACACACTCCATGATCCAATGAACCACACGAGAATGAAATCCAAAACCCACCAGAATTATTCGTAAAAAGTTCCAATCAACCGTATCATAGGCCTTTTGAATGTCGACTTTAAACGCACACCTAGGAATGCCACGGTCCAAATGATAGTTATGCATTAATTCTTGAGTGAGGAGTATATTATCAGAAATACTTCTTTCGGGAACAAATGCAGATTGATTAGGACTAATGATTGTCTTCAAACTCTCCTTAATGCGATTAGCAATGATCTTGCTAATGCATTTAAAAAGAACATTACAACATGAAATCGGCCGATAGTCATTGATACGAGCAGGATTTCGAACTTTAGGAATAAGCGTAATGATGGTGTGATTTAGCTCTTTGAGGAGATTACCATTAGTGAAGAATTCCGAAATCGCTTTAGTAACATCATCCGCAATAATATCCCAAGCTTCTTTAAAAAACGCCGCTGTATACCCATCCGGACCCGGAGCCTTATCATTGCCCATAGAAAAAATCGCCTCCTTTACTTCTTGTCTTGTGACCATACGAGACATATGGAGAGCATCTTCATCCGAAACAGATGATACAAATAATAGTATCAAAAGTAATAGGATCACCTGCAAGACCAAGAAACTGTTCATAGTGCATGACAAAAGCCTGAGGAACATTAGCATTTTCAAAAACGACACCCTCATTATTAGCAACAACATCAATACGGTTTCTGATAATTTGATTTTTAACCGCTTTGTGAAAATACGCCGAATTCGAATCACCATCACGAAACCAATCCGTTTTGGCCTTTTGGCGAAGAAACTGTTCTTGTAAGAGAAGAGCATTATTATAAGCTTCAACAGCCACTACTTCATTCTCCCTAAACTTACTATTAGAGGGATCCTTGTCCAAAACAGTTTGAGCATGGTCCAACTCCTCCCGCAGCTTGATAACATTCGCGTGAATATTACCTTTATCAAACAGAATCTTTCGAAAAGGCTTCTTAAGATACTTTAGTTTAGTAACAATCTTAAACATATCAAAACCACTGACCTGACGCGACCACTGCTCCATAACAATATTTCTGAATTTATCACTTTGAGTGATTATATTAAAAAATTTAAAAGGCCTTGGTTTCGACTTCCCCAAATTGGGAATGCTAAGCACCGCCGGAGCATGATCAGAAATTCGATATGGTTTGAACACAGCAAAAGTACCAATAAATGTAGTAAAGAAACCAAGGTTCGCCATAACACGATCTATCTTTTTAAGAATACCATCCCTTCCTCTTGGTTTCTGGTTCCACGTAAAATGCAAGCCCGAACTCTTAACATCAGACACTTGGATGGAGTTAACACAATCTTTGAACTCACGCATCGAGATATCAAAAGTTGACATACCCGAAGTTGTATCGTCCAAAAACAGTGCCGAATTAAAATCTCCAAGTAAGCACCACGGTCTATCATTAATGAAAGCATGATGGACTAATAAATTGTGCCATAACTCGCGCCTTTGCGTATACCTGTTATGCGCATACACAAAAGTACAAAACATCTCCTTGTGATCCATTTTGAGCCATAACCGCGTGTGAATAGCCTGATCACTGTAGGAAATAACCATAGCATCAACAATATTACGATTCCAGCCCAAAATAATTCGAGTACCCCTCGAACATAAACTACCATTTGAAGACCAATCCCAATGTCGAAATACCGAAGAGCACACGCTGTGCAGTTTGGACGTAATCACATGGGACTCTAAAATGGCACAAACTGAAAGATTATTCTCCGAAATGACATTCCTAACTTCATTCTGTTTAGGGGAGAAGTTCAAACCCCGTATATTCCATGAGGCCACATTAAACATGAGTACCCGGATTAGAAGGAGTGCTTGCCCCTAAATTATGAGTCTCCGTTTGAACCGACCCTTCAATATCATCCGTATCGCTTTCATTAACAATATTCATCGTCTGTTTAATATTAAGGCCCGCAGCATCATCCCATTCCGAATCATCTCCAGCCAAACTAGCAAAAGCATTATTAACATTTACCTCCGGACCTGGTACAACACCAGACTCTGAAGCTATGTTGGGATCCACTTGAGACGATACAGATTGCACTGGAGCAGCATTAATATTAGACTTAGATGATTGCCCCTTGTCAACCTTCTTATATTGAAGATTCAAAGCTGGCTTAGTAAGTTTGATCCGAAACTTGCTTAGCTTTGCCCTTAGTCTTTTTTTAGAGACTTCTTTGAAACCGTCATTATCAGCAACGACTACAATCGGAACCTCAATAGGACGTTTTGGACACTGTTCATCATTGTGATCAAATGTTTTACACGTAGTACATCGCGGGGGTTTCCATTCGTATTCTATTTCAACTTTGGCCAGCGAATGCCCCTCACCGTTCGTAAGCGGAATAGCAATAACAATGGAATCTTTTAGCTCATTTTCAGAAGAAATTTCGACAAGGGCCCTTGCATACTCCTTTTTTCCCCACGAACGGACACACATGTTACTCGTGTACGTATCCAGCATTATCGGTCGTCCAACCTGTGTCGTGATTAAACTCAGACCAACTTCCGAGTATGCTACAATAGGCACATGCCTCATCTTAATCCACACTGGAGCGTTCTTGATTTCCTCCTTCTTCAAGCTAGTGTTAAGCGTCCAAACATTAAGAAATAATGGTGCAAGTCGAATCAGCCAAGGACCATCTTTCATCACACTCTCCATCCCATGTTTAGTATCAAACTGAAACAAAAAAAATCCGTCATCCAGCATAACTCGCTTCAGGCCGTATTTCGCCCATGTGTTCTTAACGTAGTTTTCCACGAGTGGAAACGCTAGTCTTTTTCCCAGGAAGTACCCATACAGAGTATTCGAAAAGCGAGCTGTGATCTCCTCCATTGCTGCAGCAGGTAGCGCAACATGTGCCCCTTCCACAACCTCATCATTATGTAACTCTTGGATATGAACTGTTTTTTTGCATGGTTGTGAAGCAACAGCCGCAAAAGAACGACCAGCCGCCTCTGTCGTATTAGTTATTGGTTGTACAACATCATTCAAGGGCGTAAACGTGACAGTCGCACCCGATGTTTGTACAGATCTAACCGCTTTCCGGACCAGACCCTCTTGACCTGGTTTACCATCAATGTTTCGAATCCTTGAGGCGAATGCCCCACGCGTATCCTTATTAATAGTTGTTTGTTCCATCTCTAAAAAAAAACCGACGCAAGATCCAAACCCTAATTAGGGCTTAGAAAACACCAGCCAATCAAATTCCTCTAGGTTGTTTCCATGATAGTAACATATAATAAAAAATAATAAATCAGAATCAATAGACGCACACAAACCCTTAATGGAAATCAAAAAGAAAACTTGAGACACACTCCAATTGATACTTTTAACACGTCGAGCCAATTAAAAGAAGATTTCAAATCAAATTATGGATAGCCAATCAAAGATTAGGCAAACATAACAATAAAAAATCAAATGTTAATCAGCGAATGATGCTAAAACGAATCAATCAGGCTGCGAAAAAAGAAAGTTTTCTCAAGGAATTATAGTTTTTTTATTAATGCTCATATGAATGATTTATTTTAGTTATTGGTCAAAGTTTAGATATTGTTCAAATTTTGTTTTAAAATTGATTTTTTATGTTTGATAAACACTGCTATGTGTTAAAAATGCAAATAATGCTCTAGATTTACACTTAAGTTCATATTTAAGATTAAATAAATAACTAACTGGTCTTAAGTTTTAATTAATGCTATATGTTAAATATAAACTATAATTCTCTAGAATTAGAATTAAGTTCATATATGTGTTAAGAATGCACTATAATGCTCTAGAATTAGATTTAAGTTTCATATTTTAAGTTCATATAAGGCTATGTGTTAAAAATGCAATATAATGTTCTAAAATAAGACTTAAGTTCATATAATTCTATAGGTTAGCTGTTGATCAAAGTTTGTTTTAAAAGTGACTTTTTATGCTTCAAAAATAACTACTATGTGATATAATTTAAATATAATTGATGCAGTAAATATATAATATTGATGCTGTGAAAAAAAATATGTTATGTAATAATTAAGAACTTACCCTTCAGGTGTCTTATTACCCCATATGTATTCAGCAATCTTCTTTCCATCTTCTGATAGTGGTTGGCCCAATATGATTTTCCGTTGATAATATGGAGACACTAAAGAAGGAGGCATCTTTACTTGACGTTTATCGTTTTCCATATCAACTGGTGGAGCAATACAGCTATTGGTGATGCATGCATAATCATTTTTCTTGTTACAGGCTCAGGCTTATCTTTTTCAATCTTATTTCTTTCAGCAATTAACAGATCTCCTTCTTTGTTGCCTTTATCTTCATCATTTGATTTTTCATTAATGCGTTGCAACTTTCCGACATTCTTTTTCATTAATTTATCCCTTATATCATCAAAAGTTGTTTTGTTTCCTTCAGTTCGTAGTTGACCAGATATCGGAATCTCTTTATATTCTTCATGTTGTTCAGCAACAAACAATGGTGTTTTACCTTTAACCTCTCTTGCGTTGTTTTTCGGTAACCGCAATTTCATACTATTTAAACTTTTTATAATTCCCTTTTTCTGAATCTGTAGACATTTTGGTGGCTCGGCAATTAAGAAACTTTTTGACACACTCTCTTCTGATTCAGCTAAGAAAGGTAGTTTCGAAACGGAGTAGTCAAAATACTCTTTGTTCACTTCTTCAATTGAAGGAAAATCGGTCATTAAACTCTTGATATTTTCCATTCCAATTGTAGGAAAGCCAGCTTCTTTGAGATTTTTAGAACCTGTTATTAAAAGAAGAAATTAAACAACAGTTTTTTTGGAAAAAAATAGAATAACTTGTTTTACTACAACATAGTTACTTCTTACTGCATCATAGTGTTTTTTTATCTAGTCATGCATTATAGTTAAACAGTGCATTACTAGTTTTAAATCACTATGATGCAGTGAAATTAATAATCAATATAAGACACTGTTTGTTTTTCATTTACTTTCATATGCTCCCAGGTTTTCATCTGGTAATTCAACATCTTGCATTCCACCTTTAGTGTCAAGTTCCATCTCTGCTTCTTCACTATCAACTTCCATCTCTTCTTCTTCACTTTCAAACAATAGCGTTTGCGATTGATTTTCAAGGAATGAATCGTCATAAATGACAATAGATCTCTCGTTGACATCTTTATCGCACACTTCAGAACATATTTCAGCATTTAAACAATCTGTTTTGACAGAAAATCAAATTAAAAAAAGAAAATAGCTGATTTAATATATTCTTTATAAATCTAGTTTGCACTCTTTAGTTAAGTAGTATATCATAGAATATAATTCTATTTAGTTTATAAACATTATGATGCGATGAAATTGTTGCATAAAATGTAGTTATTACATATTACTTAAATATGTTATTAGATTAGAATATACTACAGACATTCAAGTTTTAAAGGTGTTCTAGTTATATTACAGACATTCAATATCCGAAACATACGATATAAGATAAAATATTAGTAGAAACCAGAGAAGTGTCATTGTTCATTTACTTTTAGAGGTTTTTCCTGCTTTAGTGGGCGATGCTTCTCCTGCTTTTCCTTTTGCTGTTTTTTTAGGGGCAATAGGTGGTTTATTTTTTCCCCCTTTAGCAGGTGATGTTGTTGCTGCTTTATCTTTGATTGTTGACCTTGTCCGCCTTTCATATTATGGTGTTGAGTGTGGCGTAGAATTCCCTTCATCCGTTGCTACAGGCTCAGCATTACCAGATTCATTGGTGTCTATACCTTCATTCATTCCAACTTCCACATTCCCAACAGGCGCATTAATATTTGTCTCATCGTCGTCGTCACCTTCATTCATACCTTCTTCTACAGATTCATTCAAACCAACTTCATCCAATACATTATCTCTATCTGCATCAGTCTTATCTTGATGATTCAAAGGATCATCATCGTTATACATTCTCTTTAGGAATGTATTTCTTTTTTGAACAATCTCCTTGAAGTCATCGTCAACTGGGTATTCATTCAATGCTATTTTTAGCTTCTCGTCATGATCTTCAAACATTTGAATAAGCTTTATGAGCTTATGATTCAAGAAAACCTTCATATCCTGTGTGTTTTGAAAAAAAAAATTAGTAAAACATAACTTTGATGCATTAAACTTTTTAACATATTTTAAATTATATATGCTTGTATTATTTTGAGAAATATAATATAATATATAATTAAATAAAATATATATATATATATATATAAGCTATGATATGTTGAAATTTTAATCTTTATTGCAGTAAGATATGCTATTTTTAGGATTACAAACATTTCAATAAGCTTTATGAGGTTATCATTTTAGAAATCCTTCATATCCTGTTTGTTTTAAAAAAAAAGATAAATTGGTAGCTAAAGATAACTTTGATGCATTAAACCTTTTCTGTTTTTTTAAAAAAAAATATTTATATAGATAAAAAATGAGTTTGATGCATTAAACTTTTTAACTTTTATTCAGTAAAAATATGATGATTTATTTTTTGCAAAATAGTCTATGTTAACTAAAATTTAACTTTGATTCATTAAAATTTCTAAACTAATGCATCAAGATATGGAACTTATATTTTAACTTAATAATACAAAAGCGACTTGATGATTACCTGACTAGTTTTTTCTTTGAACTGTTGTAGATTCTCTTCTCGGCTAGTACTTCCACCCTCTGTTAACACAATGATCATTCCTAATATTAGAAATCATCATATGATTCCATATATATATATTTTTTTAATATAAGATTATAACTTACCTGGTAGATTATTTTGTTCTTTCCTTTTCTTCAATTTGATCTTTGGTGGTTGAATATATTCAAATTCTTTGAATATAGGAAGTTTACCAAAGCCTCCACTCCTTATTTCTTGTGCTTCTCTTTTTTTTAGCAAGTCTGTACTCCAACCTTTGAATACAGGTGATGTTCTTTGCACTTTTAGATCAGGCGAATCTGTTGAACTGCAGTAAATAAGCTAAAAAAGAAAAAATATATATTAGCATTATATTTCAAAATTTATTGCATCATATTTAAGAAATAATACTTTATTAGTTAATGCTGTAAAAAAACATACCGCCAATACTATTGTGGAAGCAGCAAAGGTTTTTCATGGTTCCCAATCCTGGATCTCTGATCGAATACAGTAAAAAATATACTCGCACCAATCAAATTGTTGAAATTCTTCCATTCGTTTTACCGATGGTATGAATCTTTGATTTGCAGTGCCATCTTTGTTCCCTTCAGCTAGACAAGAGAAGAAAATAACCAAAAAGCCGACTTGGAAAGACCAATCTGTTTCGGTCAATCTAGCAACATGATCTTCAAGAAACGAAATATTTATCCTGTCTGCATCCTCTCCTGCAAAGGGTGTTGTTGCTCTCCAATCTGTAGTTGTCTTATCTTCAGACGTTGTGCTAGGTAGAGAGATAACTTTCTTTTCACCCATCGGAACACCCAAAATGTCATAAATTAATTCCTTGGTTACTTTAATTCTTCTTTCATCCTCCATTTTTATAGTGTCCGTTTCAAGATCATAGTTTTGTACAATCCAAAATGTCATCTTGGTTGGCACCGACATATACTCAAAATTATTGATGAAATGTCCCAAACCCATTTCTTCTATAACCTTAAGCTGTCTTGTTGTGCATGCTTTTAACAAAAGATTCAAATGACGCACTGACATTCTTGGGACGATATTGGGAAATAATGCTTTGCCTTTTTTAGAAACTTTTTTTCCAGCATCTTCTTTTCCATCCACATTCTGTACCACTTTCTTCGATTTAATCCTCCGAATTCTCATCATCTTACCTTTTTCAGCTACCTTCTCTACAACTTCCTTCCCTATCACAGCAGTTGGAGCATCTGTCTTTGATGTCTCAACATTTTCTGATTGAAATTGTTCAGCATCGTCAAGTACCTCAGTTGAAACTGTAATATTTACTGCTTTGCCTTTTTTAGCAATTTCTTTTTCAGCAACTTCTTTTTCAGCTACCTTCTCTACCACTTTCTTCCCATTAATCCTCCGATTTTTCATCATCTTACCTTTTTCAGCTACCTTCTACCACTACCTTCTCTACCACAGCAGTTAGAGCATATGTCTTTGATGTATAAACATTGTCTGATTGAATTTGTTCAGCATCGACAAGTACCTCAGTTGAATCTAGAATATCAACTGCTGCAACCTTTTTTTTTTTTTGGCTTCTTCCTTCATCAGTTGGGATGTCATCAGCAGCTGCTCTTTTACCAGTAACTTTGTTTTTAGCACATATTTTTTTTCGTTTGGAAGATACTTCATTTGTATTAAATCCCTCTGGTTCTGAGAGTCTTTCATTGCTTTTACCTGTAAATAATTAACAATGTTATCCAACTTTTAAGAATTTAATGAATCATTACACGTCCATTTCATATATTGATACAGTAAAATATTAATACATCGCAGTGATTTTCAAACATTAAAAGTCACATTTAATCAAATATTGGACAACAGCCAACCTTAATAATGCATACAAACGTAACTCGGAATATAGAGCATTAGAGTGCAAATTTTAACACATGACACTGATTTTTAAGCATATAAACAATCATTTAATCAAAATTTGAACAATATCTATCCTAAATCATTCATATACAACATTAGAGTACAAATTTTAACACATCGCAGTGATTTTCAAGCATGATAACTCACATTTAATCATACTTTAGACAATGGCTAACATAAACCATTCAAATGAACCTAAATCACATTCTAGAGCATTAGAGTATAATTTTAATCACATCAAACTGATTTTCAAGCATATATACAATCATTTTATCAATATTTATGAACAATTTGTAACCTAATTCATTCATATGTACCTAACTCGGATTTTAGAGCATTAGAGTGCAAATTTTAACACATCAGAGTGATTTTCAAGTATGAAATCTCACATTTAATCATACTTTAGAGAATGGCTAACTTAAATCATTCATATGAATCTAACTAGCATTTTAGAGCATTAGAGTTCAAATTTTAACACATTATAGTGTTTTTCAAGCATGATAACTCACATTTAATCATAATTTAGGCAACAGCTAACCTAAATCATTCATATCATCATAACTTGGCTTTTAGAGCATTAGATTGCAAATTTTAACACATCACAGTGATTTTCAAGTATGAAATCTCACATTTAATCATACTTTAGACAACGGCTAACTTAAGTCATTCATATGAATCTAACTAGCATTTTTAGAGCGTTAGAGTTCAAATTTTAACACATTATAGTGTTTTTCAAGCATGAAAACTCACATTTAATCATAATTTAGGCAACAGCTAACCTAAATCATTCATATCATCATAACTTGGCTTTTAGAGCATTAGATTGCAAATTTTAACACATCACAGTGATTTTCAAGTATGAAATCTCACATTTAATCATACTTTATACAACCGCTAACTTAAGTCATTCATATGAATCTAAGTAGCATTTTAGAGCATTAGAGTTCAAATTTTAACACATTATAGTGTTTTTCAAGCATGATAACTCACATTTAATCATACTTTAGACAATGGCTAACATAAACCATTCACATGAACCTAAATCACATTCTAGAGCATTAGAGTATAATTTTAATCACATCAAACTGATTTTCAAGCATATAAACAATCATTTTATCAATATTTATGAACAATTTGTAACCTAATTCATTCATATGTACCTAACTCGGATTTAAGAACATTATAGTACAAATTTTAACACATTGTAGTGATTTTCAAGCATGAAAACTCACATTTAATCATAATTTAGGCAACAGCTAACCTAAATCATTCATATCAACATAACTTGGATTTTACAGCATTAGAGTGCAAGTTTTAACACATCATAGTGATTTTCAAGTATGAAATCTCACATTTAATCATACTTTAGATAACGGCTAACTTAAATCATTCATATGAATCTAACTAGCATTTTAGAGCATTAGACTTCGAATTTTAACACATTATAGTGTTTTTCAAGCATGATAACTAACATTTAATCATACTTTAGACAATGGCTAACATAAACCATTCAAATGAACCTAAATCACATTCTAGAGCATTAGAGTATAATTTTAATCACATCAAACTGATTTTCAAGCATATAAACAATCATTTATACAAAATATTTACAATATGTAACCTAATTCATTCATATGAATCTAACTAGCATTTTAGAGCATTATGGTTCAAATTTTAACACATTATAGTGTTTTTCAAGCATGAAAACTCACATTTAATCATACTTTAGACAATGGTTAACATAAACCATTCATATGAACATAAATCACATTCTAGAGCATTAGAGTATAAATTTAATCACATCAAACTGATTTTAAAGCATATAAACAATCATTTATACAAAATATTTACAATGTGTAACCTAATTCATTAATATCAACCTAACTCGGATTTTAGAGCATTACAGTACAAATTTTAACAAATTTCAGTTATTTTCAAGCATGAAAACTCAAATTTAACACATCGCATTGAAATAAAGATGTAGAATAAATCACTTACTGCTTGATATAGTTATAGATTTTTCTGGCGACTTTTTTTTACCGTTTCCATAATCTACTCTTTGTTTTATCATCAGCCTAACACTTTTCCTATTTTCTAGATAGATGAAATGATAGTTGGAATCAGATTGTTATAAACATAAATAATATCGAAAATAAATTAATAGAGGTATTAATTTGCTTACGAGGAGGAGTAAAGGATTTCAGATTGTTATTCACCATCTTTTTGGATTCATGCATTTCAATTTTATGCATCGATCTGGTTTTGATCTTGTTTTGATCTACTGTGTGTAAACTTGGGGAGAGAGAAATATTGGAGATATTTTTAGTAAGTGATGAATTTAAGAGATACGTGGCTGTTTATTCACCATAAATGAGACGCTCTCGGTTGGTTAGTTACTAGTTTGTCCCTAAAGTTTGTAATATATACCAAATCAATATACAATTTTAATAGATTTTTCCAAATCAATATTTAATTTTAAGAGATTAATACGTAGGTGGTCGTTTATTCATCATAAATGAGACATTCTAGAAAGGTTATAACTAATATTTACCAAATCAATATACAACTTTATCATATTTTACCAAATCAATATACAAATTTATCATACTTTAGCAAATCAATATATAAATTTATCATATTTTATCAAATAAATATACCATTTTAACAGATTTCTTTAAAAAAATATTAAATATAAAGGTATAATGCTTAAAAATCTTCTAATTTCCATTAGAAGTTTACCAAATCATAAAGGTTAATTACTGCATTACAGGAGAGGATAACCAAAATAAATATTAGGTAAATAGAGTGGCATTTACAATGTACTTAGGCCAAGCTGAAATAAAATTACAACAGAAACAAACTTTATGTTTTGGGTTAACTTTACATAATAAAATTCTTCAAAAGTTTATACAAAATTTCATTAAACTTCATCCAAGGACTTCCTTCTTTATTCTTGCTTCAAACTTTCTCATGAGCCCAATATTAACTTTCACATTGAAACCACTTATAATCTTTTGTTTCTTTTGTTGCTTCTTCCAATGTTGGTCCGCCGCTTTGATTAACTCATTTCTCCAAAGGTTACAAGGCAACAGCAGAATCTTTGCTAAGTACTTTGCTCTGAGAGTGTGAATAGTTGATTTTTGATTTCTATTTTCATCTGGCAATGTCATCAACCATATTTCTTTACCGACGTACATCTCCATATGCCTCATAGCAAATAGACCACAGTCGACAGCATTTTTTTTGTCCTCCAAGTCATCTTCAAGACTCTTGGGATGGCCTTCATGAATGCAACATGTTTTTGATGATTTACACTTTCTAGGTAAGCAATGAATAATTTGATCTGTGAAAAAATACAAGATTGCTGTTAATGCTGTAAAATAATATGTAATGCAATAAAAAAAAATTACCTGTTATATCTAAAAAAATAATTTATAACAAAATTTTGAAGGTTATAAAAAACTAATAATTTATAAAAAACTAGTATTTATTAATACATAGCTATTTAGCCTTACGAGATTCATAAATCAAAAAATTACCATTGTCATGGCATAAGGGCCATATCTGTCATCAAGATCCACAGAATCATCATCAAGGTTGTCCATGATTTCTATTTCAGCAGATATCATATTGAAGCATAATAAATAGTAATGGTTTACAACACCTATCATCTGAATGCAAGGAATCATAACCTGTAGATAATTCAATAAAAAATTATTAACTAAAACATAGTAATGCTGTAAAAATTTAACTGTAATGCTGTAAATAATTTTTAAATAGTATTAGTAATAGATGTTATTTATGACTTACCATACTAATGTTATCCAAATTTGTTTTCTTTGAATTCTGTAAAACAGATTCAAAGTTATCATCAAAAACTTTTCTCAGGTGTTCTTCATCCGCTTTCTGTTCAACCAGAACGGGAGATAATCACAAAAAAAATATAAAATATTTCAACCTATAGAAATACAATTTTTTAAGTATATATATAGACAAAAAAACTCACCAGCATTCCTGTACTGTAGTACAAATTTGAGTTAAATGAGGCGCTCGATTGGAATGTCTCCTCATACGCCAGAACAAGACTCCATAAGTCAAGAATATTTGATGAAATTAGGATGTTTGGATAAAGACTCAAGAACCATATACATTCAATTATTACGCCCAATCCACTGAATATAAATTCCCTGCGCATTATAAAAATAATTCAGTTTTTTTTACCAAATCACAAACAAAAAAAAATATATCTATAATATGCAATTCAGTTACTTTATTAAAGGTTAATGTAGTAAAAACTAACCCTTCAGGACAACTGCCACTCCATACGTATTCTATAACCTTTATTTCATCTTCAGTAAATGGTATGGCTGGATGAATTTTCCTCTCGTGATATGCTGACAACTTTTCACTTGAGTCTATTCTATAAACCGCATCTTCTAATACTTCAGCGCCTCTTTTCATACTTCTGATAGGCTTTTTAAAATCACTTTCATTTGAGGGTTCTGGAACTGCAATACTAACCACTTTCTCTTTGCCTTTTTCTGAATTCTTATCTGTAACACTACTTGTGATCATTGGCGCCTTAGTGTCTGTGTTTTGGACTGCATTAACAAGTATTGAAGCCATTCCAACAATTTCAAGAATTTCAGTTGCTTCAGCCACTTCATTAGCTTCAACAGATGTTTTTGGAGGCAATTCAGCAACTTTATGAGCTTCAACACTTTTTTCTATGGCACTTGTATTTCATTCATCCATTTTTCTTGCCTCAAAATGTCCTTCATTGTTTCGTACTAGGCTTAATTTCATATTTCTTGATTTAGGACGAAAGGAAGGAGTGTTGAGATTTTGAAAAACATCTGTGGTAGAAGTCCAAACATTATCGGTCATATTGTCAACCAAATCAAATGCATCCAACCCTGGTTGACCTACATCAAAATCAACAACTTTAGCACCCATGATACCCAAATCATCTACAACATCAATCTTTCTTCGTTTGTTGATTTGATATCCTTTTCCGTCTTCCTTCGTTTGTGATAAAGGTTCTATTGTAGGAAGTCTAGTGTTTAGATAACTCAACAAACTTTCATCACTATCTTCTGAAGGTTCTTCTACGACATAAGCTATCCGAGCATTTTTATCAGTTTCATTTGAAGATTGTGTTTCTGGAGGAGTTGACTGAGTGAAATAAGTATAATCAAATGGTACAATGCCCATATTTTGCCCTGCAATCAGATTTTGAGGCCCCTCTCCAGCATTTTTACAATCATGCTCATCTTTCTTTTCCGCATTTACATCGTCATCACCTTTTTTATTCTTTTTTTGATCATCGCCATTATCTGCATATTTTTACATTGTTAGAATTTTTAAATTGCAAACCTTACCAAATTAACGTAATAATGTTATAGCATTGTAGTTATATTATTACCAAAAAAATTTTTAGTAGAACGTAGAAAAATATAATTTGAAGGTTATAGACATACCATCATGTTGATCCTCAACATTTCCTTTTTTTGCATCATCATGTTGATCATCAACATTTGCCTTTTCTGCATCATTATCATCATCTAATGCATCATCATCGTCATCTTCTTCATCATCATCTAATCCATCATCATTGTCAGTTTCGTCATCAATATCTTCATCCTCATCTCCATTCCCGTCTTCGCTACCATCAATTTCATCATCCTCATCTCCATTCCCCTTTTCACTATCATCATTTTCATCTTCCATATCACCTTGCTTATGTTTATAATAAACCATGAAAACCTTATTTCTATCATTTACAAGTTTTTTTAACCTTTTGGACTCGGGATAGTATCTAAAAGCAAGATCCAATTTTCTATCAGAATCTTCCACCAGCTTAATTGCTTGCTGTAGATTACCTTTTACAGTATTGCACATTCCCTATAATATAAAAAATCATTTAAAGTTTAATGCATTAAATTTTTTTTTTGCCAAATCACTTTCATAACTTTTAATAAATAACATCATAACTATCATTTTCAAACAACCGAGTTCTCAATCCTCATTACAAAGAAGGAGTCTTCCCAATATGGGGAATCAAAAGGCTCCCACTAGGTTTTCGAGCTTGTTCCTAGTGAGCCACATGCATCAAATATTTTTTGATTGTGTGAGCCTTAAGACCGGAAAATTTACTGAATTTTAGTTAATTTTTTAACCAAATCATCTTACATAACATATATTTCATTCAAAATTATTACCTTAAAAGTTTTAGATGAAAAATCTTTAGCTACTTCAAGTTCTTCTTCTGAAAACTCTTCTTCATCTTCTACAACATCAACAAAATAAATTATTATATAATAACAAAATTTCAAGAATATATTTATTTTATACTTTTATGCATACCTGATAAATTCACTAATTTCTTTTTTTTGGTATCTTTCTTCTTTGGCTCAATCCATTCTAAACCATCAACGATTTCTAAACGTCCAAAACCTCCTTTCTTAAGTTCAAGAGATTCTCTAGCTTTCATCAATTGATGATTCCATGCTTTGAACGCAGGGACTGTTTTTTCGACCTTTACCTTTTTACACACAGTTGAATTGCAATACACAAGCTGCACCAAAAAAATATTTTTTAGTAGTTAGCTGTTGAAAATTTATGTAAAATTTAATAAACTAAAAAGTAAATTTTTACAGCAGTTTAAGTAAAAATTTTACAGCAGTTAAGACTAAAATTTACAGCATTAAAGTTTAAATTAGTACTTACTGTGAGTAAAACCAATGGTCCACTGAATGTGCTACTTGAATCAAAACTGGTGCATTCCCTCACCAAACATTCTAATACATATGAGCACCAATCCATTTTTTCAATCCTATCAGTGTTATTCCCAATAAATGGAATAAGCCTCTCATTTATCGTTCCATCTTTGTTACCTTCTCTGATTATTGAGAAGAACAGTGATAGGAAACCAACATCGAATACCCAATTGGCTTTTTCGTATTCAGACAAAAATGATTCCAATTTTGATACTCCGATTTTTTTATCATTACCGACAATATGCTTCACCTTTCTTCTCCATCTCTGAGTCGTAGGCTCTAATAGATTTTTTTCTTTTAGAGTTTCAACAGGGATATCACCCATTGGTATCCCAAGCATATCATGCACAAGTTGTTTGGTAAACTTTATCTTCCTACCATCTCCCATTCCTAGAGTGCGTGTTTCTGAATCAAAATTGGTAGCTAAAAACAGACCTAAGGTTGATGGGATATAATATATGTTGAAGTTTTCAGGAAAATCACCAAATCCCATTTCTCGAACACGCTTGTCTTGTTGAGGGCTTAAGTTGTTTAGGACCTTTTGGAGATTTCTTGGTGACATTCTGTATTTTATGGTTTCCTGATCAGCCTTTTTTGGCTTCTTTTGTTGAATTGCTTGTGGATAACAAACAATCATATTATCTTTTGTTTTTGCCTTCTTTTTTGACTGAAAAAATACATCAGAATCTTTTCTTAGTGCAAGCCTTTTCCCCTTATCTTCCTTTTTTTCTATCTTATATTTATCGAAAGTATTTTCTTCAAAATCCGAATCACTGTTTTCCGTTGGATTTTTATTTTTTTTCTCATTGGTCTTTTTAACTGATGGAGATATACCTGAAAAAATCACACACTATATTCATTTACAGACAGTCTATATAAATCTTTCATTTGAACCTAACACAGAATCAAGAGCATTAGAATACAAATTTTAACACATCACTCTGATTTTCAAACATATAAACTCACATTTAATCAAACTATAAACAACATCTAACAGGAAACATTCATATAAACCTAACTTGGATTCTATAGCATTAGAATACAAATTTTAACACATCATAGTGATTTTTAAGTATGAAATCTCACATTTAATCATACTTTAGACAACGGCTAACTAAAATCATTCATATGAATCTAACTCGTATTTTAGAACATTAGAGTTCAAATTTTAACACATTATAGTGTTTTTCAAGCATGATATTTAAGCAAACTTTAAACAACATCTAACAGGAAACATTCATAAGAACCTAACTCGGATTTTAGAACATTAGAATACAAATTTTAACACATCATACTGATTTTCAATCATATAAACTTACATTTAATCAAATTTTGAACAACATTAAAACTAAATCATTCTTTTTTTTTGGTAAAGGGTTGCCCCGGTAAATATATTAACCAAAAAAACGTTGAAGTACAAAGGAATGTGGCTAAGATACCACATTAACCGCAAGCTACAGGCAGCTTGTTAACAAAAGGAAATGAAACACCAAAACCTAACACATACTTCTACTAATAGACATAAATGCAACATTAGCAAATGCCAACAAGAAAAATTCTTGAAACCATGCGACCAACTCACCATACCAGCAACAACATAAATAGAGCAAAAGATCCAAGTAAGGCCGCCTCCTTAAAAAACCTTTACGAGAAAAATCCAATGGGAAAAACCCCGCAAAGGGAAAAAGAGTACGACCCTTACCCAGCACTCCCATCAGGATCAATACACACCTTAGGGATTTTCCAATCTTCAAGAATCACTAGAGACACTGAAGAAATCTTCTTGAATTTAAAAGTGAGAAGCTTGAGCCGAACCGTATCACAAACTGAAGTCACAAGCTTAGCAACCGTCAAAGACTTCTTGTTAAAAAGCCTATTATTTCGCTCTCTCCAAATGAAGTAGACCGAAGCCGCTAACACAACCCGAGCAATGATACTAACAACCGAACACCCCTTAGCTAAGGGTCTAATAAACTCCACAATATCAATCATACGCGGAGAAATATTGTGCATACCACACCTCCCACGCAATTGTAACCAAACCTGTGTAGAATAAGAACATTCAAAGAAAAGATGATTATGCGAGTCAGGGACCTGATTACACAAGGGGCACTTAAGCAACGAAAGATCAACATGAGGCCCAACATCCCATTGCTTAAGGCGGTCTTGCGTTTTCAATTTTTGCTTCAGAACTAACCACATATGAATCGCATGTCTCGGAACACACTGCGGAAACCAAACGACATGAAACCAAGTAACATTATTCGACCTCATCCGTATAGACTCCCATGCGACAGCCACAGAAAACGGCCGGTTAACCCCATTATAGTCCCACCAAACCATATTATCACTACGATTATCACAAAGCATTGGAACCGGTATAGAAACAATATTCGGGAATCGATCATACCAGTCCAACGGCCATCTCCATGCTCCATTCATAATAAGATCCCTTACCTTGTCCGATAAAGCAAACCCTGAACGATTAATATGTCTAACAGAAATAGTATCTCGAATTGGGCATTCATTAGCCCATTTATCAAACCACATAGAAGTATCTCTACCATCATGAATTTGGTGCCAAAAAAACGGTCGAATAATACTCCGAAGCTGAAGAAGCTTACGCCAACTCCAACTAACATCACCAATACATGGAACATCCCAGAAACTTCTATCTTTCAATTTATAATCATAAATCCAACGCACCCATAGAGACTCTCTCTTAGATAGAATACTCCATACATGTGACGTCATTAGAGCTGCATTAAATTCATCCAACCTACGTATACCCAGACCACCTTCAATCAGAGGCTTACAAACAGTATTCCAGGCTACTTTAGCTTTACCCCGCTTCATCTCTCCTTGACACCACAAGAAGCCACGCATAATCTGCTCAAGCTCATAGATAACTCTAGCAGGAAGAATAAATACAGACGCCCAGTAAATATGCATAGACGAAAGAACAGAACGAATAAGTTGCACTCTCCCTGCAAGAGAAAGAAACTTATTCCGCCAATCGTTAACCCTATTTTCAAGCTTCTCAACCAAAATTTTACAATCACGATACCGAAGCCCTGAGGAAATAAGGGGAACACCAAGGTATCTAACGGGTAAAGTTCCTTCCGCAAATGGTGTAAGAGTAAGAATACTAGCTTTAATCCCACTAGGCACATTACAAAAATAAGCAGTACTCTTAGGAATGCTAGGCACCAACCCAGAGACATTCTTAAACTCCTCCAAAGTATCCATTATAACAGAGACAGAATCCAGATGACCCCTAGCGAATAAGAACAAATCATCAGCAAAACAAAGACTTACTAACCTCTGCTTCTCATAATGATGATGATAACGAAAACCCGCAGCTACAGCCACCTTTCTTTATAACATGAGAGTTAAAACTTCCATAACAAGAGTAAATAAATAAGGAGATAAAGGATCCCCTTGTAGCAGCCCCCGTTTACCATTAAACCAACCATACAAATTACCATTAATACAGACCGAATAAGATGTGGTAGAAACACAACTCATTATCCAATTGATCATAATTGGATGAAAACCAAAACCAACAAGAACACCTCGAAGAAAACCCCAATCCACCGTATCATAAGCTTTCTGAATGTCAATCTTAAACGAACATCTAGGTGG
This sequence comes from Glebionis coronaria, assembly GCA_025667525.1. Lineage (NCBI taxonomy): Eukaryota > Viridiplantae > Streptophyta > Magnoliopsida > Asterales > Asteraceae > Glebionis > Glebionis coronaria. The sequence continues at coordinate 51,852 of JANFOE010001007.1, forward strand.
ACCAAAGTGACGATGGTAGTTTCTCATTAACTCTTGCGTAAGTAGAATATTATCCGAAATCCTTCTTCCCGGAATAAACGCAGATTGATTAACACTCACTAAATCACCAAGGTCACCTTTAATGCGATTAGCAATAATTTTGCTAATACAATTAAAACTGACATTACAACATGATATAGGACGATAATCATTAATAGTACTCGGCGTAGAAACCTTAGGGATTAAAGCAATAATAGTATGATTAACTTCCCGAAGCAATTTACCATTACGAAAGAAATCCTGAATAGCACACGTGAAAGTATCACCCACCGTATCCCACGCCTTTTTGAAAAAGGCCGCAGTGTAACCATCAGGACCAGGAGCTTTATCATCACACATTGAAAACAATGCATTTTTTATCTCCACATCAGACACCAACCGAATCATGGATAACGCCTTGGAACCATCAAGAGTATTAGTAAACAGATTATGAGTATCAAGTGGAATAGTAATACCTTCCATGCCAAGGAAATTCTCATAATGAGAAACAAATGCAGTCGAAACCGCTCCAGCTTCATGAACCACATTAGACATATCCTTAACCATATCAATCCTATTCCGAGCATTTTTACTTTTGACAATGTTATGAAAATACGCTGAATTAGAATCCCCCGCTTCCAACCACTGGATCTTAGACTTCTGCCTCAAAAAACGTTCCTCATCCAGAACAGCATCCTTGAACGCAAGTAATAAATGAGCATGATCCTCCCAAATTGACAAATTAGATGGATTTAGATCAATGGCTTTTTGAATCTCATCTAATTCATCACGAAGCAGATTGACACGTGTATGCAAATTACCTTGATCATGCAACAGTTTCCGAAACGGAGTTTTAAGACCCTTAAGCCTTTTAACCAATTGAAACATTGCACAACCATGAACCTCCAAATTCCAGCCATTCGTAACGATCTCCTGAAACCTGTCCTTATGAACAAGAAAATTATAAAATTTAAAAGGCTTAGGTTTAGGTTTAGACACCGTAGGTAAACGAAGCACACATGGGGAGTGATCCGATATCCTATAAGGCTGAAAGATAGCAAAGGAACCAGGAAACTCATCCATAAACATCGTATTAGACATAATTCTATCAATCTTTTTAAGTATACCATCCTCTCCCTGTGGCTTTTCATTCCATGTGAAATGAAAGCCTGTAGCATTAACATCAGTGACTTCCATACTCCGTACACAATCTTTAAATTCACGCATAGCAATATTAGGACGATACCCACCACATGAATGATCTTCAAGATTAAGCGCAGCATGATATATCACATTTAATCAAACTTTAAACAACAGCTAACAGAAAACATACATATGAACCTTACTCTGATTTTAGAACATTAGAATATAAATTTAACACATCGCATTGATTTTCAAACATGAAAACTCCCATTTAATCATACTTTAAACAACAACTAACCTAAATCATTCATATCAACATAACTTGTATTTTAGAGCATTAGAGTACAAATTTTAACACATCACTCTGATTTTCAAACATATAAACTCACATTTAATGAAACTATAAAAAACAGTTAACATAAATCATTCATATCAATATAACTTGGATTTTGGTGTATTATAGTGCAACTTTTAACACATCATAGTGATTTCAAGTATGAAATCTCACATTTAATCATACTTTAGACAACGGCTAAGTAAAATCATTCATATGAATCTAACTAGTATTTTAGAGCATTAGAGTTCAAATTTTAACACATTATAGTGTTTTTCAAGCATGATATCTCACATTTAAGCAAACTTTAAACATCATCTAACAGGAAACATTCATAAGAACCTAACTCGGATTTTAGAACATTAGAATACAAATTTTAACACATCATACTGATTTTCAAACATATAAACTTACATTTAATCAAATTTTGAACAACATTTAACATAAATCATTCATATGAACCAAATTCTAATTCTAGAGAATTATAGTTAATTTTTAGCACATAGCAATGATTTTGAAGCATTAAAAGCCACTTTTAAACAAATTTTAGTATAACATCTAACCTAAATCATTCATATGAACCTTAGTCTAATTCTAAAGCATTATAGTGCATTTTTAACACATAGCAGTGATTTTGAAGCTTAAAAAGTCATTTTTAAACAAATTTTGAACAACATCTATCCTAAATCATTTATAAGAACCTTAGTCTAATTCTAAAGCATTATAGTGTATTTTTAACACATAGCATTTATTTTGAAGATTAAAAAGTCACTTTTAATCAAATTTTGAACAACATCTATCCTAAATCATTTAAATGAACCTTAGTCTAATTCTAAAGCATTATAGTGCATTTTTAACACATAGCAGTGATTTTGAAGCTTAAAAAGTCATTTTTAAACAAATTTTGAACAACATCTATCCTAAATCATTTATATGAACCTTAGTCTAATTCTAAAGCATTATAGTGTATTATTAACACATATCATTGATTTTGAAGCTTAAAAAGTCAATTTTAATCAAATTCTGAACAACATCTATCCTAAATCATTTATATGAACCTTAGTCTAATTCTAAAGCATTATAGTGCATTTTTAACACATAGCATTGATTTTGAAGCTTAAAAAGTCACTTTTAATCAAATTTTGAACAACATCTAATCTAATCATTCATATGAACTAAAGTCTAATTCTAGTGCATTAAACTGCATTTTTAACAAATAGCATTTATTTTCAAGCATAAAAAGTATCTTTAAACAAACTTTGAACAATAAATTAAAAACTAAAAAATCTATTACCAGACTGAGAAGGCGGAGATAGTCCTATAAAGGTTCGAACCATCTTGATTGCCTGCTTAACTTTCTGATTCAAGATGATTCCAGTGTGAAATGCGAGTTTTTTGATCGGATTCACTGTGAGAAGTGTGTGTTTTTGATCGTTTTCACTCCGATAACTGCGTGTTTATGGAGGGTTTTAGTAACGTAACTGTGTGTTTTAATGAGCAGTTTTTATTGTGTGTTTTTGATCGATTTTAACTGCGATATTCTGGGAACTATGTGTTTTTCATCAGTTATGGGCGCGTTTGGTTTTTTTTTCGAGAATTGCCCCTAAAGTTTCTTTTTTTTACAAAAATACACCATTTTTTTTGTCAAAGTTAGTGATTTTGATCCGAGGGCTGAGATTTCACCTCATTTGTTTTATAATAACCCCACTCTATATATATATATATATATATATATATATATATATATATATATATATATATATATATATATATATATATATATATATATATATATATATATATATATATATATATATATATATATATATATATATATATATATATATATATATATATATATATATATATATATATATATATATATATATATATATATATATATATATATATATATATATATATATATATATATACTAGCGTCGTAACCCGCCCAACGGGCGGGTCGCTTCGTAATTTTTTTTATACAACATTTGTCAATTAGTTACATTATTTGTTAATAGCAAACGAGCCTTTGATATTCTCTAGTGTTCGCTCGCCCAACGGAAGGGTTTGGTTTATAAATCTTGTTCTCATGTTTATTTGAAACAACGCTTGTCATTCAATTGTAATGGTTGCAATGTTTGTGTAAACATATAAGATTCACTCGTCGCTTGCTTTAGACTTTTGACAGTGAGACGTATAGATGCACTGAGTTCTGCTTAGACTTTTTGCAAGCAACCTTTGTTGTTGAATTTGAATAGTTTTCGTCTATGTCACAACAAAGAACCTTCAATCCTTCTTGTTTTTGACTCTTGACACATCCATGTACAGTTGTCCATATGAAAATTCGAGCTTTCATAAAAACTCATATGAATTATTTGGAACATGTGTAAGTTTGCTTATATCATAATTGGAGTCGATAACAAAATCATATCTAATTACATTCAGATTTATTTATACATTTCTAACTTATGTATCAAGGAAATGCATTCCTAAAACTATAGATAAAATGAAAATACGACATACATGTGTCCATACTTATGGTTTTAAAGAGAGGCACAATTTATACCGAATAAGCACTGTACATCCATAAAGTTTTCAAAGTTTCACATAAGATTAATATGAAATTCATCAATAGACGACAACTAATTAAATTGAAAGAACGAACTAAAAGTTACAATTATTTGAGTTTGATATGTTATCAACATTATAAGTTTTAATTAACATTACGCTACGATTCAACAAACATATTTTGGTTATTGCAACAAAAAGGCAAGCGTCGAGTTTGTGTTTGCACACTTAAACGCTAAAAATAAGTTGGGAATTGGTAGCTCTTTTTTTCACAACCAAACACGCCTAATTCGGATTTATTTTTCTAACATACGCAAAAGTAGCAATATAATAAGTCTCCAATGCACACTCATCCAAAAACCTCCTACTCAAAAAAGGAACTTTGATAACTTGCAAACATGTGTGCCTTCGATAGGATAGATATACATTTATAAATGCTATTTATGTCATTTAGCTCACATCTGTCTGCGTGCACCAAGTATCTCCTGAAGATGATCATGACGATGAATTTTGATAGTCAGCCCATATACAAATGCTTTATACCATCTCGTGTTTTCCAGTTCTATAATCTTCTTTTCTTTTTTCGCGATTCTTGTCTTTGAATTCTTCAACGATTTCACTAGTTTCATTTTCTTAAATTGAACTCGTGCTGCTGATTTCATAAACACGTGTTGTAACATGTCTGTAATCATCTTCAAACTTTACAATGAGTGAGCCGGCGCCTGATAAGATCTCGTTGAATCTTTTGATGGCGGCGATTGTTTGAGTCAAAGTTGCGGTTTTTTGGATTAAAGATTTATTTTCATGACGCAGTTTCTCTTCATTAGTTGCGTGCTCGTTTTCAGTCCCGTTTAACACTTGTTTCGTTACATGAAGCTTCTGATTTGCTAACCGGATTTTGATTTCAAGGTTACAGATCATTTCAGTCAATGCGTTGAGGTCATATCCTTTCATTTAGAGATCACTTCTGAGGTCTTAAATAGTTTCTTCTAGTTGATCGACAATCTGATCTTCGACTCCAACGTTTCTTTAAGCTTAGATTCCAAAAGTTTGATCTTTGACTCCCTGTTTTTATTTTCTTCCAGTAACTTTTCTTGACCCATGTTCTTGCTTGCAACTTCTTCCCTTAAAGAGACTATTTTTTTGTTGATCTAAATTCTAAAACAAAGAAATGTAGGCCTGTTAGCCTCCACCACAAAAAGCTCGTTAAAGGAAACCTCGTCCAATTGGAAACTCGAGCAAACACTAATATTTCTGTAGAGGAAGCACAAGCACATGTGTTTTCGGTTTGTTGAGATATGTCTGATACTATAACTAAGAATCCTTCGTTGGATTTAGATGAGGAATGCACTACATTTGCAAATGCTATGGAGATTGACGAGCCTTCTACCAGTAAAGGTAAATCCAAAGTTACAGAGACATGAAAAGAATTTGACCATCTTCCAGTAAGATTGGTGCGGATAGCTAGAGTGACTTTTGTACTCAAGTTTGATATTCTCTTGATGCATGTACATGCAACTGAAGTAGTTCTATAACGAACTGGAGCCTTCTCCGTTATCTACTGATGGACTTAAACCACTAATACCATCGCTGATAGAAGCAAGTTTATTAGTCGTCACCCATCTTCGCACATTGTATCTAACACCAGCATCCACTCAACTGAGATATCAGAAACTTTATCTCTTGTAAATCATTGAATCAGTCACTTTCAGGCTCTTTAAGCAACAAACGAACTATGCAAGTCTAACAAAAGCGAATCTCAACAGCTCGTCTCTAACAGCTTCATCTCTTTTAATGTCTTCAAAAGTATCATTGGGTCAAAAGTGTCACCTCTATTGGACCCTATTGATCAGGTTGACTACTGTTGTGAATATCTTTTTTTTGTAAAGACAGATCCCAACCATCAACTGATTACTTAAGGTTTATGGCAGTCATCTCTATGCACATCTTACCTTCATCACCCGATCCATACCATCTCGAGGTTCTATCCAGCTACGTTTAAGCGGCTTGTAACTCATTTGGTGGTGCTGGTGTTGCTTTGTAGTGTCACGAGCATTTCATACTATTTCTTCTTCCTACTGCCCTGACCAAAATCATAATTAATTGTATAAAATCTTTAAAGGATCAGGCACCATATAACATATATAAAGGATCATGGCTATGAGGTTATAACAGTGAACTTATGTTTCTTGCAGGCAACAGTTAAAGATGCCTTGACAATGTTAACTTATGATCAATACTCTACCATCACGGTCCAATGTTCACAAAACCAAGTTTGTACTTATTCATAAATAAATGGGTTGTAAAACTGTAATTGACACCTCTCCTACGAAGCAACATAAGTAGAATCAAGATAGGTATGATCAAGAGGAAGAAAGACCTTCCAACGGCTTTTATTCTCAAAAGAATTGTATACTGAGTCCAATCGAACGATTATCTCCTCAATCAACCTGTTGGAAAAACAATTAGAAAGAGATCAGGCCTCTAAAAAAATATCTTATGACATCCAATGGAAGTAGATAGATTCCAATAACTTTCAGAATATGGAAATATTATGTTGAATTTATAAATATTATTGCAGAAATCGACGAAAGTTTACTATGCTTGTTTATGTTCAAAAGTGTTTGGGGATCCATCTATTTTGCCACATATATAAGAAGTCAACTACAATGTGACATACCTTATACTTCTTTCTTGGATTTTTAATATCCTTGTTTTGTTTGCGATTCAACCCCCTATTCTTATACATATGAAATAATTTCTACACTAATCACAAGTCACAAACATAATTACCTCTTAATTTATGTAACGTCTCCCATCAACCTCAGTTTCTGGTGCTGCAAAAGCTGAAGGTGCAGTTCTACAAACCAACAATTTTTCCATTAAACCATAAACTGAAAGAATTCCTCTCCAAGATAATTAAAAATAATAATTATAATACCTGGAATACTTTTAAGTTATCAATTGTGACATATTTAGTAAAGATCAGATTCTGAATAAGTCTCACCCGTCTTCATTAGTTTTATTAACTTCATCATTCTCAAGGTGTTCATTTCTTCGCCTTTCACCAATGTCATCTTGTTTCGGTAAATCATCATCCCCTTTGAGTTTTTTTTAAAAAACTAAGCTATGTTACCGTCCAATATTGAGCATGTGGGTTAACATGGTCACTAACTGCCCCTTTAAGTTGATCTTTATTTGCACACAAGTAGCCAAAACAAATACAACCTATCTTCTTACATCTGACATTCAGATAATCCCTATTATAAATAGTAAAAAAGGTTCGTGGCTACTAACAAATCTTGCTTGAATAATCTCTAAAATAGTTCTAAAAATAATAAAACCAAGCGCTTAGTTCAAACCTCGATATAAATAGATAGAGGCGTAATAAGAGTATAGTTATCCTTACCATGTGGAAGAACATTCCAGACAAATGTGTCCATAAGTGCAGTAAATATATCCAGTTCAGCTCACCAAGAAGTGCCTTATGGTTACTTTGATGACCAGTTATTATGTATATCAGGTGTAGAGATCCATGCATCCTACCATGATGCAGATTTGTAGACATAAGCGGTTATCTCATCGATATTATATTATTATCATATGCCTGGGCCATAATTTAAGTTTAAATAACATGTTAATAATTGTAAAAATGGTTAATTATATATATTTTCCGTATCAGAAGGAAGCTCTGCTTGCAAAAGACCATCAAAGAGACATTTGATGCTTAAATAAATCCAAACCTGACCCCGATTTTAAAGATCTAGTGTTTGCTGAATATGATGTCCTGTCACTTTCAGCGTCTTCTTTTTAGTATGCCACTGTGTATATATCACGAGATATGAAGTCAATGCTCTCATCATCACCTTCATCGAGAAAATGCTATTGCTAAATAGATTGATAAACTGATGCCTTGAATCATTACTACAGTTACATCAAGTGATTTACCTACCAAACAAATAACAATGTTCAATCACCTTTTTTAGAGTTCAATTAGGCATATTAATCATATTACCATGAGATCATTTAAAGAACCATTAACAAACGGTGTCATTTGCATCAGCAGCTGTTCGAGCATTAGATAAACAAACCTCAACATATTTATCAACCATCACCATTGTCTTTTCATCTTTAACTTTCAGATCTTTAACCAACACAGACATCTTGTAAACATGATGTTCATAATATCTCAACCTTACGAAGAGCATAGTCGTTTGCAGCAGGAGCAATGCTTCAATATGGCTACAAAGAAATTCATAAAAAAATTTAGGTGATGAATTATTCAAAATACAAAGAAAAAGGTTTGTAAAATGTATCTTACAGGAGTAGCAGCCATACCAGCTGGTATTCGGGGTCTAAAATGACAGTCACAATGGTATCAACTATTGATGCAACCTGATATAACATAATTTCAGTATTTGTCATGTGATATTTAAGTTAGAAAGTTATATAAAAATGTTAGATTATCTTGATAATGTTTGTTCGCTACTCCTCTGAATGCATTTGATGGGTACCTGTAAGTATGGCCATTTTTAGACAGCTTTTGATTCGAATTCGTGGCATGCTGCAAACCATTTTCTTGTAAACCATAGAGTTAGTTACGCAAAATTTGTGTAAGACAAAAAGTAATGCAACAACAAAGGCAATTATAGGAAATCATAGAAATATTAACATACCCCTTTCAAGGTTATCATATTAGATCACTTATCCGGGATTCTTTTGGTATAACAGTCAGGTATAAAACAATAACAAATAAGGCTCAAGCCTAAGAATACGGAAGCGGTGCCAAACACCAGTAATGGCTGCGACCACAATTTGGTTTTGGTCACGTTTCCAAGATGCATGGATCGGTAAACCATGCATAGTAAACAAACAGTTATCATCATCTCCTGCAAAAAGAGAAAGGGTGCGAATCTTAATTATAAACTTAAACTTCAATATATAGAATAAATGAAAAGGTACGGTTCAAACTTTGATATTCTTTTTTTTTGGTAACCGTGATTTCCGACTCATTGGCCGACTAATCCACGGGGTTTGATTCAAACTTTGATATTCGCTTGAAGTAAGGTGATACGATCAAGCAAGTTCCTGATAAAAATACACACAATGTACCATAAGGAAATATTTGCACCATAAAAAGGATTAAAGGTTTGAAAAATGCTACATACATGACAACACGGTACTCATCATCCATTTTTTCCTTGAAGTTCTTTGTAGATTGAGCATCGAGCTTAATTTACAACCGACTTTGCATGGAAGCTTATCTCTCATATGAAACTGAATTCATAAACTTAATGTTTTTTGGGTAAAGGGGACTATCTCCGGTAAAATATATTACACCAAAAAACGTTGAAGTACAAAAGATATAGGTGAAATCCTATATCAAGCCCGATACATAGGCAACAACCAAGCACATCATATGCTAGAACCCAAACCCCAACACAAGAAGACACACCTTCTTATGACATCTAAAACTATTCTACTTCCTACCATTATGATGGAGTCGAAAATCATGGAAGTCTTTAATTTGTCCCGGTAGATCATGAATCTGGTCCGCATAATCATCATCATACATATCAAACTCCTCTTCAAGTGAGTGACCTCCTCCAATAGACGACATGTAGGCTTGATAATCTTCATTGGAAGCAAAAACTTCCTCCTCGTCAGAATCACTAATATTAGCCAAATCCTTATAACCAAATGATAACTTTGGTTTACTAGAAGAAGCCTCCTCTAGCACCACCTTTTTACCACCTACCTTTGTATGTTCAATAGGAATATTAGTACTTACATTCGCCGAATCTTCCTGATTATTATGTTCCGAAGCAGCCTGCTCAACCACGTCTAGTATCGCACCTTCGTCCTTTAATTTGTCAAATGAGTTTTTTAGCTCCAACACATTAATATTATCGCTAATTACCTGTTTTCGAGTTGAGTTAGAACTTTTAGCCTTTGACGAAGACGCTTTAGAAGTTTTCATGACCCAAGACGTCTTAGGCTTAGAAAACTTCAAACCTTCAACCTGTCGTGCCTTAAGCAATGTAGGCTGCTTTTTTTCCTTCCCATTGACACTCCCAAAGTTACCACCACGATACGAATCTTGTTTAGCAACTTCAGCTTTCTTAGGACAATCCGAATCAAAGTGATCAAATATCTTACACTTATCGCACCTTGGCGGCTTCCATTCATACTCAACCGTAATTGTTTCCAATGAATGCCCCTCCTCACCTTTAATTGGGACTGCCACCACAAACGACTCAACAAGAGCCCTATTCGCGCTGACCTCAATAAGCACACACGCATACGAGCACCGCCCCCATGAATTCACACACATATCCGCCGTATGAGTATCCAACATAATAGGTTTCCCTACCTTAGTGGCGACCAAACTCAGCCCGATCTCAGAATAAGCAACAACAGGTACATCGTGCAGTTTGACCCACACCGGTATCGCTTTAATTTCCTCTCGTATAAGTTTCTTAGTTGGATTCCAAATATTAAGCATAAGAGGTGTAAGCCTAATACGCCATGGACTATTAGCAAGGACTTTCTCCATACCAGCCTTAGATTCGAATTGAAAGAAAAAGAAACCATGATGAAACATAGTTCTTTTCAGACCAAACCGAGCCCATGCATTCTTGACGTAGCTGTCAACAATGGGAAATGCATGTCGTCTTCCAACAAAATAACCATAGAGTGTATTATCCAAGCTGTTTGTTTTCTCATCAACTGCATCATTAGGTAATACAATATAAGCTCCTGGAACAATAGCATCATTCACACGAGATGAAACCTCAACCTTACGTTTCCCCGTAGCAGCCGCATAGGAAAGACTACTCGAACAAACGGTACTTGGCTCAACATTTACTTCTACATCATTACCACTCTGCACATCCCCCATAACAATAACCGTATCATTCACAGCAGCAAACGATACCCCAATCCCCTTACCAGGACTTGACGACACACTACAACCCTTTAGTATAGATTTTAAAGGCTTATCCTTAGGGTTATGAGGCACCGGCCTCACAGCATTGTCATCGATCACCTTAGTACCCAAACTAGCAGGTTTAGGCTCTCCACGTCTCGCAATAAGGGTTTTACCATCTTTGCCAATAAGTTTCCCATCTATGTTCTTAATCCTTTTTCCAATATCATGCACCTCAGTCTCTAGCTTAGCACGAGGGCTGTTAAGGAAACCTTTCTCCATCTCTCTAAACCCTATAACCAACAAACACCAAAAAGCAACCAGATCGACAATGCAGTGAATCCAACAGATTCACGCAACAATATGATATAACAATAGGCACCAACACCAGCAGCCAAAATAAGTGAAACCCTAAAAAATACGTATTCTAGGGTTTGTGCAATGATAAACGAGATGGCCCAGCATAAACAGCGAATGACAAACAACCAGCAACCCTAAACGAATAAATACAAAAACCCTAAATCTTAAACGCCACACCAAAAAACCTTTATGATCAACAGGATAACTAAAACACAAGAGATCACGATTAAATGATTAAAGAAACACAAACGACCTGATTATATTGGTCAAAGAAAAAGCGGCTGTAAAACAAACCCTAATTCTTGATCAAATGATCAAACCCTAAGTGTCGATTTAATCACAAAATCAGTGAATCAACAGTGAAATCAGAGATCGGAGATATAAAGGATCAAGATATGAACAAGAAAAGAGGAATTAGATTGATCTTGGCATGAAAAGGCTGCAGGCAGTCGCCATAGGCAGAGAGAGAATTTCCCGGTAACACTTCATAAAATATGTAAGAACATTTTCCTACTCCTATAAACAACCACTCGTAAAATACTTATCAAGAATAATATATGTAAGAAAGGTGATAGATACTTACTGTGTAGACTGAATCTCGTAGCACCTCTCCTAAGTTTTCATCACTGTTCTGAATGTGCTTGGGCTTACAATACCACGCTCCACATCACTCAAACCCAAGTCAAGCAATTCTCGCTCTTTCTCACCAATCTTAGTCTTCGACTCCAATAAAGCAACATGAGTCTGAACAACACCTAAACCAATCTTTGTCATACCACCTTGAACACGGGAAGCATCTAAATCACGTCTCAAGGCCCAAGGTGCAAGTCCATCAATATGAGTAGCCTCTCGAACCCTCGACGACTCTCCTATCACATACCTACGGGTAGTAATTCCATCAGTGCCATCAGGTGCATCATCATCATCCTCATCATCCTCTAAATCAGACTCAGACTCAGACGATTTATCACTAGGTAACTTAGAATCAGAATCAGACCACTCAACTGGAGGGGGTAAGGGCTCACCATCCTCTACATCATAATGAAAGATAATCTCGGCCTCATCATCATCAATCTCATCACCTATATCTACCTCCTCCTTGTCCTCCTCATTACCTACATTATCTAAACCAACCTTATCATCTTCCTCGATACCAACATTATCATTATCATTCTCTATAACATCAATTTGAGGGGCAATATGATCTCTTAGTCATATCTCGGGCTCAGGATCCTCAAATGGTTCCTCCTCTTCATCATCCATATCATCTTCTACATTATAATCCACTCAGTCTAAGTAAGGGTTATCATCTACGTTAGGTTCAGGAATAGCAGGGTTCTCTATGGGAATATTAGGGTCAGCCATGACAAATCCGTATTTTATAATATATCTCGTATTAGCATAAAGTTAATCATTAAGCAGTTACATACTGAAACCACGATATATATATATATATATATATATATATATATATATATATATATATATATATATATATATATATATATATATATATATATATATATATATATATATATATATATATATATATATATATATATATATATATATATATATATATATATATATATATATATATATATATATATATATATATATATATATATATATATATATATATATATATATATATATATAAATTAAATTATATATCAAAATATATATCTTCTCAATAAGGCTTGTTGGTAACATCGGAGATCTTCGGCACCGTTATAGTCAAAAGATTTTTAAATATTTTGCTCAAAATGTTTATAGTCAAAAGATTTTTGAATTGTTTTATTCAAAACCTTGGTTTTAAAAATCTTTCGTTCTTTATAACGAGAGCTCTGGTACCAAACTGTCTCACTCTCAAATTTCATATAGGTATCGCGGAAGGGTCAATAGAGTGTTACGAGATAGCACAATAACTCAAATCATAGACAACGCATAAAAAGGGTTGTATAAAGTTAAACATACATTCATTCGTGTACAAGTTTAAAGTTTACATCAGGTCCCCAAGTTTCACAGTCATAAAGTTTACAAAACATAGTTCGAATGATTATTATTTTTATGTGGGCCATCAGAGTCGATCTCCATCCAAGTTACCTTCAAGCACCTGAGATAAAACATGCGAAAAATATATCAGCGAATGCCGAGTGAATTCATAGAGTTTAGCAAAAACCGTTATGTAAAACGGTTATATAAATCAGAAACACAAGCTTAATATCAGTAATAAGACCCCATATTACTAGTCAGGCAATATATTATCATTCCATTCATATAGCATACATTATTTATAAGACCGTAGCCTCAGTATTTACCATTATCGGTATTTATTATCTTTTTTTTGGTAAAAGGGTAACAATGACCCCGGTAAATAGAACCAAAAAAAATGTTGAAGTACAAGGAATGTGGCTGAAATGCCACATTAACCGCAAGCTACAGGCAGCTTGTTAAACAAAATGTTTATGACAGGCCATAAACATTAACTAGTCTAGAATACTGGAAATAAATAAACTAGACAAGAACCAAGATGATAACATAAAGTTACGAGAAACATAATAAAATATCAACATGGGATCAGCCAGTAGGAGTGCTTGCCCCAAAATTAGTGTTGAGAAGATTCACCGATTCATCAAAGACAACCTCGACTCCCTCCTCATTATCTTCCTCGCTTAGTTGAACCCCTTCATCAATACCAGGCATGGACAAAGATGAAAATTTATTAGATGTAGAAACACTGCTCATTTGAGCTGTACCCTTGTTCGGACCATTAGGATTACTAGTCTGCTGCAACTGACCAGATGTAGTATTCAACTTTCTACTATTATCACCACTCGTACTTGTAGTATCCAAGCGAGTTTTTGGACGAAAAACAACCGTCTTTCCTATTTGGGAACCCTTACTCAATGGAACACCTCTCGGAACTTGATTCCCTAAATTACCTTTGTACTTCTTCCTCTTACTTTGCACTTGTTGGAATCCATCATTATCAACATGAGTTGTCACATTTTCAACCATTGTAGGTTTAACATTTTTCGGACAAGAATCAAAGGAATGACCAAAAATATTACAAGTATGACATCTAGGCGGTTTCCATTCGTATTCAACACGAATTAGTTCCTTAGTACAACCAGAGCCTTCAAGATCAGGGACACCAATAGTAACGTTATCTATAAACTCCGAATCAGCGTTCATCTCAATAAGACAACGAGCAAAACTACACCGACCCCAAGACTCTTTGCACATCTTATCAGTATAATTATCCATCATAATAAGCTTACCAAGAAACGAAGCAATTAAACTAATACCTTCCTCTTCAAATACCTGTAGCGGGACATCATGAAACTTAACCCATACCGGAATACGAGTTAATTCCTCCGTTAGAAGATTTGTTTTCATAGTCCATTTCTTAAGAAAAATTGGTGAATTACGAACCATCCACGGACCACCTTCCAGAACCGCATTAAGACCCTCACTAGACCCAAATTGAAAAAAGAAAAAACCTTTCTCATTCATCATGATACGCTTAAGACCATGTTTTGCCCAGTTATTCTTAGCAAAATACTCAACCACAGGAAATGCAATCCTCTTACCAAGAAAGTAACCATATAAAGTGTTTTGGTAGCGAGTATTTACTTTTTCAACAACCTTCTTAGGAATAGAAATATTAACCCCTTCACAGACATTATCAGAATTAAACGAAGAAGAGACTGCATTAATACCTCCATTAGTAGACGTAACCATATCAGCTTCAAATTTGCAAAGCAATTCCAGAATTTCTTTAGCACGGTCATGTGAGATCAATCCCCACAAAGGATGTTTCTTCATTCTTAATTCATGCATAAATTCACCCGCATCACCAACCGTGCAAATCGTTACACCAAATAATTTCAAAACCTCATGTAGATTACACGGTTGCATACCATTAATTGTTGCAGCCTTAGCTGCAAGGTCCAAAGATACATCACAAGAAGAGGAAACATTTGGAATAGAGTCATCTGTTTCCTTAGCCATTTGTGCTGAGTGCACACTCGAACCAACTGAACTGAGTGAAGACGTTTTGCTAGTAAGATTCAAATGGCGTTCACACAAAACTTCATAATAAAGCGTAGTGGTCTCCTTAGGTAAGGTAGACCATTTAGGAAATTTGTTTGCCTTAACACCATTTGCAAACACTTCAATGTCACGCACAGTATTCAAAGGAATAGAAAACAAATTAGATATCTCCTCTAACGTTACTAAAACCTTAAGATTAGACACCATATCCCTATCATTCCAACCTGTGAACAATGGCTTATCACTTTCATTGCTCGAATCCATGTTCAATCAAACACATCCCTAACCACGGAAAATAAACCCTAAACAAACAGTAACTATTTTTTTTTTATCGTAAAACAAACAATAACCAAAAGATTCAAGGACCCCTTCAGATTAATTAATTTGCACTCAAAGTCAGCCGACACCAATCAAGAACGAATTAATGTTGCAAAATTAATGATTTGGACGGTTGAAAAATAAATGATTTGAAGGGATTAAAAGTCAGCCGACCAAAGACACAATGTCTCTTCAAGGTATTAGATGGACAGCCAATTTAATGTGTCAGCCGCCAAACCAATATAATGAGCCAAGAAAAGGACTTGATGAGTTAAGGTCAGCCGACAAATAGAATTAAATGAATGTTGCAAGATCAACCAATCCTAACTTGAGAAAAAAAAAACCCTAAAGTTGCGAAACAAAAACCCAACCAGAACCACGTGTAGGACACAAGGAAGAAAACACACACGATACCGACCTATATTAAAAAAAACACAACGCAAAAACAACGTAACCAAAAAAATAAACAGATCGATTAAGAACTATTTTTTTTTTCCGGTCACCATTGTTGTTTTTAGGATTTTTGAGGATTTTACTTTCGGTTATTTTTTTTTGAGGATTTATTATCGTTGTTGTTGTTATTGATGTTGGATTATTATAAGCCGCATGACATTGTTGCCTTTCTATAAAATATAACGGGTCGCGAGCCCGAAAAACATGTGCCCATCTAAATCAGTGTGTCGTCACTAATATCACGCTATATAAATCTTCTCATACATAAATTCGCTTACCAACAATTTTGCACGACGGGGATAAACCGTCAAGGCGCGAACTGGGTTGATCTTCCCCAAATAGTACTATTATATGCATAAGCGTCTACCAATCCCGGTAGTTCACAATTCATGCTAGTGGGACTTATAGTGACATAACATAACTTTTAATAATCCATTTCAGTCATCCATTTTGGGTCATACAATCAATCGGGTCCATATCTATAAGCATACAATCGGGACTACTTGTGTTCTATTTTCATTCAAAACTTGCATGTTATCTCCCTCGTGGGTTTACAAAATATTTCATAAAACATTTAAAAAAGTGTGAGGCTATGAACTGACGTTGGTCAGGAAAGGCGGATTATCGGCAATTAGGATGTACGGTACGTGCCTCGATCACGGAGACCTAAACAAATAATACTCGGTCTTAGACTATCGTCAAATAATATTTATAAAATTTGTTATGTATAGGTAATGATGTCATAACATGATGATCAAGTGGGGTTTTTCTTCCTTATACAACATTACTAGTTGTTTAGTATTAGTTAACTTAGGCTTATAATACTAGTTACACTAGTTTTTGTCCATTTACATATTAAGGCCCAATAAGCCCACTAAGAGTCCAATATCATTTTATTAGTCCATTTATATTTTTAAGACCATGCCCATACTCATATGTTGGGCCCAAGTGGGTTAAGCCCATGAGTAAGTCCAATAATATTAAACCAAACTAGTTTGGCCTAGTGGTCAAACAAGGCTAATTTGGCCCATTATGGTCCATTAGTTACAAAGCTGGGTTTTGTCGATTTTTACTTGTCAAATGTGTTTACATATCAGTTTATGGTTTATAAAAATGTTACATTAGACCGGTCCGACCAACTAAGTTGTTTTTGGCGAAAACATTAATCTTTCGGTTTTAGCCGAAAAGACGTAAAACTTATATATAGTTTGTAGTTTTAGAAAACATTCGAGTTTTACTTTTATAAAATGTAATGTTTATTTATTATAGTATACAAACTTATTTTATAATAGTTATTATTTTTTAGTGGCTTTTATATATTTATTTTATAATAGTATTTCACTTTGAGTGCTCTTTTTATATTATATAGTTTATTAAGAAATCTGATTTCTAAAGTCAAGTCCACCATTTTTGTCATATCTTGTGTTCTACAAGGAGATAGAACCCCAAATTTTAACAGAATAAACTACATGATGTATGCTACAAATAACTCTCATTATAGCTACTACTCAAACAGCTTCTAAGTATTTTTAATAATTCGTCCAAAACAGGCTAGACAGATTTGTACTACAAAAGTGTTTTGGCCATATCTTGCTCATTTTTAACATTCCATTGCATGGCCAATTCACCACTTATGTAAAAATCAATTATCTATCTGTATATTTAATAATCTTAGCCATTTAACCAAGTGAAGATTTTGAAACTTATTGTTT
Organism: Glebionis coronaria; assembly: GCA_025667525.1. Taxonomy (NCBI): domain Eukaryota; kingdom Viridiplantae; phylum Streptophyta; class Magnoliopsida; order Asterales; family Asteraceae; genus Glebionis; species Glebionis coronaria. The sequence goes on from JANFOE010001007.1 coordinate 69,748, forward strand.
TAGACAGCCTATGTGACTAGTCATGATTTTAACATTTTTACTTGTAGATTTTAACCTTTTTAACCTAATCTAGTAACACAAAATCCCCACACAATATATTGATCATCATTTATCATCATATAAATATACATTTTTGAAGAAAATACATGAGTACATTTACAAAACAATAAGGTGATGGAATGAAATGATCTTGTACCAACCAATATGATGAAAGGTTAAGGTTTATGATGAACAAGACTTGGTTTTTGGTAACCAAATCTTATGAGTTAGCAAGACCACTTTTGAGATCACCAAAAGTATGAATACTTCTTGAGAAATCAGCCCTAAACCTCCATGAAAACCTCTTTCTAGTTGTTAAAATCCTCTCCAATCTTCATTTCTTCAAATGGCCTTCAACATATGTAGATTGTGTATAAAATTTATGGTAAATTTTTGATGGTGGTGGTGTTGTGGTGGTATATGTTGGACGGCAAAGAGAAAAGATAGAAGAGAGTGGGAAAAAGTTTGCTAGTTTTGCATGTATGAGAAAATGATAAGAAGTTTAGTGCTTTTAGGTTTAGTTGTTTAGGAAAGTATGAGGACAAGTGTCCTTGTACTTGTAAAAATGTGACACCAAGGGATGTTGGTGGCTTGTTTTGGCCGCCCATAGCGGGGGTGAGACAAGTGTAAACTTGTTTCATCCCCACTAATTTACGGGTACTCCTCGATTATAATTTTCTCGATTTGCGTGCCCTCGGGTCGACTTGCGAGAAACGTTTTTATAAATTATGTATCTACGACACAAAAATATTCTAATAAAAATTGTCTCATCAAAAACGGAGCACAAAAGCGTAAATACATAAACCTAGGGCCCCCGGTTTAATCGTAAAAGACGTTAAATTATGCACGTAAGCCCTAGTTTCATCCCGTAAATTTGTGAGTTCATGAACCAACATTAAAATAAAATATAAAAATAATATACGAGAATAAATTTACTACCTGAAAATATCAGGTTGTCACATAATACATCACCAAAATACAAAAAAAGTAAAAAACAATCAAAAGCACACAAAAATTAGAAAAAGTAAAAACACCCAAAAGAATCTTCTTTGCTCATCCTCAAGGTGTACGTGACGTTTATGCAAACTCGTAACCAAGCAAGACGTGTACGTAAACGTAGAAACCGAAAGGAAGGAACACCTTCTAGTGAAGAATCTCATATTGACGAACCCATCGTAGAAGAAGAAGCAACCATGGCTAATCGTACTATGATGGAGTTGCTTTAAGCACCCACCGAGGGTTATGGAGAAGCGATTGTGATTCCCGCTATCCTTGCGGAGAATTTTGAGGTTAAAACGGGTTTGTTATCGATGATCCAAAACAACAAGTTTCGTGGTGACGAAAAGGACAATCCTCATAACCACATCCGCCAATTCAATCATCTTACCGCAACTTGCAAGTTTAAAGACGTCTCGAACGACTCGATTAAGATGATGCTTTTTCCGTATTCCTTTAGCGGGGTGTGACAACCATGGTTTTGGGTAACTTAGACTATAGTTTAGGGTGTTTTGTTCAAATATGTGCTTTTATATGCTTATGTGTTTATTTTGTGTGTTTGGAGTGAGGTTTGGATATCGTTTATGGGTATATGGTACTCATAATTAAATCGAGGAACGATTATTTCATGTTCATGAGCTCACAAGGTAGTGACTATTGATGACGAATAGTCCCCAGCCGGGTCATGAACCCGGCCCACGGGTACTACCCGTATCCGGCCCATCACAGATGGGTAGGAATAATGTCATTTGAGCTTATGGGCATGGATTAACAGTAACCGCACACACGTGTGCGACCCACGGCCCGGCATGACCGGTACAGGATTAGACAGAATCATATTCTGTCTATGAATAGGATTTACCCCAAAGAAGAGGATATTCACTCACCATAATTAGAAGATAACAATCAATCTAATTCTGGTACTTATCCTTTCCTTGGGGCCGAAGCATCAGTGACAGCCCATTAGGGTTTCACTGCCTATAAAAGGAACCCCCAAGGGTTCCACAAAGGTATTACGTTCTATACACTCTCAACCCATCTGATCCCTTAAACCCTAACCGATTACTTACTCTCACGCCGGAGTCTAATCGTGGGAAACATTACCAAGGTAAGCCTAACGCGTGTTGTTTAGTGTGCAGGATCCCAACCATACAATTCACTTGGTGCAGAAGCCGGAGTCCAGTCAACCCGAATTAAGCCTAATTCGGGACTGGCAAGGATCACCCAACTTTTGTATCAACAAGTTGGCGCCATCCGTGGGACCATTACACTAAGCTAGAGTGAAATATCATCTTGAAAGTCTCAATGACGAAGGGGCATCCGCAAGGCAACCCCAGGAACACAAATCCTGGAAATCGAAAGTCCCAAGGGGAAGGGATACTAATTCCCACTCGATCCCCTAGCCATCAAGCAGGGGGACCAAACAACCGGAGTGGCTTTCAGTCCATGGGGGTGACAAGCATCATCTCCATGACTCCACCACCTACTTCGACCTTGGACAATCCTGATCCAGGGAGTGCGCCCAATCCCCCTAACAAGGAGTCGCGCAGACCATCGACCGAGGAAGAAGTAGAGGTCGAACCACTCAGCGAGGAGGATCTCACTCGAGTTCTCACGCAGAACTTTGATAGGATCGTCCCAGGGATTGCATCAAGGTTGAATCTAGGGAGGGACCTCCAATCTAGACTCAACTTTGCCAATGCCGGACCAAGCACCTCTTCTCAAAATCAGAGGAAGAGAAGGACCCGACCTCAGGAGCGGAGCCTCCTTAAGGAAACTCCCCAACCTAGGAATGTGTTCGAACGCATAGGGGATCGTCTCATGCATGAACTAGTGCAATCTCGAGAAGAGGGGGAGAGGTCCGAAGGTTCACCCGAACGACCGGATCATGAACTGACCAGAGCCAATCGCCGCACGAGTGTGTGGGATAGGATGAACATCAGGAAGAAGGTCCCTGGCTCTTCTCACAAGAGCGGTCCTCACCCAAGAGATGGGGCACCGCCTCCTTCTCTTGATCCATCAGGAGAGGATTCGGATGACCATCCGCCCAAGCGCCGCCGGCCTAGGCCTACTCCTCCACCGCCACCAAACGATGAGGAGTACTATGGTGGTCCTTATTACCGAGAGACGGAAGCAGAAGATCTTTCCCAACCGTGGTGTGACCCTAGTCTCACCCATCCATGGGCAGATCCCAGGGAAGATCCTTTTACTCTCTGCATACGGAACTACTCCGAGGACACAAAACGTCGCATGCCGGCGTGTGTCAAGACTTATGATGGAACGGGTGATCCGGATGATCACCTCAAGATATTTGATACGCAGGCGAAAATTGAGTGATGGCCCATGCCTATATGGTGCCAGATGTTCAATTCAACCTTGATTGGCAATGCTTGCGACTGGTTCGAAGGACTTCCTCCGCGAAGCATTGATAGCTTCACGGAACTACGCACTACGTTCAAGAATAATTATACTCAGAGGAAGAAGTATAATAGGGACCCTGTCTCATTGGCAACCGTCAAGCAACGGCCAGGAGAGTATACGGAAGCCTTCACTGAGCGCTTCAATGACGAGTGCACACGCACAAAGACAATGCCGGAACTCCTGAAAATTTCCGACTACATGCATGCCATAACAGACAGGGAATTAATCAGGCGTCTCAATGACAAGCGCCCGGAGAGGTATGACGACCTCATGGAAAGGGTCAGCAACTTCATAGAAGGAGAAACGGCGGTTTCCGCGGCTTACCCTTCAAAAGGAAACGGCTACCGATCGAACGACCAGTCCAGGAGACAGTCGGGCGGTCAGAGCAATCAAAACAATGGTAGGGGCTCAGACTATAAGAGCCAAAACAAGGGAGGACGGCTGGACGATAAGTTTACCCCTCTAAAGATGTCCTACCGGGAGATCTTGCTCACGGAAGGTGCTAGTTTTCTGAGGCCTCCCCCAATGACGACTCCGCTGGACCGTCGCCAAGGAAATCGCTTTTGCGAATTCCATAACGACAAAGGCCATGGTACGGAGGAATGTATCCAGCTCAAGAAGCAAATTGAGTCACTGATCAAGTCAGGTAAACTCAAGCATTTGGTTAAGGATTGGAAGGATGGGAAAGACAACAAGAAGTATGACAAGAAGGATCCCCAAAAGGACAAACCTTCAACTATATACATGATCCAATCCAGACAGCGCCGCACGAGGCAGAAAATTAGTCAAAAATATTCACGCGGCAGGGAAATCTCATTCCCTCCCATCACAGCAAGCGATGTGATTGATGTGCCTCTCACTATTGAGATAAGCATTGGAACACACAATGTTCGTCGCACGTATGTGGATGGAGGGTCATCAGCAGAAGTACTGTACGAACACTGTTTTGTGGAGTTACGACCAGAAATAAGAAGCCAATTGGTACCAGCCACGGCGCCGCTCATTGGTTTTAGTGGAGACACCATCTGGCCGATAGGGCAACTGCGTCTGCTTGTAACCATTGGGAATGAAGAGCACTCCACCACTGCGTGGATGAACTTTATGGTGATACGCTCACACTCTCCATACAATGGGATCATAGGCAGACCAGGTATTCTGGCCATACGGGCGGTACCTTCCACGGCACACGGAATGATCAAATTCCCTGTGGAAGGAGGAATTGTCACCATTTACAACACAATCGTGCCAGCATCCGAGTGTCATGCCGTGAAAACACCGGTTCCACCTGTTCCACCCAAGGATGGATCACCACCTCCCAATTGGAGGGTGGCAATCCATCCTGATTACCCGGAACAAGAGGTGTCCATAGAGGGAACGCTCTCGGATGACGGCAAGAGGGCCATGTGCTCTCTCTTGAAGGTAAATTTAGATATATTCGCATGGGAGCCCAAGCATATGACGGGCGTACCACGCGCGATAGCAGAACATAAGGTCCAGATCCGCCAGGGGTACCAACCCGTCAAGCAAAAAAAGCGCGGTCAGGCACCTGAACGCAGCCGAGTGATACTGGATGAGGTACAGAAACTAGTGGACGCAGGTATCATGCGCGAGGTATACTACCACGAGTGGTTATCCAATCCAGTCATGGTCAAAAAGCATGACGGGAGCTGGCGCATGTGTGTGGATTTCACGGATCTGAACAAAGCCTGTCCACAGGATTGTTACCCGTTACCGGAGATTGACTGGAAGGTGGAATCTCTATGTGGATATCCCTTTAAGTGCTTCTTAGACGCATATAAAGGATACCACCAGATCCAGATGGCAGAAGAGGACGCAGAGAAGACGGCGTTCCATACTAGTCAAGGCGTATACTGTTATACAAAAATGTCGTTTGGACTAAAGAACACTGGGGCTACATACCAGCGGCTTGTGGACAAAGCCTTTGACTCACAGATAAGCCGCAACCTGGAGGTCTATGTGGATGACTTAGTCATAAATAGTCATACGGAGGATGCACTTCTCCGGGATGTCCAAGAGACGTTTGACACATTGAGGAGGATTAATATGAAGCTAAATCCAAAGAAATGCACGTTTGGGGCGACAGAGGGAATGTTCCTTGGATATATGATTGATCCAAATGGCATCAAACCTTGCCTAGAAAAAACGGACGCAGTAATACAGCTACCATCCCCTCAGACACGGAAAGAGGTGCAGTCCTTAAATGGGAAGCTGGTCGGGCTAAATAGGTTCTTATCAAAGTCCGCAGAGAAGTCACTCCCCCTATTCAAAACACTCAAGAAGTGCATTAAGAAGGGAGACTTCCGGTGGACAAAGGAAGCTGAGGAAGCCTTTGATCAACTCAAGCAACACCTCGCATCTCTTCCCATGCTAGTAGCTCCGCGGCCAAAGGAGGAGCTAATTATGTATCTATCAGCCACACATGGAGCAATAAGTGCGGTACTCATGACGGATAGGGACACGGTACAAACTCCGGTCTACTTCATAAGTAGAACATTACAATGGCCGGAGTTGAATTACTCCTCTATGGAAAAATTGGTTTTGGCACTAGTGTTTGCTACAAAACGGTTGCGCCGATACTTTCAGGCGCATCCAATTGTAGTCATTACTGACCAACCAATAAAGCAAGTCATCTCTAGACCGGATGTGGCAGGTAGGCTACAAAAGTGGAGCATTCTATTGGGAGAACACAACATATCTTATAGGCCAAGGACGGCTGTTAAAGGCCAAATCTTGGCGGATTTCTTGGTAGAAAAGCCGGATGAAGAAGGACCAATTGTAAAACAAGACGAAACTCCAGCAGAAGCATGGGTGTTATTCACGGACGGATCTTCGTGTACGGATGGGTCAGGAGCTGGTCTCATCCTTACGAATCCGGAAGGAATGGAGTTTACTTACGCCCTTCGATTTGAGTTCACAGCCACCAACAATGAGGCGGAATATGAAGCATTAATTGCGGGTTTAAAAATCGCCGCTAGAATGGGAGTCCGCAACCTTGAGGCCTACGTGGACTCATGGCTTGTTGCGAACCACATTCTAGGTGGATATGTGATTAAGGAGGATAACATGGTCCGATACTTGGAGAAAGTCAAGTCACTCATCGCGGCTTTCAGCAAGTTTTCTATCAAGCAGGTACCAAGAGGTGAGAACAAGAAGGCGGACGCTCTTAGCAAGATCGCGTCTACAAGTTTCGCCCACTTATCCAAGCAAGTCTTGGTGGAAATACTCAAGGAAAAGTCTATAACAGAAGGGGAGGTCGCTACTATAGTTGAGGAGGATGGACCTACATGGATGACCCCGATCGTCAACTATTTGACTAATGAAACCCTTCCGAACGATGAAAAAGCAGCACGGCGCATCAGAAGGAAGTCGCAGCACTTCGAACTTCGAGAAGGTATCCTTTATAAGCGCTCTTTCTTGCAGCCGTGGTTGCGGTGTGTTGGACCACGACAGGCCACTTATGTGATCAGTGAGATACATGAAGGGTTATGCGGCATGCACGCAAGTCCGCGATTTGTGGTAGCTCGAGCCTTACGCACAGGATATTATTGGCCTACCATTCATAGGGATGCACGCGACATGATTCGCAAGTGCAGTGATTGCCAAGTGCACAGACCAGTGCCACGACATCCGCAGCAGGAACTTACACCTATTACATCCCCATGGCCATTCTATAAGTGGGGGATCGACATCACAGGACCATTTCCTGTAGCTGCGGGGGGAGTTAAGTTCTTGATTGTCGCAATGGACTACTTTACACGATGGATAGAGGCCAAGGCAGTCAAATCCATCACAGGCAAACAAGTTAAAAAGTTTGTTTGGGAGAACATAGTGTGCCGTTTTGGCTTACCAGGAGAAATCATCTCGGACAACGGGGAACAGTTCGCGGATAATCCATTCAAGGACTGGTGCGCAGCATTGAATATCAAACGGCGCTTTGCGTCCGTTAAGCACCCACAGACAAATGGCCTTATGGAACGAGCAAATAGAAGCTTGGGAAACGGCATCAAGGCACGCTTAGAGGAGCGAAGTGCCAAATGGGTGGACGAACTACCACATGTTCTATGGGCGCATAGAACTATGATCAAAACAGCCAACGGGGACACTCCATTCGCATTGGCCTACGGCACTGAAGCTGTTATACCAGCAGAAATAGGAATGCCTACCATCCGTACGGCAGAGGTTAATGTCGTCACGAACGACGAGCAACTCCGGATCAATCTGGATTTGTTGGAGGAAAAAAGGGAGATAGCGGCTATCAATGAGACCAAGTCCAAGGCTAAAATGAAGGCTTTTTATGACGCCAAGGTTAAAGGTGTTTCTTTTCGACCGGGAGATTATGTCTATCGCGCTAACGAAGCAAGTCGAGCGGAGAATACAGGAAAGCTGGGCCCTAAGTGGGAAGGACCATACGAGGTCACGGAGGCTTTAGGACGGGGCGCGTACAAGTTACGTGACATGGATGGCCGCGATCTGGAACGCACTGGAATATCTCCAATCTCAAAAGGTGCTATCTTTAAAAGCTACGGCTTCCGCATGGTCACTTCGCTATATTTAGCTTTAATGAAGATCCATGTGTTCTCTTTGTTTTGTTTCTTATGATTTTATAGGACCTTTTTGTTTTTTAGGGTTTCCTATTCTTGTCAAAACAAAAAATGTAAGCGTTCTAATAAAATGCCGTGGTGCCTAGCTAGCTCCGCGGCTAGTTTTCCGTGCAAATTGTTTGGTTGTTCTTTAGATTCTATTATAGTCGTATGAATTTTAGTTATTATTATAATATGCCATGTCTCATTCATATGCATTCATTCAATCACCGTACATGTACTATACGCCTCCAGGTGGGGTAAGAGGATTAAGTGAACCTACTAATTCAACTTGTCGCATAAGAGGGATGCAACCCCAGCGAGGCGGATCATGTATCCTTACTAGACACCTTACTCACAAGACGTTGTGATAAGTTTCCGTATGCCGTACTCACGCAGTGCTTTGCATAGTAAAGACGCACGTCGCATGTCTAGTAAATTATAGACTTGAGTGTATTTCTTTTTTGAGTAAGACGTGACATGTCATGCAGTATCGGTATACGATATCCAACAAAATAAAAATACACAAGTTTCAAAATCATAACAAAAGGGCCGTGGTTATCACGGACTTACATACATAGGACAGTTATTTCACACATCAGTCTTAGCCGTGTACATGCACGGACGAATAAAAGCTACAAATGTTCACAAGATAAATTACAACGGAGGTAGGAACTCCCCTATATCCTTCTTCCCTTCTTCGATCATGGCGCGGAGGGCCTCCCCGCGAGCATTCTTCCCATCCTGCGCCTTGATCGCAGTCGCATCCAATGCCTCAGCAAGCGGTTTTTCACCTTTCATTACCTTTGACACGGAGTCATAGGTAGGCAAGGCCAGTTGGATGGGATCCGCAGTAAGCTTGGACATTAATACCTCGTTAGGAGCATCCTTCAGCGCCTCCAGTTCGTCCAAAAGAGGATGTTGGATTTCAGCAAGTGCATCCATTGACGCGGTCATCTTGTCCGCAGCTGAAGGGTTGTGGTAGGCGTGTTGGGTAATGTCCTCATTCTTACCTATCAATTATACAGCTTGGACCAAGCCCTCGTGCCTACCACGGTCAATCCCATCTGAAACGATGCCTGCGAATGCTTGCAGCAAGTGCGGAGCTTCCATAACCTTGCTTACGGCAAGACGCATTCCCTGACCAATCATCCACCTACGCCCAACTATGGCCAATAGCAAAGGAGGACACATCCTTTCAGCACAATATGTGGCCATCTTGCTTAGCTCCTCCTCGGCTGTTGCAGCTTGCTCATCCAAATTAGTCCGCGCTTGTGTTAGCTCATCCTTTAGCGAGTCGCGCTCCTGTGCGATGTTGAATGCTTGTACAGTGACAGCTTTGGTGGAGGCTTCGGCTGCGGACACCTGCATATGGCACTTAGAGTTATCACAAGGATGATGAATTTTCTTTCTTGTGCGCGAAAAAAAACATTCATGTTGAAAACGTACCTTCTCGTTAGATGCGGCTACAAGGGCCTCAAGCTCAGCGATGCGTTTTTCCCGAGTATTGGTGTGATGGGCCTGCTCCTTCACGGTGGCCTCTGCCGTAACCATCGCCGTTTGCAAGGAAGCGATGGTTTTCTCGTGCTTCACAACTAGTGCTTCACGGCGAGCTATTCTTTTGTCCGCACGCTTCACATTCGCTAAAGCCTTGATCAGACGGCGTCTTAAGGCGGCACCCACTGTCACTTGATGTGTGGATGACACATCAAACTGCTCCAGCAGCGACTCATGGTCTAGCTCGTCCAAGTCTTGAGCAAGGGCCGGAGGAGTGATATGCTCGATAAATTCCGAACACTCAGACTCCGCCTCCAACCTTGTTAAACTGGAGAGATTCCATGCTAGGCGCAGGCTGTTCTCCGGTCCTTCAGGAAGTGGCTCCTCGGCACGTGTCAATGGAGGGGATCGAGGTCTGATTGATGTCGTGGGGGAAGGGTCCCTTTCCACCTCTCCCTCTTGAGCTACAGTTGACGGATCCGCCCTGTTATTAACATATTCAATTTTTGTTTAGGCATTCTATCTTTAAAAAACAACAAGACAAGGAAAGAATGAAAGACGAGAGGGTGCTTACGTGGTACCAGTTGCAGTTTCCAGGGCGGTAGGCGCTACGACACTCACGGGGGTAGCTCGCCAGACTTGTTCATCCATGTGCGGTGTGGGGTTGGCCTGGGCCGTCGCAGTACCACTTCCCTCCTGATACTGAGGATGATCTTTCCTTAGTTTCTTTGGGGGAGCATTTGAGGCCCCCGCCTCATCCCGTAGTGTCTTGGCCACCCTCCTGGTGGTCTTTCTCTTTCTGGATGTGGGCTTGGGGGGATCCAGAGGCTTGAGTGATGTCTTCATCCTCAAGGTTGAGGAAATCCTCTTTTCCTGCATCTTCCTGGTGCGTCACGGCGCCCTCCAACAGCAACTCCCCACCATCTTCATTATGGAAATCCAGAGGGGATTTCTCGATAATAGGCTCCTCTTCATCCGATCTTTGCTCGGGAAGTTTCTTCAAGTGGAATGGTACGGCTGCGGTCGCATCAAGAAGGGGGAGTTCATTCTCCTTCAACGGGCGGAATCCTTCAGGCACTTTCATTGGGTCGCCTTGACGCAATAATCCGTGTAGGTTCATCTCTGCGGACATTTACAATTACACGGGTCAGTTAGGTCCTAGAATGCAAACGACATTTATCACATCTACAAAGTATAAGTAAACCTACCCTGTCCACGATTCGTCAGAAAGCACGGATATAAGTTCTCCCTCCCATAATAACGACGGCTTAATCCTACTAAGCACAGAAAATGTTCCGGCAACCCCCTATGGAATTCTGTGCGGTGGGTATCTAGTATTTTCAAGTCTCTGCTGCTATAGTCTTTGGATTTGGGCGGAGAATCTTTGGGTACTCTGGTTTTAAGGACGAAAGGAGTGGGGAATACTTTCTCATCAACAAAAAAGTAGTGGTCGTACCAGTTCTTAAGGGAGTCTAAAGACTTCCTATACGTCATGGGGGCGTTCCCGGATCGTTTTTTAAACGATAGCCACCCATTCACTAGTTGGGGGGAGTAAAAGGCCCTAAATAGGTTCACGGTCGGAGTTACACCGCATGTATGGCATGTAATCTCAAATTGATTGATTTTACACGCCCCTATGCAGTGAAGCTGGGTTATGTGGAAATCATAGTATAAAAGCAGATCTACCAGGAACTTAGATAGGGGGATACGGTAGTTGGCCGAATCAAATAGGCGCGTGTACACGCCTATCTTTCCCCTTGGCGCATCCGTAATTTCCTCACCTTCACCTGGATAGGTTGGGTGTACGCTTTCGGGAATATAATACTTAGACAAAAAGTCTATGTATTTTTCCGCAGACATCACGTTCAGGACATCCGTGATAAGAGGGTTGTCCTTTACCATGTTTTATAAAAAGGGTTTCTAAGGCGTGATGATCTAACCTGCGGCGGAGGAAATCTGTGGAATAGAAGGCAAAAGTTTGAAGGAAGAAGCTTGGAAATAACAATGGCGGAAAGAGTGTGAACTGTGTGTGTAACAAACGCACACACCAACTCTTATATAGGGTTGCCTCGATTTCCGAGGTAACGTGGATGTTTGACACGTGTAGGCCACTACGCCTATCCAACGGATGGGATTTCAGACACTTCTGAAACGTCAGAAGGGACCCACGGGTCACTTCTTAGCAGTTTTACGTGGCTCAATGGTGGGCATTAATGGTGCACTTTTGTAGAAGTACGACTGACCAGTTGACTACCATTAATTCATTCATTCTTGTGTCGGGATATGCGGTCTTACGTACGACCATATTCAATGCTACATTTAATTTGTCTCTGCCGTTATGTGCGGCTGAGGTCCTATTAGAATAACATTCCTAAGACCGGCAGCCACATGCGGCCAAAACACATTCTTAAATGTTTATCATTCCCTAGATCTTTCTTGGTATGTCCGAAGAGCATCTTGATAGTCTAGAGGTTACGCCTACGGCTGTAACAACTAGACTGGGGGGACATGATGACGTATAGTCCCCAGCCGGGTCATGAACCCGGCCCACGGGTACTACCCGTATCCGGCCCATCACAGATGGGTGGGAATAATGTCATTTGAGCTTATGGGCATGGATTAACAGTAACCGCACACACGTGTGCGGCCCACGGCCCGGCATGACTGGTACAGGGTTAGATAGAATCATATTCTGTCTATGAATATGATTTACCCCAAAGAAGAGGATACTCACTCACCATAATTAGAAGATAACAATCAATCTAATTCTGGTACTTATCCTTTCCTTGGGGCCGAAGCATCAGTGACAGCCCATTAGGGTTTCACTGCCTATAAAAGGAACCCCCAAGGGTTCCACAAAGGTATTACGTTCTATACACTCTCAACCCATCCGATCCCTATAAACCCTAACCGATTACTTACTCTCACGCCGGAGTCTAATCGTGGGAAACATTCCCACGGTAAGCCTAACGCGTGTTATTTAGTGTGCAGGATCCCAACCATACAGTTCACTTGGTGCAAGAGCCGGAGTCCAGTCAACCCGAATTAAGCCTAATTCGGGTCTGGCAAGGATCACCCAACTTTTGTATCAACAACTATGAAATGAGATGGTCTTATTTCGTGGCTTTACGTATACGTATATGTATTATTAAAAAAATCGTATTTATACGATTTAGGGTTTGCATTTAGGAGTCTCGGATGAACTATTTTGTCACGGGAATAATTTATGGGATAGTTTTAAGTAATTTGGGACTTAGTTAGATAGTTTATTTCTTATTTTAAGAGTTTTTATAAAACTGTATATTTTTACGTCTTTTACGGTAAACGCGTAAATTGACTAGTTTTACGGTTTTGAGGTTTTGGAGGTTTTAGGAGCTGAAATAAATTAAGGTAACTTAAGGTATTATTAATAATATATTGATAAGTAATAAAAAGAAAAAAATATAAAAAAATATAGGGGTATAGTCGGTTTGTAAACGCAGGAAGAAAATAAAAGGGGAAAAAGGGAAAAAGGGAACCGGGCTTTTGTACATGGGCCAATGACTTGTTAGGAAAGTATATAAAGTCTTTTTTTAATCAAAACACTCATAATATCCCTGGAGATCAAGTTTTAGTCGGCATCAATGGAGATTTTTAGGGTTCTTCATAATTTCCTTGTCTTCTAAAAATTCTAAGGTAAAACCTATGTTTCTCTTTTCGATTAAATTATTCTTAACTTGTTCTTAATCAATACATGATGGATCTAGGGTTAGGTTAATAATGATTATGTATTATAACGGTATAAACATGATTAGATTAATTAGAGATAATAATTATACATGGTGATGGTAATTAATTAAGCTAATTGTGCTAAATTCGTTTTTAAAAACTGGGCAGAATGTTAGGTCACTTGATTTGATCATATCTAGATTTTTACAAACTTTTATATTGAGATCTTGGTACCCCTGGAAAGGTAATTGAGTTTGCTTTCAAATTCAAGAAATGATTACTAAATTGGAGGTTGGAAAGTGGGTCAAAAACAGGTTACCTTAGTTGGGTGTCAAAATAGTTTTTGGATCAGCCTGTTTTCTTTTTATGTTTTGGATTGTTTGGGGTACTTAGGGTCATAGATGGGCTTTCAAACGAACATGGGAGTTGGTTTATATATTATAGGAAGTATTTGAATTGGGGATAAGAATTTGGAGTAGGTTAAGACCCTCTGGTCATAACAAACTTTTCATATGTTTAAAATCTATAAAATTCTGGATAGGTAAAGTATATATATATATATATATATATATATATATATATATATATATATATATATATATATATATATATATATATATATATATATATATATATATATATGGAGGCCTTAACAGTACCTTTAAGGTTGAGGCCAAAAGGGAGAGGTAGCTAACACATCTAAGGGAATATGGTTTCTTTTACAGGGCATGTTATTTTGGTTACTTGGATGTTCGACCCATAGTTTGAAGTATGAAAAACGGGACTGTTTTGGGTTAAATGTTAACGGGGCGAGTTATGAACTAAACTAAGTTAAGGGATTTATAGAGGGGTGTAATGAGATGCATATGGCATATAAATAGGGTTAAGTTGTAGGAGAAGGTTAGATATCCATCATAGATTGATGAGCCATTTTGGTATGTGGTTCATATCTTGATTGTATACAGTTTGTGTGTTTAGATTTTTGCTAGAGCGCGGATACTTGGAGAACCTTGTTCAGGTGAGTTTCATAGTCCCATGTATTTTTATGATTTGAATTCCAGATGGGATGGAAGAGACACTCTATGGTTTTTAATATTTCGTTTTTAGTATCGTTTCGTCTCGGTATCTAATCGAATTGATATAACAATCTCAAATATGACTTTATTGTTTTTAGTTATAAAAAGCTTGATTGGTAACTATTTCTACTTCGCAAATAGCAATCAAAAAGGTAAAAAATAATATCTATACTACATAATCTGTACGAATCTAAAACACGTTGCACGTAAATCATTTAATTGCACAAAATTTAAAATTTCAAAATACAAATCTAATCAAAAAATACAAGATATAAAACTACAAAAATATGAAAGTAAAACAATTTCATTAAAGTAAAAAAAATTCAGTTTATAAGATCTAAATTCAATAACAACTTTACAAAAATGAAAGTTATAAAAAATGAACTTTTGGTCTTGTGGTGAAACAAAACAAACGGCCCAGAATAAGCCGAAAGGAAAAGAAAAAGAAACAGTCCAACTGTCCACTTACTTACTTATAACAATGCTAACGAAAAAGGACAGGCCACGTAATAAATGTATACAAGTTCAGGGACCTAACTAGTGTAATTTGAAACTTAACAAGAAATTCAAAACTGACAGATCCAAGGTTCGAATCTTGGCAACTATCAACTGCAATTTTTATTTTCTTTCTTAATAGACCACTATTAGCAGACCAAAATTTAGTATTAAGCTGTAACAGTCAAATTATTTCACAAATGAAACTATTTAGCCATATAAAGCAGATAAAATCACAAGCAAAGTTTACACTATCAATGAACAAAAGCATGTTTTAACTATCAATTCGCAGATTGTAAAACAAAACGAGCTTGACCTTGACGTCCTAAGCTAGTCCACTGATGTAGAAGCACAGCGCTGAGCCGGCTTTAACAATCGCACCTCGTGTATCACTACCAATCAGACTACTGCTCACTTGATTCAATCACCAAATCACTACTTTCGATAACAATGTAAATCTTGATCGAATCTAAAACAATCAGCAACATGTAAACCGGCATAAGAACAAAATAGAACTTTTTCTTCTTGCAATACTAATATGAACTGATCTATTGATAAACCGATTTATGATAAGCGAACTTATCGAAACCAAATACAAACCACAACTTTAACCAAAAAGCTTTTGAGATTCTTTAAATAAAACAACTCAGCTTTTAACATCGAATTTACCAATCACACTAAAGGCAGAATTTGAACTATACTTATCTTCTATATCGAGAACACTAAAACTAACTTTAGAACCAATTCTATCCGAAACTGAAATATTCAAACAAAATGAACAGTAATCTTTTAACAGATTAACAACTATATGAACAATTCCATCTCGTGAATAGTAACAGTAAAGAAAAAAACAAAAATCTAAATGAACACAAGATTATCAAGGTTAAAAAGATAAAAGATCGAAAAGCTGAGATCTTCCATTAATGGCAGACAAGTAAAAATGGTTTCAACTGATCACAATAGAACTTGAACAGATTAACAAGAATTAACTAATTTTAGAACTGATTAAAAGGGAAGAATGAGAAAGCTTTATTATCTCATTAATGGTGGAAAAAATCATTCGGTTACAAACTACTTTAACTGAAAAAAACAGAATCTATTACAAGATTAAACAGCTAATTATCTATCTACTCCTAACCTAACTACGTGAAATTAACACCTAGCTAACCGTCTGAAAATGAGGGTCTTCATCTTGTATTTATAGGCGCCAAAGAGGAGTAGTGTGACGTGTTTCATCCAGTAGTCTTCTTCCACGTGGAATATACGAGGATTAATTCGTTCTTCATTCTTTATCCGATTTGGGGGTTTCTCCGTTTCTTGATTTTGATCAAATTGACTTATATCTCCTTGTAGAGGTGATGATGATGAGCACTTTTGTTGTTTTAAGTTTCGCCTGAATCTCCTTGTATCCTTCTTGAAAATGAATTGCAGGTAGATGGTGGAAGTGATGAAGTCGTCTGTTATGGTTTTCTCTTTCTCTCTCTTTGTTGAAGAAGAAAGCGTGTGTTTGTGTTTGACCAGGTCTTGGTCAATTGACTAAGTTTATAAAAGTTAAATAATCTTTTACTTTTCCTTTTGGTCCTTCCACTTTCTTTATCTTTTACAAAAGTGTTGAAAACTTTTAAGCAAATCCCTTTTTCATCCTTCATCTTGTGAAAGTTACACTTTAAGCCCTCCATCTTTGAGATAATGGCAAGTAAGGTCCTTGAAAGCTTCTTTCGTCTTTTTCTTCGTCTTTTTGTCAAATAAATTCTTGAAAACGCGTGTTTGCTCAAAAATGTATCTTGTTTACCTGAAAACACATGAAACACAAATACCCGCGTAATTTTGATATTTTTCAGTTAAATATAATGTATTTGACTGTGTTTTAAGTGGTTTTTGGAACATTATTGATGAGTGTTTTCACACTTATCAACTCCCCTCCACTTGACCATTGCCATGGCCTCATGCAATGCAGTATTTCAAATCTTTAGAGTACACCTTTCTCATAATTAATACACTTTGGCTATTTTATGATTTAATATACTATGATATGCTACATGATGAATGATTTTGAATATTTACAATGTAATGCAACAAAATCAATCTTATATATTTTTAATTTTCTTGAAATGGTTTTAATGGAAATAACTCATAAAGAAATCAAAGACTTAAATTAGGGCTTTGGTACCATGAACACTTATCATCCTCAAGTTTCACTTTCCCCATACCAAGCTTAAAAACAAGATCATTTTTATCCACAAGTGAAAGTGCGTCAACTCATTCATATAGATTATTTTGTTACTCTCATACCCCCACTTATTATTCCTCTAAGACCGGTTATTATTTTAGCAAATTGATTGGGAGCAAATTTGTCATTATTTAAAGCGTGAAATATAAGAAATGTAAAATATCAAAATAAGGAAGCACGGTTTTAATCCTAAGTAATCCTCTCATCTATTACTCGAAAAACCGCCCACAATTAATATAAATCCGACTCAAGAGTAATAAGTCATTCGCCTTATGTGTAAGATCCTTATGTCATGCATTAATAAGTAGCTACACACTCGCTAAAGAAAGGAAAATAAAACTCACGTAATAATTTATATCCTCCGACTTTTTGGGACTTTGGATCTTCAATCCCGTAACCCGTCAAGGTAATACTGGATTGGAGCAACTATTAAATCCCGGCAACCATTGTGAGAGTAATATTGGAATTCAACAGCTACTATAATTAACG
Organism: Glebionis coronaria; assembly: GCA_025667525.1. NCBI lineage: Eukaryota > Viridiplantae > Streptophyta > Magnoliopsida > Asterales > Asteraceae > Glebionis > Glebionis coronaria. The sequence continues at coordinate 87,300 of JANFOE010001007.1, forward strand.
CTTCACTGCCCCTCTTGGGAGTCTTATATAATTATTTTTTTTCTTTTTCTTTTTCTCTTTTTTTTTCTAGCCACTCATTTTTTTATAAGCCGCTCTTATTTTTCTTTACTCCTCACAAAGAAAGTTGAAAAGAATAAAAGAAAAAACACCCGCTTAGTATTAAGCATGACATAAGTCTAGTACACATAAAACGTTCTAATTTAGAATCTTAAGACGTACTTATACCAACCATGAATGATTAGTCAAAAATGCATAAGAGACTACAAACCAATTAAAACCGTTGTTGATTATTTATTAACATATATACATGCGTTGACAAGAAAGTAAAGGTTACGAAAGGGGATATAAAAGCCACAACTAATGAATATGAGGTTTATCTAGCCCTTTACACTTACTTCAAACTCTATCATCTCTTGTTCTCCACAGTTTAAAATCTAAAATAGTGAGACTAGTGGATGCTTAGCCTCATAAACCAATAAAGGTCTACATGGTTAAGGCTAGTAGCTAGAGAATGCTTAGATAAGCAAACTCGGGTTGAGTCAAAGTATCCATGGCGGGTCTAATATGTCAAAGAAGTCTAAATTTCTTAAAGCATGTCCTTTATTATTATTATTTTTTTCTTTTTATATCTTTTTGATGAAAAATAAAAGAAGAAATATATACAATGCAAATGTGTTATGCAAATGAAAAAGGATTGATGCAAAAATTATGAATGCATATTTTTGGTGGCCAAAGTAGATCAAAAATATGAAAAATGTTTGAAAAATTAATTTCCAAGTTATCATGAAGGTCAATGACAAGGTCTAGGTATGGTCACTTTGATAGAAGTCTCCCATACACTTAAGATAAACATTGTCCTAAATGTTTAAGAGTATGGAGTAAACTCCCCTACACTTATTACATTGATTACTTTGCTTAACCCAAGTTAAGGAAGAGACAACGAAAGGGTATTCATTTTAAGCACAAGTGTTTTGAATATCACAATAGCAAAAACTAATCGAAGGGAACCGGATACACGAGCCTCCTCCATAAGCTCTAAGAATGAAATGAGAGAGAGAAACCCTTGAAACAAACACCAAAAGACGAAGAAAGGCACCCCTCCACTTCAACTCTAGTATAACACCTTTTTATTAAACCTAACCTATTTAGTTCTACTCTACGTTTTCTAACCTAGTTATTCAATGCTTGAGTTTTTTTAACCCTAAGTCTCTAGATCGACTCGGCCGCGAATTAGGTTGTCCTTAGGGAAACCATCATGGAGAGTAAAGATATCACTTTGAAGCACATCTCACATGATACACTCAAACTTAGCACGTTGCCATCTACTATAAGATTTACAATATCCGCCTCGATAAATGGAACGGTCCAACGTGTCTCAAGTTTGTCCAATATACGAAATCTCTCAAATAGGAAGCATACCAGGATCAAATACATAGTTTCCATATCTACATGTGAACAACTCCAAAGTAGGTAGCATCACCAAGTAAGCTCATACGAGAAGCCCATATCAATAGAAGACACACTCTTAAGTGGAGTAGATGAAAACTAAGGTGTCTCAAATTTATGTATCCCAGTATCAAAAACCTTTCCCTTCATGGGAAAATAAGAAGATGAACTTGTATCAACCATATAATATTCCCCCTTAGATATCAAAGCATCATGAGACAATGAAGGTGTAGGAATCAAAATATTCATAACAAGTATATCCATGTGGTGCTCCTCATCATCATCAAAAGGTGGGGAATCTTCCATAAAAGGCACAGTGAAAGAAGGATCAAGAGTAATAGTGTCTTGTAAAGGAGGTGTAGGTTCTATGTTCCCAAAAAGCAATGTTGTAATAAGATGAACCTCCTCTTCCAAATTAGAAACACTTTCATCGACCTCTATATCAAAATGTGCAAGAGTAGCCTCTATGGTGGCATCAATCTTCATAAAAGAGTCTATATCAACGGTTTTTGGTTCTAAATTTTCCTTGTGTGAAATGTTATCAATCTCTAAGGGGATAAGATATTCATCAATAACCAACTCCATGGGTGAAAAGGTGGGACTAGAAGGCTCAAAAGTAGGTATATCAATGAGAGAATCACTCTTAGGGATGATATGATCATGAAAATCAATAGGTGTATCCTTAAAAACCGGTGAATACTGATCAATCAAGGATTCTTCTTCTATAGACTCATTATTAGGTTCTTCACGCTCCTCAAAAACTGGGTTATCAAAACATGTCTCAAAAAGAAGGTTTGAGTGCATCACAAAGTTACTTGGAGGAATAGGTGAAGGAGTCATAGAGTACATGGATTCATCATCATCAGAAGTAAAGGACTCATCACTATCATAAGGATCATCAAAGGATTCATCACAAGACTCATCAATCATAGTATCAAGCTCATAAGGTGTGTATGGATCAAGTATAGTCGGTGGAGAGATAGAAGGGTCTACAATAGGAACATCACGAAGTGTATCATCTTCAACATCTACTCTCAAAGAAGGCTCATCATCAGGTAAAGCATTGTCAGGTCTAATGTGTTGCAAGACGTGTGTTCACATGCCTAAGATGTTCGGATCAGTTGCCCCTTTCATTTGCTCAAGTGCTTGCATTATAAGTTTAAAAGCGTCTTCACTCAAGAAATGATAAATGCCTTGATTTTGAAAGGTTGTTTGATTATGAATTTGAAAATTTTCTTCATTTTGAGAATCGTCTTGATTTAAAAATTCTTGATTTTGAAAATCCTCATTAAACCCTTGATCATAATCGCTCGCGTGTAGACGACAATTATTGTCACCATGCGGTCCTCCAAAAATCGCACAAGGCCCATACACAGCTTTTTTTTTTGGTAAAGGGTTACCCCGGTAAATATATTAACCAAAAAAACGTTGAAGTACAAAGGAATGTGGCTAAGATACCACATTAACCGCAAGCTACAGGCAGCTTGTTAACAAAAGGAAATGAAACACCAAAACCTAACACATACTTCTACTAATAGACATAAATGCAACATTAGCAAATGCCAACAAGAAAAATTCTTGAAACCATGCGACCAACTCACCATACCAGCAACAACATAAATAGAGCAAAAGATCCAAGTAAGGCCGCCTCCTTAAAAAACCTTTACGAGAAAAACCCAATGGGAAAAATCCCGCAAAGGGAAAAAGAGTACGGCCCTTACCCAGCACTCCCATCAGGATCAATACACACCTTAGGGATTTTCCAATCTTCAAGAATCACTAGAGACACTGAAGAAATCTTCTTGAATTTAAAAGTGAGAAGCTTGAGCCGAACCGTATCACAAACTGAAGTCACAAGCTTAGCAACCGTCAAAGACTTCTTGTTAAAAAGCCTATTATTTCGCTCTCTCCAAATGAAGTAGACCGAAGCCGCTAACACAACCCGAGCAATGATACTAACAACCGAACACCCCTTAGCTAAGGGTCTAATAAACTCCACAATATCAATCATACGCGGAGAAATATTGTGCATACCACACCTCCCACGCAATTGTAACCAAACCTGTGTAGAATAAGAACATTCAAAGAAAAGATGATTATGCGAGTCAGGGACCTGATTACACAAGGGGCACTTAAGCAACGAAAGATCAACATGAGGCCCAACATCCCATTGCTTAAGGCGGTCTTGCGTTTTCAATTTTTGCTTCAGAACTAACCACATATGAATCGCATGTCTCGGAACACACTGCGGAAACCAAACGACATGAAACCAAGTAACATTATTCGACCTCATCCGTATAGACTCCCATGCGACAGCCACAGAAAATGGCCGGTTAACCCCATTATAGTCCCGCCAAACCATATTATCACTACGATTATCACAAAGCATTGGAACCGGTATAGAAACAATATTCGGGAATCGATCATACCAGTCCAACGGCCATCTCCATGCTCCATTCATAATAAGATCCCTTACCTTGTCCGATAAAGCAAACCCTGAACGATTAATATGTCTAACAGAAATAGTATCTCGAATTGGGCATTCATCAGCCCATTTATCAAACCACATAGAAGTATCTCTACCATCATGAATTTGGTGCCAAAAAAACGGTCGAATAATACTCCGAAGCTGAAGAAGCTTACGCCAACTCCAACTAACATCACCAATACATGGAACATCCCAGAAACTTCTATCTTTCAATTTATAATCATAAATCCAACGCACCCATAGAGACTCTCTCTTAGATAGAATACTCCATACATGTGACGTCATTAGAGCTGCATTAAATTCATCCAACCTACGTATACCCAGACCACCTTCAATCAGAGGCTTACAAACAGTATTCCAGGCTACCTTAGCTTTACCCCGCTTCATCTCTCCTTGACACCACAAGAAGCCACGCATAATCTGCTCAAGCTCATAGATAACTCTAGCAGGAAGAATAAATACAGACGCCCAGTAAATATGCATAGACGAAAGAACAGAACGAATAAGTTGCACTCTCCCTGCAAGAGAAAGAAACTTATTCCGCCAATCGTTAACCCTATTTTCAAGCTTCTCAACCAAAATTTTACAATCACGATACCGAAGCCCTGAGGAAATAAGGGGAACACCAAGGTATCTAACGGGTAAAGTTCCTTCCGCAAATGGTGTAAGAGTAAGAATACTAGCTTTAATCCCACTAGGTACATTACAAAAATAAGCAGTACTCTTAGGAATGCTAGGCACCAACCCAGAGACATTCTTAAACTCCTCCAAAGTATCCAATATAACAGAGACAGAATCCAGATGACCCCTAGCGAATAAGAACAAATCATCAGCAAAACAAAGACTTACTAACCTCTGCTTCTCACAATGATGATGATAACGAAAATCCGCAGCTACAACCACCTTTCTTTGTAACATGAGAGTTAAAACTTCCATAACAAGAGTAAATAAATAAGGAGATAAAGGATCCCCTTGTCGCAGCCCCCGTTTACCATTAAACCAACCATACAAATTACCATTAATACAGACCGAATAAGATGTGGTAGAAACACAACTCATTATCCAATTGATCATAATTGGATGAAAACCAAAACCAACAAGAACACCTCGAAGAAAACCCCAATCCACCGTATCATAAGCTTTCTGAATGTCAATCTTAAACGAACATCTAGGTGGACCAAAGTGACGATGGTAGTTTCTCATTAACTCTTGCGTAAGTAGAATATTATCCGAAATCCTTCTTCCCGGAATAAACGCAGATTGATTAACACTCACTAAATCACCAAGGTCACCTTTAATGCGATTAGCAATAATTTTGCTAATACATTTAAAACTGACATTACAACATGATATAGGACGATAATCATTAATAGTACTCGGCGTAGAAACCTTAGGGATTAAAGCAATAATAGTATGATTAACTTCCCGAAGCAATTTACCATTACGAAAGAAATCCTGAATAGCACACGTGAAAGTATCACCCACCGTATCCCACGCCTTTTTGAAAAAGGCCGCAGTGTAACCATCAGGACCAGGAGCTTTATCATCACACATTGAAAACAATGCATTTTTTATCTCCACATCAGACACCAACCGAATCATGGATAACGCCTTGGAACCATCAAGAGTATTAGTAAACAGATTATGAGTATCAAGTGGAATAGTAATACCTTCCATGCCAAGGAAATTCTCATAATGAGAAACAAATGCAGTCGAAACCGCTCCAGCTTCATGAACCACATTAGACATATCCTTAACCATATCAATCCTATTCCAAGCATTTTTAGTTTTGACAATGTTATGAAAATACGCTGAATTAGAATCCCCCGCTTCCAACCACTGGATCTTAGACTTCTGCCTCAAAAAACGTTCCTCATCCAGAACAGCATCCTTGAACGCAAGTAATAAATGAGCATGATCCTCCCAAATTGACAAATTAGATGGATTTAGATCAATGGCTTTTTGAATCTCATCTAATTCATCACGAAGCAGATTGACACGTGCATGCAAATTACCTTGATCATGCAACAGTTTCCGAAACGGAGTTTTAAGACCCTTAAGCCTTTTAACCAATTGAAACATTGCTCAACCATGAACCTCCAAATTCCAGCCATTCGTAACGATCTCCTGAAACCTGTCCTTATGAACAAGAAAATTATAAAATTTAAAAGGCTTAGGTTTAGGTTTAGACACCGTAGGTAAACGAAGCACACATGGGGAGTGATCCGATATCCTATAAGGCTGAAAGATAGCAAAGGAACCAGGAAACTCATCCATAAACATCGTATTAGACATAATTCTATCAATCTTTTTAACTATACCATCCTCTCCCTGTGGCTTTTCATTCCATGTGAAATGAAAGCCTGTAGCATTAACATCAGTGACTTCCATACTCCGTACACAATCTTTAAATTCACGCATAGCAATATTAGGACGATACCCACCACATGAATGATCTTCAAGATTAAGCGCAGCATTAAAATCACCAAGAACAACCCAAGGTTTATCCCGCATAAAATGAGCATGAGCAGTAAGATTACTCCACAAAACACGTCTATCTTGGTAAGCATTATCCGCATAAACAAAAGAACAAAACAATGTTCTATTATCCAAACGAGTATTGATTTGACAGTGCATAACCTGATTCGTAAGAGACAACACCATAACATCCACATTATCATCATTCCAACCAAGAATAATACGCGTACCTTTAGAACATACTCCACCATTAGACGTCCACTTCCAATGACGACATATTTTCTTACAAACATCAAAAACACATGTAGCATCCACATGAGACTCTAGCACAGCACACACACTAAGATTATTCTCATTAACAACCTGACGAACCTCCTTTTGTTTAGGGGACTGGTTCAAGCCCCTTATATTCCATGAGGCGATACTAAACATTTAAAACTTTAGGATCAGGAGTGCTTGCCCCTGTTGCTGGTTTCATAATATTAAGCGACTCATCATAGATATTTTCTATAAAATCATCATCATCCGCTTCCTGCTCACCACCAGACAGCGCCGAGAAAGCATTTGAAGTAGAAACATCAATAGTATTTTTACCTTTATCAATAACTCGTTGTGAGCTCGTATTATTATCGGAACCAGTATCCAGATTCGTCTGTTTAGTCAGACGTCCTCCATTATTCGAACCAGAAGTCGAAGCTTTCGGTTTATAATTAAATTCTTTAGTCATATTAAACCCCTTAGCCACGGAAACACCTCTTGGAATAGTGTTGTTATTCTTTTTGTTGTTTCGTTTTCTGTTTACCACCTGCTGAAACCCATCTTTATCCACATTAGAGCTACTCGCTCCATCATTTGTTGCACCCGTAGCTTTAGATACGACAACAACTCTTTTAGGGCAGGTACTCAACGTATGACCAAAGCACTTACAAGTTTCACAACGTGGAGGCTTCCACTCATACTCAACCTGAATAACTTCTTTCATATAATCATCCCCTTCAAGAGTTGGGATTCCAACAGTAACGGACTCCAAAAAATCAGTATTTGCATCAACCTCAATAAGACATCTAGCGAAGCTACATCGACCCCAAGAATCCTTGCACATATTACTCGTATAAGAATCTAGCATAACCGGTCTTCCAATATAGCTAGCAATGAAACTCAAGCCCTCCTCATCAAACACTTGTAGTGGAATATCATGGAGTTTAACCCAAACTGGCACCTTAGTTAATACCTCCTTCTTAGGACTTGTATTCACCGACCATTTCTTAAGAATGATAGGGGAATTTTTGATCATCCATGGACCGCCCTCTAGAACCGCTTCCAATCCAGCAAGTGTATTAAATTTAAAAAAGAAAAACCCCTTCTCATTCATCATAATCTTACTTATCCCGTGTTTAGCCCAATTACTTTTAACAAAGTAATCCACCACCGGAAAAGCAAGCCTTTTCCCAATAAAATATCCATACAACATATTCTCATACCTAGAATTCATTTTAGCCACAACCTTTCTCGGTATAGAAATATTGACACCATCGTACACCTTATCAGCAACACGATGTCCAAACTCAGAACTTCCCTTAGGTTTCGGTGCCATAACACCTGCGTACGTACTAGAAGTATTCAATGGGTGAGACCAGAAATCATCATCCTTACCCGCATTCACAGAGGGCTCAACCCTGTCGACCTCAGCATCCAATAGTTTAGAAACCATCGGGGTTGACATGCTTATAAAATTATCACCAATGTCAACCGTACTCGGCAATGGGGCTCCACTTGGTTGTCTTTTAGTAACGAACTGACCAAGAGGAGATGAAGACATCGACTGCAATATTTTATCTTTAGCTAGAATCTCCGCCTCATACTTGCACAACAAGTCAATGATCTCCTTCGATCGAACAGCCGACACCAAAGACCAGCAACCATGCTTCATCTTAATCTCATAAGCAAACGCACCTACCTCTTGAACCGTGTTCAACGTAACCCCTAGCAACAACAAAACATCCGACAAGGTACACTGTTGCATACCATTGATCGTGGCAGCATTAGAAACCTCGCCCTCTTTAGTAGTCACCGACTCCATGCAGACCAGAATCAAAGAAACAGTAAAACGAACTCAACCACTAAACCCTAAAAAAAAAACCTAAAAAAAAAACGAGACACCCAATCAACAATTCACCAGCGAACAATAAAACAGTTTTCACAATGAAGACCACGTCACCCTCAAATCGATGTTAATATATAAAATAGACACTTGCCGACAAGAATGATAATGACCAATTGGCCGACAAAGACTAAAAAAAGAATGAAAACTATGGCTGACAATAATAAATGGCCGACCCACCTAAAAGCTAACCACAATTGATCAAATAAAAAACACGTGTGTAGATACACGAATTATTTAAATGATTGCATCATGATAAAGCTTAGAAAAGTGAATCATTCATAGCAAAAAGAAAGAACTCAGCTGCCATAGTTGTTTATAGGTTTTTTTTTGTTATAATAGGCCCATACACAACTCGATAATGCTTGTCTTGTAATATATCCAAAATAGGACGACTATCCATGTGTGGCAAAATGGTCGAATGTATATACAAGTGAATGACGTTGAAAGCTTCATCGGGGAAGGAAGTAATACACCAAAGGTGGTATGGTTACAAGTGTGCGAGTACACGTGTAAATAAACTCGAGGAGTGAGAGATGAGCTCTCGGTCGACTTTTGAGAGAGAAGAGATTATCTCTCTCGAGGTACAATAAGTAATATCCACAAGAAAATATAATATATATATATATATATATATATATATATATATATATATATATATATATATATATATATATATATATATATATATATATATATATATATATATATATATATATATATATATATATATATATATATATATAAGTAATACTTGGGTGGCACACCACTCACCACTATCACTCTTGAAAGACCCACAAGGAAGCGAAGAAACGAGACGGCGCGTAGCACTTAAGAGGCTGCTACTTTAGAATATGTAATACACTCACCTTATACCCCCCCACACAACGCCTCTTTCTCAAGATCAGGAAGATTATAGTATTTATCTATTGTGCCTTAATTAAGTTTGATCGATACACGTGTCAAGGACCGGAACGCTCCCGAACACGGTGTATTGGAAAAGCAATACTTATTGAAGTATGTGTATTAAATGTTCGTATCTACGTATATGTATTTACATATAATAATATATCAAAAATATTTTTGTATTTATTTGGTTTTTAAGAAAAATATATATGTACGTATAAACGATGAAAACCGATATAATATATATTTTTGGGTGTAATCTTTTAGGAAAAAGATTACTTTTGGATTTTTTAATTTTTTTTTTTGGTTCGATTCTTTAGGAAAACAATTGATTTTGTGGTTTTTTAGTTTTTTATATTTTTATCTTTTTGATTTTTTTATGTTTTTTATTTATAATACGTAAAAATAACGTTCACAAAGTGAACGGATCCCAAAATCCAATACGTCTCACTCGAAACCGTTTTCTTCACGAAAAGAATCGGCAGCGTAGCCATTTGAAATTTCGTTTTTAGTATCGTTTCGTCTCGCTATCTAATCGAATTGATATAACAATCTCAAATATGACTATTGTTTTTGGTTATAAAAGGCTTGATTGGTAACTATTTCTACTTGGCAAATAGCAGTCAAAAAGGTAAAAAATAATATCTATACTACATAATATTTATGTTGGGAATAAAATGTAGCCAGTACACTTAGACGCTGACAAGAGTAATCGGAACGTTGATAAGAAGAAAACAAGCGTTGACAGAACAAGCATTGACAGGAAGATGTCAAGCGTTGATAGGATGAAGTCAAGCACTGATAGAAGACTTAGTCTACACGTATTATGTTTCTAGTTTGTTTCTAGTAAAGATATGATCAACAATGTATTTTCTATGTTTATCTTTACCTAAAATAGCTGATACGTGTGTTTACAAGGCTCCTTATGTCTATAAAAGGAGACCTTTAGGTTTATGTTTCATATACGTTTTAACACTTTCATTGTACGCAAGTTTGTTTTAATCAATCAAGTGAAAGTTTGGTTTACATTGTTTGTGTGTTCTTGTTTGAGTATTAATTCTGCATAATACTTAAATTGTTTTACACACAACAAAGTTTCTCTACGTGTTTAACTTGATTTAATCTCGTTTACACAAGCTAAATCGATCTAAGTTTGGGATCAACAAGTGGTATCAGAGCTTGTTGAGAAACTTTGATCTAAAGAACACAAGAACCCTAAATCGCCAAAAACCCTAATTTTCAAGAAACCCTAAAAACATCATGTCTACCCCAAAAGTAAACTCCTCCTCCTCCTCAACCCCTAACATCAAGATTCCCATGCTAGACCCAGACAACTTTGAGCTATGGAAGTTTAACTTTAAACAGTATCTACAAATCCATGACTACACCCTATGAGAAATTATTGAATATGGAAACACATTCAATAAAGCTCAAAAGATTACAGCTGCCATCTTACAAAGAACAAATGTTCAAGGCTATACTGAAGAGGATCGAAAAGAAAAACCTGAAGATGGTAGAGCTGTCTCAACTGAGGACATAGCAAAGAGAAGGAATGACATGAAAACCCTAAGCATTCTCAAACTCTTTTGGAACAAGAAAATCAGCACAAATATAGAAGCTATGAGTCTGCAAAAGATCTTTGGGCAGCCCTTGAAGTTGCTTATGGTGGTAATGCTGATACTGTACAAGAGAAAAAGAAGCATCTCTTGCATGAGTATGCTGTTTTTAAAGCTCAACCCAGTGGGAAGCTAAGTGGAGTGAGAAGCAGACTTCTTGACATTACAAGCAAGTTGTCCTTTATGGGAACAGTGTTTGGTGATGTTGATATTATCACCACTTTTCTTAAAAGTCTTGGTGATGCATGGAAGATTGAAGCAAGGTCGATAATTGCAAATAACACTCACAAAAGTTCTACTTTTGATGATGTTTACAATAAACTGAGGCTGGTAGAGAATGAAACTCTTTTGGATCATAGAAGCAAGTCTACCAATGGAAATATGGCCTTCTTCTCACATAGTGAAGGTCAATTTGATCAAAAGGAGTCATACATGCACCGCGTTACTGGATCAACTTGTGTCAATGCTGGATCAAGCCTTGTCAACGCCTCACATTCAGACGCTGACACATACAAAGTTGACTCACCAAGAGTTAAGCCTGCTGGTATTGATCTAGATATTGTGTGTGCATACATTGCTTCATTGCCCAATGGTTCAGTGATTACATATGAGGACCTTGAGCAAATTAGTGATGAGCATTTGGAGGAGATGGACATAAAGTGGAATATGGCTCTTGCAAGTATAAGAGCAAACAGATGGAATCGAAGATTCAAGAAGATGACTTTTAATGCTAAGGACACTGCTGGATTTGATAAATCCAAGGTTGAGTGTTATAATTGTCATCGAATGGGACACTTTATGAGAGAATGCAGATCTTCAAGAAGATCTGATGCTAGAAAACCCTCAAGCCAAATCATCAAGGCTCAGGATTCCAAAGCCATGGTTGCAATGCAAGAAATTGATGGTGTTGGATGGGATTGGAGCTATTTGGCCAAGGATGAGGAAGAGAACAAAGCTTTGGTTGCAGAAAAGGAAGAAGAAGAGCATGTTCACTATGCTCTCATGGCATACTCCTCATCTTCATCAGACAATGAGGTATATGATGATGCATTTTGTAGTAAGGGTTGTCGTCTAAACACTAAAAAACTTAACAAAGAAGTTTTAAAGTTGACAACAGATGTAGTTAATGAAAGATGCAAGTTATCTAACTATCAACTTGCCCTTAATCAAACTGAAAAAACTGTAGCTGAGTATAAGAAAATGGAGTTTGACCTAAAAGATCAAATCAATATTTTAAATCATGATTTAAATGCTAGTATTAAGATTAGAAACATCATGGAGAGAGTCAATGCTGATTTACAGACTAAATTAGATGAGGCTATCAAAAATAAAGATAATGTAGATCTTATCTCTACTATGGGCGAATTTCTAACCCTACTTTTGTCATCTCTGATCTTCTTTGATTAATCATCATTCACCGAATAGAGTTTGATAATCAGTTCTTTCATTCCTAGCTTCTCATCAACCAGCGTGTGATAAGGTATAGGCTACGATTTATTCTCCCTATATTCTTTGTGATCCGTTGGCTCGTGGGGGCTGTGTTTAATGATTTAGGATTTGATTATTTTTCGCTATTTAGTTCGACGTGATTAATAGGGTTGATTACTGGTGAATTAGGGTTTGTTATTTTGCGTGTATAGTATTAGGGTTTGGTGGAGATTGGATTATTTTATAGATTATTTTATTAATATTATGGAAGTTGGTTAGTGGAGGTGTGTATGCGCGTGTAAACCCTAATTTTTAGGGTTTTTTGTTTTTTCGTTATGTGTCTTGAGAGGGGTATGGATTCGATGGGTAAAGGTGTTAAACCTAAGGGGAGTGATTCTATTCTACCTTCGGTCAAGAATACTTTTGCTACGACTAAACTGAAGAATGTAGATGGTAAAACCATTGGTAAGGATGGAAAACCCATGAGGAAGGTTGCGAGAGAAGTGCCTGTCCAAAAAGGGGTGAACCCTAGTTCTAGTATGGATCTGAATGACGACGTTCCTGCAGTACAGGCTGAGAAGTCTGTAGCTAAGGAGGTTTCGAATGAAGTAGGTCAATCGTCGTTTGCGTCGGTTGTTCAAAAGGTTCCAGTAAAGAGGTCAGTCAACATTGCTGAATTGCGCAATGATGAGAAGGTTATGGGGGCTACGGTTGCACTTCCATGGGAAGCTATGGAAGAAGTGAATACGCGTTTTAGTAATACGCTGGTGGGGTATTTTATTGGAAAAAGGTTAGCGTATCCACTAGTGGAGAATTATATCAAGAATACTTGGGCAAAATTTGGTATTAAACGGATCCAGTTGCATGGTGATTTCTTTTTGTTTCAATTTGAATCAAAGGATGGTATGGAGAGGGTTCTTGAGGGAGGGCCTTGGTTGAATCGCAACGTGCCTTTATTTCTAAATATCTGGACACCGTATGCGCTTTTGAAGAAGGATGAGGTTAAAAAGGCAGCCGTTTGGGTGAAATTGCACCATGTGCCCATTGCTGCATATTCAGAGATAGGGCTTAGTCTTCTCACTACTCAGATTGGTAAGCCTCTAATGCTTGATTCGTATACAAGCAATATGTGTTTATCTTCGTGGGGGCGAAGTACATTTGCTAGGGCGTTGATTGAGGTTGATGCAGAGGTCGAGCTTAAGGATTCTATTGTTTTGGCGATTCCGATGGGGAAGGATAAAGGGCATACTCTTGCAACTATAGATATTGAATATGAGTGGCGCCCACCGAGGTGTGCTACTTGTCTTATTTTTGATCATGTTGATGATAAGTGTCCGCTGCTACCTAAGATTGATCCAGTGGAACCTGTTACTAATGATGGGTTTGAAACTGTGACGAAACGTAAGAATAAGAACAGGAAGAACAAACAGAAACAAGTGGCTGGAGTGGTGTTGACGAAACCTTCTCTTACACTGCATTATAAAAAGGTTGAAAAATCTAATGTGTCTAAGAAGACTAATGCATCGGGTTCTCAACAGGTTGCTGGCAATGGAAGTAATGTTTCTACTTCTAATGCGTTTACTGTTTTGAATACTGATGATGATGTTTTGGTTGATAAGGGTAAAAACACTATTGTTAATGATAGTGATAGTGAGGAAGTTGATGAAGCTATTGATATGATGGAAGAGGTTTCTCGTGGTACTAATACGGAAGGGGCAAGCACTCCTGTTACTAATGTTCTTAATGTGTAACATTGCTTCATGGAATATTCGTGGTTTGAACTTCTCGCCTAAACAAAAAGAAGTTCGTAATGTGATTTTTGAAAATCAGCTTGCGGTTTGTGCTATATTGGAATCTCATGCCAGTGATGCTAAGCTTGTCAAGCTTTGTTCGTTTGTTTTTCGGAATTGGGATTGGATTTCTAATGGTGGTATGTGCTCAAAAGGGTCGCGTATTATTTTAGGTTGGAACAGGAATGATGTAGATGTTACTGTTATTACTCAGGATGATCAATCCATTCATACGCGTGTTTGGATTAAAGCTTCTAAACAGGAGGTTTTTTGTTCATTTATTTATGCTCACAATCATTATATTCATCGTCGAAGGCTTTGGCAAAATCTTGGATTGCATAGTGTTTATATCCGTAATCGCCCTTGGTGTTTATTGGGTGACTTTAATGCTGCTTTAATGCTCGATGATCGATTGATGGGCTCATCGTCTATTGATATCTCTATGCGCGAGTTTAAGGAGTGTGTAGATACTATTGAAGTCATGGACGTTCAAAGTTCAGGGCTTAAGTTTACATGGACTCAAAAACCTAGAGGCGGCATTGGGGTTCTAAAGAAAATTGATCGTGTTATGGCTAATCTTGAGTTTTTTGATGTGTTTCCAGGTGGTCATGTGATTTTTCAGCCTTATCGTATTTCGGATCACGCCCCTGCTGTTCTTTGCTTTCCCGTTGTTAATTGTCAGAAGCCTAAGCCGTTTAAGTTCGCTAATGTTCTTATTCAGAATAAAGGTTTTCTCGATGTGGTTAATGATGGTTGGAATAAGGAGGTTAGTGGGTTTCATATGTATAAGGTTGTTCTTAGGCTGAGACATATGTAGAAAGCGCTTCGGAAGCTTTTCTATGATGGTGGGAACTTACATAAGAACGTTGTTCGTCTTCGTCATGAGCTTGATACGGTCCAGCGTGATTTGGATTCTGACCCTTTTAATTCTACTCTTCGCGATGAAGCTGCTGTTTATTTGAATGCGTATCAGGATGCGGTGTTATTGGAAGAATCTTTTCTTAGGCAGAAGGCAAAAGTGGATTGGCTTCGTGATGGTGACGTTAATTCTGCTTTTTTCCACAAGTCTGTTAAGAGTCGTATAAAGAGAAGCCGTATTGATGTTGTTTCTAATACGGATGGTGTGATTTTTTAGAATGAGGAAGTCACGAATGCGTTTGTCTCTCATTATGAGGTTTTTCTTGGGCAAGCTGCTATAGTTGAGCCTCTTTGTATTGATAACCTTTTTGTGAATAGGCTTGCTGAAACGGAGGCTTTGCATATGGTTCGTGATATTAGTAATCAAGAGATTAAGGATGCTTTGTTCTCTATGGGTAATGATAAATCTCCGGGGCCAGATGGATACACTGCTGCATTCTTTAAGGCGTCATGGAATATTATTTCTCATGATTTCATGCTGGCTGTTCGGGAATTTTTTGTCAATGGGAAGCTTCTAAAGGAGCTTAATCATACTATTATTGCTCTCCTTCCTAAGGTTGACGCGCCTTCTAGAATTACTGATTTTAGACCAATCTCATGCTGTAATGTGTTGTTTAAATGCATTAGCAAGATTATTGCTAATCGTATTAAAGATAGTCTGAAGATGTTGGTGAGTTCTAATCAGTCTGCGTTTGTTCCGGGTAGGAATATTGCGGATAATATTTTACTTACTCAAGAGTTGATGCATAATTATCATCTTGATCGTGGTCCTGCTAGATGTGCTTTCAAGGTTGATATTCAAAAAGCCTATGATACGGTTGATTGGAGCTTCCTCAAAAAGATTCTGTTGGAGTTTGGGTTTCATATTCGTATGGTCAGTTGGATCATGGAGTGTGTTTCTTCTACATCGTTTTCAATTAGCATCAATGGTTCTCTTCATGGTTTCTTTAAGGGGAAAAGAGGGCTTCGTCAGGGAGATCCTTTGTCTCCTTATCTATTTACTTTAGTGATGGAAATTTTGACTCTCATTCTGAGGCGAAGGGTTCTGAATGCGGATGCTTTTACGTTTCACCCGTATTGTTCCAAATTGGAGCTCATAAACCTTTGTTTTGCAGATGATCTGTTTCTTTTTTCGCATGGTGATGTCCAGTCTACGAGGGTTATCATGGAGGCTTTGGATGAGTTTAAAGGTGTCTCTGGGTTAGTGCCTAGCATGCCTAAGAGTACGGCTTATTTCTGTAATGTCCTCAATTGTGTCAAATTGTCCATCTTGCACATTCTTCCGTTTGAAGAGGGTAAGTTGCCGGTTAAATATCTGGGAGTTCCTCTTGTTTCTTCTCGGTTGATGATTAGAGATTGTAAGGATTTGATTGAAAAGGTTCAAGCTAGGGTTGATAATTGGAAGAATAGGTTTTTGTCGACGGCTGGTAGAATACAGCTTATTCAATCAGTGCTTGGTTCATTACATGTTTTTTGGGCTTCGGTCTTTGTTCTGCCTACCCAAGTCTTACTTGATATCGAACAAATTATGAGGGGTTTTCTTTGGTCTCAAGGTAAGCTTAGAAGAGGTCAAGCGAAAGTTGCTTGGGAGGAGGTTTGTCTTCCAAAGGTTGAGGGAGGCCTCGGTATTCGTCGTTTATTCTGTTTTAACATTGCTTTGATGGTGTCTCATATATGGAATCTAGTTAACAAAAAGGATTCTTTATGGGTGAAGTGGATTCACTCGTATAAGCTTGCATCGCGTAACTTTTGGAGTATTCCTATTCGTGGCAACATGACATGCGGGTGGCGGAAAATTCTTCAGATCCGCCCAATTATTCGTGAGTTTTTTCGTTCTAAAGTGGGTGATGGTAAGTCGATTTCAGCTTGGCATGATAACTGGTGTGATGTGAGTCCTCTGACTGGCTTCATTTCTAATCGGAGTATCTATAGTGCGGGTTTCAATCAAGCGACCACTCTTAGTGGGATTGTTTCGAATGGTACGTTTATTTGGCCTAATCAATGGTATAATTCGTATCCTATGTTGCATAGTGTTGTTCCTCCTGTTTTTAATAATGAGGTGGGTGATAGTGTGGTTTGGAGGGACATCGAAGGTGCTATAAAGCCTTTTTCAGTTTCGTCTGTCTGGAATTCCATTCGTGCACGTGGTAATAAGGTTGACTGGGTCCATTGTGTTTGGTTCACGGGGTGTATTCCTCGCCATGCTCTTAATTTGTGGTTGATTATTCATCGTCGTTTGAAGACTCAAGACAAGCTAAGAGTTTGGGATAACGTTGCCACCGTAAATCGTGTTTGTTCTCTATGCGAAACTCAAGAGGACTCTCATGAACACCTATTTTTTGAATGTCCTTTTTCTATGCAGCTCTGGCGTCAAGTTCAGGATTATTCGGGTATTATTAGCTCGAATTGGTCCATTTACAGCTTTATTGAAGACATTATTCCTTTTGCAGTGAGAAGAAGTTCGAAGAGCTTATGTGCTAAGCTTGTTCTGGCAGCTACGGCGTATTATGTTTGGCAGGAACGTAATAATAGGCTTTTTAGAGGCGAGAAGAGGTCTGTTGATCATGTTGCTACTTGCATTATTGATTCGGTGAGGATGAAGCTTGTTTCTTGTCGTTGGAAATCGTCAAGAGCAACTCAGGATATCAAGCGTTTATGGAAGATCGACTATATGATTATTCAGGATTAACTCTTAAGGGTTTTTCCTTATGTCTTCTTAAATGGTTTTTCCCTATTGGTGTTATTGTTTGTGTAATAGGGTTTGATAACTGAGTGGTCTGTCTCTCGGTTTAAGTAGTGGTTGTTTGAGCTCTGGCTCAAGGTTAATGTGGTATTTCTGCCACGTCCCATTGTATTTATTGACTTTGGGTGATTAATATATTTTACCGGGGAATGGTTCCCTTTTACCCAAAAAAAAGAGATTTGATAAAGCTTCACAAACCCTAGAAAAATGTGTTAGTGAAAAAGGGATTCTAGGGATATGACTGGGATTGGGATGAAAGAGTATGCTGGTGTTCCACCACCTGCTGGGAACTTTTATGGTGTCCTTAGAAAGGACTTGTCTTGGACTGGTTTACCAGAACTCCAAGAAGAGGAATTTATTCCTCCATTAAGAGTTCTTATCCCAGTAGAGGAATACATGCAGAAGTTGACTGATTTGGACCAATGGAAGAAAGCCAACCCTACCTTGTTTGTTAAGGGTGGCATGCTTAGTGACAGCCCAAATGAGTCTACACCCATAAAGGTGACAAACCCAACCACTGGCAAGACTGTTGACCTTGGCTTAAACGTTGTTAGAAAACCTAGTATTAAATATGCAGAAATGTATAGAAAACCTAGTTCACCAAAAAGCCAAATTAGTGATAATGGAACAGGTTTCTTTTCTTCTCGACCTAGAGTTATGTCTAGAAAAGCCTGTTATACTTGTGGAAGTTTTTCACATTTAGCCTATAGGTGTGTCAATGCTTCAAAGGTCAACGCTGACAAAAAGTCAAACACTGCAAACCCAAATCTTTTGTCCAGCAAAGTCCACAAGTTGTTAGACCAGCCCCATTCTTTACTAAAGGGTCTAATACTTATGGACAAAGACCTTTTCAAAAGACCAATACATGGTCTAATAGACAATGGGTTCCTGTATCAAACCCTAGGTTCAACGCTGATAAGGGTAATTTCAGCGTTGACAAGACCAAATTAAACACTGGCAGAAACATTGCCAGGCCAAATAATGGTAAATATTTGCAACAAAAGGGAAAGGGGTCTAAAGCTTCTTCTAGCTTGACATGGAGACCTAAGAAAGACCAAAACCCTAATTCAGATGGGATTTCTATGACCTGTAACAGATTTCATTATATTTCAAAGGTCATAACAAAACCAATTGGGGTTAATTGGGTGTTTAATCCAAAAAGGGATGAACAAGGGGTTGTAATAAGGACTAAGTCTGTTCTTGTTGAACAACCAAATGAATCCAAGTCTGCTCAGGCTTGGGTTCCCAAAGAAAACTAATTTGTTTTCTTTATGTGCAGGGCATTCAAAAGCAGGTTAATGATTATGGCTATTGGGACAGTGGATGCTCTAGGCACATGACTGGGAAGGAAGATTATCTCACAAACTTCACTCCTATTAAGGATGGTGATAAAGTTTACTTTGGAGGCGGATATGGAACTATCACTGGCAAAGGAACTCTACTCACCAACAATTTGCGTTTTGAAAACGTATTTCTGGTAAAAGAACTTGACTATAATCTGTTTAGTGTATCACAAGTTTGTGATAACAAAAATAAGGTTCTTTTTACTGATACTGAATGCTTGGTGTTGAGCAAAGATTTTAAAATTCCAGATGAGAAATTCATTGATTATATAACACCTAGGCATAAGGACATTTATAATGTGAATCTTAATGGAATTAGGATGAATAACAATCTATCATGTCTATATGCTAAGGCTTCAGTTGATGAGAGTAATCTTTGGCACAGGAGATTAGGGCACATTAATTTTAAAAATATAAACAGACTTGTGAGACATGGTTTAGTTGATGGTTTGCCTAAAAAGGCTTTCCACAATGACCACTCTTGTGTTGCATGCCTTAAAGGCAAACAACACAAGGTCTTATTTTAGTCTAAACCAGTGCACTCTAGTTCTAAATCACTTCACTTGCTGCATATGGACTTGTTTGGTCCAACTAATATAGAAAGCTTAAATGGTAAATCTTACTGTTTTGTCATCACTGATGATTTTTCAAGATTTACTTGGACTTTCTTTTTAGCTTTGAAAAGTGACACTGCTGATATTTTGATTAACTTTATTACCCAGATAGAAAAGAAGTCTGGTAATGAGGTTAAGATACTTAGAAGTGACAATGGTGGTGAGTTTAGAAATAAGTTGTTAGATGATTTTTGTGCCAAGAAAGGGATTACTAGACAGTTTAGTGTAGCTAGAACCCCACAACAAAATGGGGTAGCTGAGAGAAAGAATAGAACCCTCATAGAAGCAGCCAGGACTATGTTGGCTGATGCTCACTTTCCCATTGCTTTTTGGGTTGAGGCTGTGAATACAGCTTGTTATGTTCATAATAGGGCATTAGTTAACAAGGTTCATAACAAAACACCTTATGAGTTACTTTGGGGAAGGAAACCTAATATTGGTTTTCTTAAACCTTTTGGATGTCATGTAATTGTGCTGGATACTAGTGATTCCTTAGGTAAGTTTAGTGCTAAAGGTGATGAAGGTTACTTCATGGGTTATTTTGTGCAGAGTAGAGGATATAGAGTTTACCTTAAGAAAGAAAAACGTATACTTGAAAAGGTACATGTTAGGTTTCTAAAAAGTAAACCTAGTGATCCTGAAAGTGGTCCAAATTGGTTATTTGACTTGGAACCTCTATCTAGGACTTTGAATTATATGCCTGTTACTAATCCAAACATTGTGAAGGTAACTTCAAATGTTGTGGAAGAACCAATTGTTGATATTTTAGGTAAACAGGTTGATGAAGAGGTTGGATCACAAGCAGACAAATCAGCACCCATTCTTGAGTATGTTACTATTCCCATATGGACAGATGCATTTGCTGCTGCTGTTGCTGGAAAGGAAAAAGGTGGTCCCCAAGTATCACCAGTTGATAACATGCATGATCTTTCAGGCGCTGACAAAGGAAATTATGCCGCTGACAAGACAAATTCAGGCGTTGGCTCAAACGTTGACAGCTTTGACATATCTTTTGACCATATTTTCTCTTCCAATAATTTTGAACAAGGTGAACCTTCAAACAGAAATGGAGAGGTTCATTCAGATAATGATGGAAGAGAGTGTGAAGAGGATATTGGTAACATGGAAGATGAGATTGAGGATAACACACTTATTGAGGGAGGAGTGCTTACTTCTACAATCAAAAATCACCCTCTTTCTCTAATTATTGGTGATGTGATGACTCTTGTGCAAACTAGAAGATCTCATCAGAATCTTGGAGGATTCATTGCCAATATTCACAAGAAGGTTGATACCCCTCTTGTTCAAGCATGTTTGTTTGCCTGTTTTTTGACACAACAGGAACCCAAGAAGATTTTTGATGCTCTCAAAGAACCAAGTTGGGTGGAATCAATGCAAGGTGAGCTTCACCAATTTGCTATCCAGGATGTTTGGGAGTTAGTTGATTGTCCCAGATATGTCAGACCTATTGGGACAAGATGGGTTCTTAGGAATAAAAAGAATGAAAGAGGCATTATGGTCAGAAACAAGGCACGTTTAGTGGCTCAAGGATATACACAAGAGGAAGGGATAGACTATGAGGAAGTCTTTGCACC
This sequence comes from Glebionis coronaria, assembly GCA_025667525.1. Lineage (NCBI taxonomy): Eukaryota > Viridiplantae > Streptophyta > Magnoliopsida > Asterales > Asteraceae > Glebionis > Glebionis coronaria. The sequence continues at coordinate 108,826 of JANFOE010001007.1, forward strand.
TGTTGCAAGGATTGAGGCTTATAAGGATTTTTCTAGCATATGCTTCCTGCATGGGCTTTACAGTCTATCAAATGGATGTGAAGAGTGCTTTTCTTTATGGCACAATTGCAGAAGAGGTGTGTGTTATGCAGCCTCCTGGTTTTGAAGATTCAGAACATCCAGACAAGGTGTATAGAGTGAAGAAAGCTATGTATGGACTTCATCAAGCCCCAAGAGCATGGTATGGCACATTGTCCACCTATCTGGTGGAAAATGGATTTAAAAAGGGCACCATAGACCAGACCTTATTTACAAAGAAGACTGGTAACGATTTCTTACTTGTTCAGGTCTATGTGGATGATATCATCTTTGGATCTTCTAGTCCAAAGATGAGTGAAGACTTTTCCAAGCTTATGACAGACAAGTTCAAGATGAGTGCAATGGGAGAGATGAACTTCTTTCTACGGTTACAAGTATAGCAGAAAGAAGATGGTATCTTCATCTCTCAAGATAAATATGTAGTAGAAATCTTGAAGAAGTTTGCCTTTTCTCCACATGAGAAAAGGGCTAGCACACCTATGGATAGGGAACACCCTTAGGGAACACCCTTGGTTCGAGTGTGCACTCTGCACGTGTGGCTAAGAAAACAGACGACCCTATTACTAATGTTTCCTCTTCTGGTGATGTTTTTTTGGACCTTGCAGCTAAGGCTGCAACCATTAATGGGTTGCAACCGTGTAACCTACATGAGGTTTTGAAATTATTTGGTGTAACGATTCGCACGGTTGGTGATGCGGGTGAATTTATGCATGAGTTAAAAATGAAGAAACATCCTTTGTGGGAATTGATCTCACATGACCGTGCTAAAGAAATTCTGGAGTTACTTTGCAAATTTGAAGCTGATATGGTTACGTCTACTAATGGAGGTATTAATGCAGTCTCTTCTTCGTTTAATTCTGAAAATGTTTGTGAAGGGGTTAATATCTCTATTCCTAGGAAGGTAGTTGAAAAAGTAAATACTCGTTACCACAACACTTTATATGGTTACTTTCTTGGTAAAAGGATTGCATTTCCTGTGGTTGAGTATTTTGCTAAGAATCACTGGGCAAAACATGGTCTTAAGCGTATTATGATGAATGAGAAAGGTTTTTTCTTTTTTTAATTCGGGTCTAGTGAGGGTCTTAATGCGGTTCTGGAAGGTGGTCCGTGGATGGTTCGTAATTCACCAATTTTTCTTAAGAAATGGACTATGAAAACGAATCTTCTAAAGGAGGAACTAACTCGTATTCCGGTATGGGTCAAGTTTCATGATGTCCCGCTACAGGTATTTGAAGAGGAAGGTATTAGTTTAATTGCTTCGTTTCTTGGTAAGCTTATTATGATGGATAATTATACTGATAATATGTGCAAAGAGTCTTGGGGTCGTTGTAGTTTTGCTCGTTGTCTTATTGAGATGAACGCTGATTCGGAGTTTATAGATGACGTTACTATTGGTGTCCCTGATCTTGAAGGCTCTGGTTGTACTAAGGAATTAATTCGTGTTGAATACGAATGGAAACCGCCTAGATGTCATACTTGTAATATTTTTGGTCATTCCTTTGATTCTTGTCCGAAAAATGTTAAACCTACAACGGTTGAAAATGTGACAACTCATGTTGATAATGATGGATTCCAACAAGTGCATAATAAGAGGAAGAAGTACAAAGGTAATTTAGGGAATCAAGTTCCGAGAGGTGTTCCATTGAGTAAGGGTTCCCAAACAGGAAAGACGGTTGTTTTTCGTCCAAAAACTCGCTTGGATACTACAAGTACGAGTGGTGATAATAGTAGAAAGTTGAATACTAAATCTGGTCAGTCACAGCAGTTTAGCAATCCTAATGGTCCGAACAAGGGTAAGGCTCAAATGAGAAGTGTTTCTACATCTAATAAATTTTCATCTTTGTCCATGCCTGGTATTGACGAAGGGGGTCAAGTAAGCGAGGAAGATAATGAGGAGGAGGAGGAGGGAGTCGAGGTCGTCTTTGATGAATCGGTGAATCTTCTCAACACTAATATAGGGGCAAGCACTCCTACTGGCTGATCCCATGTTGATATTTTATTATTTTCCTCGTAATTTTATATTATCGTCTTGGTTTTTGTCTAGTTTATATATTTCCAGTATTCTAGACTAGTTAATGTTTATGGCCTGTCATAAACATTTTGTTTAACAAGCTGCCTGTAGCTTGCGGTTAATGTGGTATTTCAGCCACATTCCTTGTACTTCAACGCTTTTTTTGGTTCTATTTACCGGGGTCATTGTTACCCTTTTACCAAAAAAAAAGAAAAGAAGTGGATGTCAGGCACTATAGATCAATGATTGGTTCATTGATGTATCTCACAACTTCAAGACCTGACATTATGTTTGCTGTGTGTGCATGTGCACGCCATCAAGTGACTCCCAAAGAGTGTCATCTTCATGCTGTCAAGAGGATCTTTAGATACCTTAGATGTTATCCAGACCTGGGATTATGGTATCCAAAAGATTCACCATTGGAGCTTATTGCATATTCAGACAGTGATTATGGTGGTGACAAATTTGATAGAAAATCCACAACTGGTGGATGTCAGTTTCTTGGGAGCAGACTGATCACTTGGCAATGCTAGAAACAAACAGTGATGGGCAATTCTACAACTGCAGCAGAGTATGTTGTAGCAGCTGCTTGTTGTGGACAAGTCTTATGGATTTAGAACCAGCTGTTGGATTATGGGTATAATTTCATGCATACCAAGATTTTTGTAGATAATAACAGCACTTTATGCATTATTAAAAATCCTGTACATCACTCTAAAATGAAACACATAGAAATTAGACATCATTTTATAAGAGATTTTTTTGAAAAGGGTTTAATACAACCAGATAGGGTTGACACAGAAGACAATATGTCTGATTTATTAACTAAACCTTTTGATACTGAAAGATTTCAATACTTGGTAACAAGTATTGGAATGATCAATCTCACTTAATATGTGTTTTGGGATCATAGTGTAAAAGTATGTACAGGATATGCATTGTTATTGGTCTTTATGTGAAATTAGATTTTCCACTTTATTTGTCTAAGGTTATCTTAACGCTGATAAGTGTTATCGTGACGTTGTCAGCAACATGTTAGTTTTGTGGTTTTTGATCTAATTTTGCAGGCGTTGTTAGCATTGTACCATTGGATACAGAGTTGCTTATGGATCCTTGGAGCATTATTGGAGCATGTTTCAATTTATGGATGATGGTTGGAATATTTATATTTCTATCTTGACATAAATTTTTATTTACATGCATAATATTTGGGAACTTATGTATCATAGTTTAAGGGGAGGTTTAGGAACCTTTTAGGACTTTTTGGGTATTCTTATAATACTCTTATCACAATTCTAGATTGCGTCCACTGGTGAGTATGATTTAGTTTACTATCTCATGAGGCACTGTAGCATGCAAAGTTAATATACTATGCATGCTGCCAAGACTTTTTGGCCTAGAATTGGGAGTGGTCTGTTGGGAGACTTGGGTAAGATTTATATTGGGATTACCTGGGAAGTTACAAGGGATTTTATGAGATAACTTAACTGTTAAGAATTTTGGTTAGCAAGGGACACTAGAGGACTGTTATGTCTATCTTGCATAAGCAAGTGTGCATGATTGGACAGTGCTTTCCACCCTATAGTAATTTTCAGTTTATAGGTTATCTTCACTAGGATAAATCACTTTGTTAAGGTCCTTTTTCATTTTTACTATTTTTATTTTTGGACGTTGACAGATATATTTCCAAACGTTGTTGTGACCAATTTAGACGTTGACATGGCTTTTACCAACGTTGACAAGAATATAGCCGTTGGGCGTTGATGGGTTATTTTTTACCGTTGACACTCATTGGGTCCTACCCAGTTGTTATTTTTGACGAAAATTGGGGCCGTAATTTTGGGAGTTGATAACTTTTAATTAATGCACAAGATAACTTATTTTCTTTTCAATATTTTCATCATTATATTTTGAAAATACTTGCCTCATTTTTGACCAATCACATGTGCCTATCCCTCCTATAAATTTGGCTCCTTCTTTTAAACAGGGTATTCTCATATTCTTGTCTAACAACTTTTCTCCTATAATTCATCTTTTATAATCTTTCACAAACAACTTTCTACATCAATGGCGCCTAAGTTTAAACCAAGTGACTTGGTATTAGGATTCAGAAGTCAGCATAATATGATTGCTTTTTTGGAGGCTGATGATGCTCTGTTTCCTCAATACACACAGATGGTGGCGTATTTGAATGCATCTTCATTACGGTATGCTCTTTCTCATGCTCCTCTCATCCTGTCACTCATATTAAACAGTTTTGGAACACTGCCAGTTCCTCAACGCTTAAAAATGTGACTACATTAACAGCTATTGTTCATGGGCGTACATGGGTGGTTACTGAAGCCTTGGTTCGCCAGGCTTTGCATCTTGATGATGCAAATGGTATAACCACTTTTCCTATTGGTGAAATAGAACAGGGACTCCAAGCTTTTGGTTATCCTTTCCCTGAAGAGGGCACTTTAAATAAATATAACAAGCAGGAATTTCCCCCAGCTTGGAAGTACTTAATACATGTCATCCTTCAATGTTTGAGTCCCAAATGTACTGCACATAACGAAATTAACAGATCTATTTCTAGTGCAATGTGTGTATTACAAATGAGCAAAAGTATAATTTTTCTAAACTGATTTTTGATGGCATGTGTAAAAACAAGGGTAATAAGATGACTTTGGCTTACCCAAGATTTTTACAAATGATTTTTGATGAACAAAGGTATTGCACCAGGGATCATGATGATTTTTATGCGATCCCTGTGCAAAAGAAAGCTATTTTTAGTAAGATGAATTCACCCCCTCACAGAGATTTACCCCTTACCCAAGCCATGCTTGCTGTTATTGCAGCAACTCAAGCTCAACCTGACCCATAACCATTGCCTGAACCATCACCTTCACCTCAACACATGGAACTTGACCAAGATCCCTTCAACGCTGACACGTTAAATGTTGGCGTTGACACTTCAAATCCAGACATCGACACCTTTTTACAACAGACCCAAACACCCCTTAACCTTCAAACTACCACCCAATCCACATCATCTTCTACACCCCCTGAATTTAGGTTGGTAAAACGCCCAAGGACTACTGGAGTGTTCTCCTCTAGTGGTTCTAGCCATGTTGCAGAGAGAACCACCACCACAAGTGTGGTTGGTGATATGGATGAGGCTGGGATTATTGGTACTCGCTTAGATGCAGGCCAAGCTAGTCCTAACATCTTTAAGACCTCATCCATGCCCCATGACTCTACTTTGGGAGGTCAAATGAGGAGTGCAGATTGGAACCATACATAATGTTGGAATTGACGGTTGTCTGCATTAGCTTGCAAAAGCAAAATGCAGACCTGGTACAAACAGTCAGTACACAAGGCCTTGAACTCAAGCAATTGAGGGAGAGGATTGCTCTTTTGGAAGATGCTAACAATAGGCGTGGTATGGAGGATTCTTCCAAAGGGGAGGATGAGCAGGTACATGTGAGTGACAAAGGCTCACATGATGGAGAATCTTTGGGTGTGGCTGAAGCTCTTACTGAATTGAAAAAGCAACCAGGTTTTAATGTATCTTTGGTTACTCCTACAAATTTGAACATGTCCTTTACAGCAATGATGGAGCAGTTCACAAGAAGCGCTAACAAGAGTAAGGTAAGCGTTGACAAGCAGACTTTGGACGCTGACACACCAAGCGCTGACAAGAGTAAGATGGGCGTTGACACACAGGATTTGAACATTGACAGACCTGCAGATATGGTTGATGTATTCGAGTCATCAACTATCATCAAGGAAGTGTCTTCACAGGTACCATCATCATCTTTACCCATCATTGATCCATTAGATAAGGGTAAAGGAATCATGGTAGAAGTAGAGGTTCCCAAGGATGCAGCTCAAGTAGAGTTTGATTCAAAGTTGGTTGCACAACTTATGGAACAAGAGAAGAAGAAGGTTGGTGAGTCACCATTTGTGGTTACTTCTGAGGAGCAAGAAGGAAGTAATGATGAAAGTTCAGATTCAGCATATTTTCATAACATTGTCAAAAGTAAAAATGCTCGAAATAGGATTGATATGGTTAAGGATATGTCTAATGTTGTTCATGAAGCTGGAGCGGTTTCGACTACATTTGTCTCTTATTATGAGAATTTCCTTGGCGTTGAAGGTATTACTATTCGACTTGATACTCATAATCTGTTTACTAATACTCTTGATGGTTCCAAGGCGTTATCCATGATTCGGTTGGTGTCTGATGCGGAGATAAAAAGTGCATTGTTTTCAGTGTGTGACGATAAAGCTCCCGGTCCTAATGGTTACACTGCTGCCTTTTTCAAAAAGGCTTGGGATACGGTGGGTGATACTTTCACGTGTGCTATTCAGGATTTTTTTCGTAATGGTAAATTGCTTCGGGAAGTTAATCATACTATTATTGTGTTAATCCCTAAGGTTTCTACGCCGAGTACTATTAATGATTATCGTCCTATATCATGTTGTAATGTTAGTTTTAAATGTATTAGCAAAATTATTGCTAATCGCATTAAAGGTGACCTTGGTGATTTAGTGAGTGTTAATCAATCTGCGTTTGTCCCGGAAAGAAGGACTTCGGATAATATTCTCCTTATGCAAGAGTTAATGAGAAACTACCATCGTCACTTTGGTCCACCTAGATGTTCGTTTAAGATTGACATTCAGAAAGCTTATGATACGGTGGATTGGGGGTTTTCTTCGAGGTATTCTTGTTGGTTTTGGTTTTCATCCAACTATGATCAATTGGATAATGAGTTATGTTTCTACCACATCTTATTCGATCTGTATTAATCGTAATTTGTATGGTTGGTTTAATGGTAAACGGGGGCTGTGACAAGGGGATCCTTTATCTCCTTATTTATTCACTCTTGTTATGGAAGTTTTAACTCTCATGTTATAAAGAAAGGTGGCTGTAGCTGCGGATTTTTGTTATCATCATCATTGTGAGAAGCAGCGGTTAGTAAATCTTTGTTTTGATGATGATTTGTTCTTATTCGCTAGGGGTCATTTGGATTCTGTCTCTGTTATTTTGGATACTTTGGAGGAGTTCAAGAATGTTTTTGGGTTGGTGCCTAGTATTCCCAAGAGTACTGCTTATTTTTGTAATGTGCCTAGCGGGATTAAATCTAGTATTCTTAATCTCACGCCATTTGCGGAAGGAACATTACCTGTTAGATACCTTGGTGTTCCCCTTATTCTCTGGGCTTTGGTATCGTGATTGTAAAATTTTGGTTGAGAAGCTTGAAAATAGGGTTAATGATTGGTGGAATAAGTTTCTTTCTCTTGCAGGGAGAGTGCAACTTATTCGTTCTGTTCTTTCGTCAATGCATATTTACTGGGCGTCTGTCTTTATTCTTCCTGTTAGAGTTATCTATGAGCTTGAGCAGATTATGCGTGGTTTCTTGTGGTGTCAAGGAGAGATGAAGCGGGGTAAAGCTAAAGTAGCCTGGAACACTGTTTGTAAGCCTCTGATTGAAGGTGGTCTAGGTATACGTAGGTTGGATGAATTTAATGCAGCTCTAATGACGTCGCATGTATGGAATATTCTTTCTATAAGAGAGTCTCTATGGGTGCGTTGGATTTATGATTATAAATTGAAAGATAGAAGTTTCTGGGATGTTCCATGTATTGGTAATGTTAGTTGGTGTTGGCGTAAGCTTCTTTAGCTTAGGAGTATGATTTGTCCGTTTTTTTGGCACCAAATTCATGATGGTAGAGATACTTCTATGTGGTTTGATAAATGGGCTGATGAATGCCCTATTCAGGATACTATTTCTGTCAGACATATTAATCATTCAGGTTTTGCTTTATCGGACAAGGTAAGGGATCTAATTATGAATGGAGCTTGGAGATGGCCGTTAGACTGGTAATAATCGATTCCCGAATATTATTTCTATTCTGGTTCTAATGCTTTGTGATAATCGTAGTGATAATATGGTTTGGCGGGACCATAATAGGATTAATTGGCCGTTTTCTGTGGCTGTTGCATGGGAGTCTATACGGATGAGGTCGAATAATGTTGATTGGTTTCATGTCGTTTGGTTTTCGCAGTGTGTTCCGAGACATGCGATTCATATGTGGTTAGTTCTGAAGTAGAAACTGAAAACCCAAGATTGCCTTAAGCAATGGGATGTTGGGCCTCATGTTGATCTTTCTTTGCTTCAGTGCCCTTTGTGTAATCAGGTCCCTGACTCGCATAATCATCTTTTCATTGAATGTTCTTATTCTACACAGGTATGGTTACAATTGCGTGGGAGGTGTGGTATGCACAATATTTCTCCGCGTATGATTGATATTGTGGAGTTTATTAGACCCTTAGCTAAGGGGTGTACGGTTGTTAGTATCATTGCTCGGGTTGTGTTAGCGGTTTCCGTCTACTTCATTTGAAGAGAGCGAAATAATAGGCTTTTTAACAAGAAGTCTTTGACGGTTGCTAAGCTTATGACTTCAGTTTGTGATACGGTTCGGCTCAAGCTTCTCACTTTTAAATTCAAGAAGGTTTCTTCAGTGTCTTTAGTGATTCTTGAAGATTGGAAGATCCCTAAGGTGTGTATTGATCAAGATGGGAGTGCTGGGTAAGGGTTGTACTCTTTTTCCCTTTGCGGGGTTTTTCCCATTGGGTTTTTCTCGTAAAGATTTTTTAAGGAGGCGGCCTTACTTGGATCTTTTGCTCTCTTTATGTTGCTGCTGGTATGGTGCGTTTGTTGCATGGTTTCAAGACTTTTTCTTGTTGGCGTTTGCTAATTTTGCATTTATGTCTATTAGTATAAGTATGTATTAGGTTTTTGGTGTTTCATATCCTTTGTTAACAAGCTGCCTGTAGCTTGCGGTTAATGTGGTATCTTAGCCACATTCCTTTGTACTTCAACGCTTTTTTGGTTAATATATTTACCGGGGCAACCCTTTACCAAAAAAAAAGATAATTGAAGAACCAGAAAGACTTGAATATGGTGATGAGTTGGCAAGGGAGAAACTTGTAGAGTTAAAAATGCAGGTAGATTATGATATGCCAGAAGTTGCTCAGATGTACCATGCTGGGGAGAATAAGGTTATGGAGAATCCAGATATGACAATTTCAAATCAAATTTGGGGTTTGGAGATTCTTCTAAGAGTTCAAAGAGATTGCAAGGTAATTCTGAAGCATAAGGCTAGCAAAGTTTTCTCACTGCTGAAGAGAGATAGAAGGGAGCTTTATTACATGTTGCTCAGATGTCATCAAACAGGATGGACTTTTCAGAAATTGCAGGGATTGTCCTTTGAAGAATTGGAGTATAAGGCATATCCTATTTGGGCAAGTGTGCAAGACATGAACACTATCAGACTTCTTTCAGATGAAAGGAAATAAGAACTTGCAGAAGAGATGGAGATTCAAAAGGCTATGATTGTTCCAAGGCTATTGAAGAAGGGAGTTCTATTTGAGTTCCCTAGAGATTTGAATAAAGTGAATCCCAGTGAAGCTGTTATTAGAAAGAGCATTAAGCTCTCACCCATGGAAGCTTTAGATATGGTACAAGTGTTACCTCTTGATGCCAGAAACCCTATCATTAGCTATGAAGAAGATGCAAGTGGGTTTTGGATGATTGGCAGATATGGAAAAGAGGTACACACTTTTACTACTCTTATGTCTCTATTTGTAAGTATGGATAGGGAAGACTTGGCAGACCTTTGGAGGTCCTTGCTGGCCAAGTATGAGACTGAAGCACCTACTTCAGTCAATGGAATAAAGCTTTGGTCAACATTCAAAAGAATGTGTGCACCAGAAGAAGAAGATCCTATTTGGAAGGATCTTGAGGATGATATCAAATGGACTTCTATGGCGTTTGTATTCAGCAGCTGGTGTGTATCATTTGAGTTCTACAAAGTTTTCTGAATATCTTCTTGTGGATGCTGAGTATCCCATGTCCAAAGAAGTTTTTGAAAAGATGAAGACAACACAACTGGAGATTGACTACTCAAGTGATGTGGCCAAAGATTTGATTAGGCATGTTTATTACCAATTTGATAAGATTTGTAAGAATCCTCCTAGTTCTTAGTTTTTATTCAGAAACTTGATTACTAGAGTAGATATCAAGTTTAGGGGAGGATTGTTGGGAATAAAATGTAGCCAGTACACTTGGACGCTGACAAGAGTAATCAGGACGTTGATAAGAAGAAAACAAGCGTTGACAGAACAAGCATTGACAGGAAAATGTCAAGCGTTGATAGGATGAAGTCAATCACTGATAGAAGACTTAGTCTACACGTATTATGTTTCTAGTTTGTTTCTAGTAAAGATATGATCAACAATGTATTTTCTATGTTTATCTTTACCTAAAATAGTTGATACGTAGACTCTTGTACAACGCTCCTTATGTCTATAAAAGGAAACCTTTAGGTTTATGTTTCATATATGTTTTAACACTTTCATTGTACGCGAGTTTGTTTTAATCAATCAAGTGAAAGTTTGGTTTACATTGTTTGTGTGTTCTTGTTTGAGTATTAATTCCGCATAATACTTAAATTGTTTTATACACAACAAAGTTTCTCTACGTGTTTAACTTGATTTAATCTCGTTTACACAAGCTAAATCGATCTAAGTTTGGGATCAACAATGTACTAATCTAAAACACGTTGTACGTAAAACATTTAATTGCACAAAATTTAAAATTTCAAAATACAAATCTAATCTACAAATACAAGATATAAAACTACAAAAATATGAAAGTAAAACAATTTCATTAAAGTAAAAAAAATTCAGTTTGTAAGATCTAAATTCAATAACAACTTTACAAAAAATGAAAGTTATAAAAAAATGAACTTTTGGTCTTGTGGTGAAACAAAACAAACGGCCCAGAATAAGCCCAAAGGAAAAGAAAAAGAAACAGTCCAACTGTCCACTTACTTACTTATAACAAGCTAACGAAAAAGGACTGGCCACGTAATAAATGTATACAAGTTCAGGAACCTAACTAGTGTAATTCGAAACTTAACAAGAATTTCAAAACTGACAGATCCAAGGTTCGAATCTTGGCAACTATCAACTGCAATTTTTATTTTCTTTCTTAATAGACCACTATTAAAAGACCAAAATTCAGTATTAAGCTGTAACAATCAAATTATTTCACAAATGAAACTATTTAGCCATATAAAGCAGATAAAATCACAAGCAAAGTTTACACTATCAATGAACAAAAGCATGTTTTAACTATCACTTCGCAGATTGTAAAACAAAACGAGCTTGACCTTGACGTCCGAAGCTAGTCCACTGATGCAGAAGCATGGCGCTGAGCCGGCTTTAACTATCGCACCTCGAGTATCACTACCAATCTGACTACTGCTCACTTGATTCAATCACCAAATCCCTACTTTCGATAACAATGTAAATCTTGATCGAATCTAAAACAATCAGCAACCTGTAAACCTGCATAAGAACAAAATAGAATTTTTTTTCTTCTTGCAATACTAATATGAACTGATCTATTGATAAACCGATTTGTGATAAGCAACTTATCGAAACCAAATACAAACCACAGCTTTAACCAAAAAGCTTTTGATATTCTTTGAATAAAACAACTCAACTTTTAACATCTAATTTACCAATCACACTAAAGGCAGAATTTGAACTAACTTATCTTCTATATCGAGAACTCTAAAACTAACTTCAGAACCAATTCTATCCAAAAATGAAATATTCAAAGAAAATGAATAGTAATCTTTTAACAGAATTACAACTATATGAACAATTCCATCTCGTGAACTGTAATAGTAAAGAAAAAAACATAAATCTAAATGAACACAAGATTATCAAGGGTAAAAAGATAGAAGATTGAAAAGCTGAGATCTTCCATTAATGGCAGACAAGTAAAAACGGTTTCAACTGATCATAATAGAACTTGAACTGATAAAAAATAATTAACTAATTTAAGATCTGATTAGAAGGGGAGAATGAGAAAGCTTTATTATCTCATTAATGGTGAAAAAATCATTCGGTTACAAACTACTTTAACTGAAAAAACAGAATTTGTTACAAGATTAAAAAGCTAATTATCTATCTACTCCTAACCTAACTATGTGAAAACTAAGACCTAGCTAACCGTCTGAAAATGAGGGTCTTCATCTTGTATTTATAGGCGCCGAAGAGGAGTAGTGTGACGCGTTCCATCTAGTAGTCTTCTTCCACGTGGAAAATACGAGGATTAATTGGTTCTTCATTCTTCATCTGATTTGGGGGTTTCTCCGTTTCTTGATTTTGATTAAATTGACTTATATCTCCTTGTAGAGGAGATGATGATGAGCACTTTTGATGTTTTAAGTTTCGCCTGAATCTCCTTGTATCCTTCTTGAAAATGAATTGCAGGTAGATGGTGGAAGTGATGAAGTCGTTTGTTATGGTTTTCTCTTTCTCTCTCTTTGTTGAAGAAGAAAGCGTGTGTTTGTGTTTTGACCAGGTCTTGGTCAAATGAACAAGTTTATAATAGTTAAATAATCTTTTACTTTTCCTTTTGGTCCTTCCACTTTATTTATCTTTTACAAAAGTGTTAAAAACTTTTAAGCAAATCCCTTTTTCATCCTTCATCTTGTGAAAGTTACACTTTAAGCCCTCCATCTTTGAGATAATGGCAAGTAAGGTCCTTGAAAGCTTATTTCGTCTTTTTCTTCGTCTTTTTGTCAAATAAATCCTTGAAAACGCGTGTTTGCTCAAAAATGTATATTGTTTACCTGAAAACACATGAAACAAAAATACCCACGTAATTCTGATATTTTTCAGTTAAATATAATGTATTTGATTGTGTTTTAAGTGGTTTTTGGATCATTATTGATGAGTGTTTTCACACTTATCAACTCCCCTCCACTTGACCATTGTCATGGCCTCATGCAATGCAGTATTTCAAATCTCTAGAGTACACTTTTCTCATAATTAATCCACCTTGGCCATTTTATGATTTAATATACTATGCTATGCTACATGATGAATGATTTTGAATATTTACAATGTAATGCAAGAAAATCAATCTTATATATTTTTAATTTTCTTGAAATGGTTTTAATGGAAATAACTCATAAAGAAATGAAAGACTTAAATTAGGGCTTTGGTACCATGAACACTTATCATCCTCAAGTTTCACTTTCCCCATACCAAGCTTAAAAACAAGATCATTGTTATCCACAAGTGAAAGTGCGTCAACTCATTCATATAGATTATGTGTTACTCTCATACCCCCACTTATTATGCCTCTAAGACCGGTTATTATTTGAGCAAATTGCTTGGGAGGAAATTTGTCATTATTTAAAGCGTGAAATATAAGAAATGTAAAAATCTCAAAATAAGGAAGCACGGTTATAATCCTAAGTAATCCTCTCATCCATTACTCGAAAAACCGCCCACAATTAATATAAGTCCGACTCAAGAGTAATATGGCATTCGCCTTATGTGTAAGATCCTTATGTCATGCATTAATAATTAGATACACACTCGCTAAAGAAGGGAAAATAAAACTCACGCAATAATTTATATCATCCGCCTTTTTGGGACTTTGGATCTTCAATCCCGCAACCCGTCAAGGTAATACTGGATTTGAGAAACTATTAAATCCCGACAACCCTTGTGAGAGTAATATTGGAATACAACAGCTACTATAATTAACGCTTCACTGCCCCTCTTGGGATTCTTGTATAATTATTTTTTTTTCTTTTTCTCTTTTTTTTTCTAGCCACTCATTTTTTTATAAGCCGCTCTTATTTTTATTTAATCCTCACAAAGAAAATTGAAAAGAAAAAAGGAAAACCACCCGCTAAGTATTAAGCATTACATAAGTCTAGTACACATAAAACGTTCTAACTTAGAATCTTAAGACGTACTTATACCAACCATGAATGATTAGTTAAAAATGCATAAGAGACTACAAACCAATTAAAACCGTTCTTGATTATTTATTAACATATATACATGCGTTGACAAGAAAGTAAAGGTTAAGAAAGGGGACATAAAATCCACAACTAATGAATATGAGGTTTATCTAGCCCTTTACACTTACTTCAAACTCTATCATCTCTTGTTCTCCGCAGTTTAAAATCTGAAATAATGAGACTAGTGGATGCTTAGCCTAATAAACGAATAAAGGTCTACATGGTTAAGGCTACTAGCTAGAGAATGCTTAGATAAGAAAACTCGGGTTGAGTCAAAGTATCCATGGCGGGCCTAATATGTCAAACAAGTCTAAATTTGTTAAACCATGTCCTTTATTATTTTTTTCTTTTTATATATTTTTGATGAAAAATAAAAGAAGAAATATATACAATGCAAATGTGTTATGCAAATGAAAAAGGATTGATGCAAAAATTATGAATGCATATTTTTGGTGGCCAAAGTAGATCAAAATTTGAAAAATGTTTGAAAATTAATTTCCAAGTTATCATGAAGGTCAATGAAAAGGTCTAGGTAAGTTCACTTCGATAAAAGTCTCCCCTACACTTAAGATAAAAATTGTCCTCAATGTTTAAGAATATTGAAGCAAACTCCCCTACACTTATTACATTGATTACTTTGCTTAACCCAAGTTAAGGAAGAGACAACTAAAGGGTATTCATTTTAAGCACAAGTGTTTTGAATATCACAATAGCAAAAACTAATCGAAGTGAACCGGATACACGGGCCTCCTCCATAAGCTCCAAGAATGAAATTAGAGAGAGCAACCCTTGAAACAAACACCAAAAGACGAAGAAAGGTACCCCTCCAACTTTAATTCTACTATAACACCTTTTTATTAAACCTAACCTATTTAGTTCAACTCTACGTTTCCTAACCAAGTTATTCAATGCTTGAGTTTTTTAACCCTAAGTCTCTAGCTCGACTCGGCCCCGAATTAGGTTGTCCTTGGGGAAACCATCATGGAGAGTAAATATATCACTTTGAAGCACATCTCACATGATACACTAAAGCTTAGCACGTTTTTTTTGGTAATGCACTAAAGCTTAGCACGTTGCCATTTACTATAAGATTTACAATATCCGCCTCGATAAATGGAACGGTTCAACGTGTCTCAAGTTCGTCCAATATACGAATCTCTCTGTTAATGCAAGTGATGCCTAGAAACATTATTAGTGTTAACTAATCTTTCTTAGTTTTGATCACAACAAACTATACAACACATTTAGTGCAAAACACAAAACGAATTATTTAACTAACACTATCATCAAGGTAATAATCATATCACTAACCTTTCTTAATCATACTTAGTGATCATCAAATGATTATCCTTAAAACTCACTTTTGTTAATATGACAAAAGACTTTTTAATAAACTTTCTTTTTTAGAAAATGTTTTATTAAAATGGAAAATGAAAATTTGAAAATAGCATATTCCATATGCTATTAGAATATCCTTTGAAGGCTTCAAATACCTTAGATATTCCTATCCCACTAAAAGACAAAAAACAGAGCGTACTCTAGGGGCGGAACCTTAAGTAGCTAGGCGGTTCCCTAGCGATAAGGAACCGCCGGGCTAGATAAGGTACCGCGCCCAGATAGCCCTTATATATCCGTTATACTTTGTCTCCTTTAAATAGTGGGTCAAATCTCATTTTCCAACAAGCCTCTTGGACGTTTTTCTCAGCCCCCTTTCTCTTTTCTATAACATAATCATTAGTAAATGATAACTTAAAGTGTTAAGGATGTTTACATATGATTATCCTCTTGATCCCCTCCTTTACCTTGTCCAATGAGAAGATCACTCACTCACTAGTGTTGTGATAAAGATGAATCTATAAGCTAGTCATATTCATCATGATACCCTTTTTGTTTTATGTCAATCCATTGTATTTATGAATACTTGGATGATACTTAGATTTGTTGTGTACATCCATTGCATATGTGTTTGCTTGGATTTGTGTTATGTAGATCCAAGCTATATGTGTGTACTTGGATATGTCTAGTTGAGTTGTAATAGATTTGATTAGTAGTTCTCACTAAACTATAAAGTGATGTGGTTGTGTCTTGTGAGTTCTCACTAAACTTGAAAGTGATTAGTAGTTGTGTTGTGTGAAGTTCTCACTTAGCTTCAAAGTGAAGAGTCGTGAAGATTGGTTCTAGCTTTGGATTAGAACTCGACATCTAGCCTTGTGTCGTAAAATGGTGAAGTAGGCAACGTCGTGAAGATTGGTTCTACCTTAAGATTAGAACTCGACATCTAGCCTTGTGTCGTTACATTGTGAAGTAGGCAACGTTGTGTAGATTGGTCCTAGCTAAAGATTAGGTCTCGACATTTAGCTTAGTGTCGGAAAATAATGTAAGCGACGATGTAAGGTTTTCTCCGCCAAGAAGGGAGCTTGTGGATATAGTGGAAATCTCGAGTAGGTGTACTCGAGGAGTGGAGTAGAAACGAGGATAGAGCCTCGTTGTTGAGCCACTATAAATCTTGGTGTCTTCCCACTAGGTTGTCTCCTTCCTTACTCTTTACTTATTTCATTATCATTACACTTACCTATTATCTTTGCTAGTGCATTTGAATTGAACCTAATCATTATGCAACTTAGCTTCAAGCAAAAGATAGTTTTGATACAAACCAAATTGAAAGTAATTTTAATTTGGTTGCCAATCGAAGAAAAACTATTCAACCCCCCCCCCCCCCTTTCTAGTTTCTACAATTGGTATCAGAGCGATGGTCACTCAAGATCTTTGAAGTATATTGTACTTTGAAACTTGGATCGATCCATTGTCTCCTCAAATTAGAAGGTCAAGTTGTACTAAAGTTTCTCTTTGGTCAAAACTATTTTGTTTTTGAAAAATAGGTCTTTTAATTGATAATATTGCATCCCACTTAAGATTAGTAGTCTTTATGCATTTTAGATCTACTCTTGAAATGTATCTACTAGTTTGCATCTTGCTTTGTGTAGGTACTCATGAAGATCAATCACTTAATTGGTTGTGGATTGAGTTACTTGCACTTGTAGAAGACTCATCTTCATTGATCTTTAACATCTTTGAATGATGATACCAAGATGATTGGGAATGATACTAGTCCTTGAAGACTTAGTACTCATCATAGTCATTGTTGGGCATAGCATTGATTCCTTGATGGATTGCTCTTTGTGGTCAAGGTACGCTTTCGTTCTTCCACACGCCCTTTGATCTTCTTTTGATCATTCTTTTGATCATTGCTTGACTATGTGCTTGTTCTTGGCATCCTTGCCTTCACATTTGTTTGTGGTTTGTGATTCTTTTCTTTTATTCTCTCAAACCTTCATTGCTTGGATACTTGACTCACTGTGGTGATGTAGAATGAGTTAGTAGTAGCTTAAAGTATCAAGCATGATTTCCATGGTTTGCACCCATACGGTTAGTAGGCCCTTTGTGGGAGAGAAAGTGAATTAATACCTTTCTCATATTTTGGTTTAGACTAAGACTATTATTGAAAGTGATCTTAGTCTATACATGAATAATTGCTTTATGTTTATTCATTACCAAAGCCGTTTAACGTTTCGCCGGAAAGGCACGTCTTAAACCACTATATATGACACAAGCTCTGCGTTACCACTATTTGAAGATTGTCATTAATCCCTTGAGAATTGGTCCTAGTCTTGATTCACTTCCCTTGACTTCTCTCCACTTTGCTGTTTTGCTACGAGTAGTCGTTTGTCCGTTTTGATTCTTTTCGATCTTGATTCAACTCGTAATCCTTCATTAAAACATATTGCCTAGTGTTTTGATGATCCAATGTTATTCTAAATGTTAGCCTCAAAATATTGAGTCAAACAAGAATGCTCGGTCATAGGTTATTATTGTAACATTAATTAGAACGTTGTAATAGGTAGTTAATTAGCCGTGGTTTACGGGCTTGGATTTAAACTAATTGAAGTCTAAAAGACAAGCCCGGCCCAATATATAGTCCATTAAAGCCCGCATGTGGGTGGACTATATATAATACCCTCCTAGCATGTTAGGAGGGTAGGTTGTTCATTTTTCTCACTTCCTTAATCTAATATTCAATAAGTTAATCCTCTCCTCCTCTCTACTTTCTCTCACTACTTTCTCTCTCTAAGATTGATTTGGTGTTTTAAACCTAAAAAACATCAAATGGCTGCCAAAAAATCCCTTCTTCTCATAACCTAATTTTCTTTTTCCTTTAATCCGAATACCTTATAATGATGCTGTTTTCTCGAATAATCAATGATTATTCTTGAGTTAACAAAGTCTTTATTTGGTTGATTGATTTTAGGGTAAATTAAATTGGTTTTATTTTTCGTTTTTTTTGCCGTCATTCTTGTGCGATTGTTTGGTTCTCTCGTCGGTGGTTTATTGTCTTTATTTGGTCGGTGTTGGTGCTACCTGGACAAAGTTTTTTCATTTGATTGTTTTAATAGTTTATCGCATTAATTGTTTTTAGGGTTTCGGTTATCTTGGTCGGCTGACATTAAGATTGATATTATATTAAGTGGTCGGCTAACCTTCTAGGCATTGGAATTAATTGTAATTGCAACTTGGTCGGCTGACATTCCTCAACACATTTGATATTGTATTCAGGGTTTCGGTTTTAGGGCTAAGCATTAAACAATTCCCATTATTGGTCGGCTGACATTCGCAACTTGTGGTCGGCTGACTTTCTATTGAATTGGTGATTGGTGCTAGATCCTTCTCTCTATTATTTTATTGGGTATCACAAGATTAGGGGTGAATTGGTCGGTTGACATTGCATTTAATATATTGTGGCGGCTGTCCTTAACTTTGGTTGGCTGACCATAAATTAGGTTACTGTTCGTAATCTATTTCTTAGGGTGTCATCACATTCTTATTATTTAGTGGTTCGTTTGATCGAGTTGTTGAAGCTATGGTGGATTCGAGCAATGAAAGTGATAAGCCATTGTTTACAGGTTGGATGGATGTGGTTGCGGTGTCTACTCTTGAGGTTTTAGTAACGTTAGAGGAGGTATCTAATTTGTTTTCTATTCCTTTGAATACTGTGCGTGACATTGAAGTGTTTGCAAATGGTGTGAAGGCAAACAAATTTCCTAAATGGTCTACTTTACCTAAGGAGACCACTAGGCTTTATTATGAAGTTTTGGGTGAACGCCATAAGAATCTAACTAGCAGCATTTCTTCACTCAGTTCAGGAGGTTCGAGTGTGCACTCTGCACAAATGGCTAAGGAAACAGACCTTGCAGCTAAGGCTGCAACCATTAATGGTTTGCAACCGTGTAATCTACATGCGGTTTTGAAATTATTTGGTGTAACGATTCGCACGGTTGGTGACGTGGGTGAATTTATGCATGAATTAAGAATGAAGAAACATCCATTGTGGGAATTGATCTCACCTGATCGTGCTAAAGAAATTCTGGAGTTACTTTGCAAATTTGAAGCTGATATGGTTACGTCTACTAATGGAGATATTAATGCAGTCTCTTCTTCGTTTAATTCTGAAAATGTCTATGAAGGGGTTAATATCTCTATTCCTAGGAAGGTCGTTGAGAAAGTAAATACTCGCTACCATAACACTTTATATGGTTACTTTCTTGGTAAAAGGATTGCATTCCCTGTGGTTGAGTATTTTGCTAAGAATAACTGGGCAAAACATGGTCTTAAGCGTATCATGATGAATGAGAAAGGTTTTTTCTTTTTTCAATTTGGATCTAGTGAGGGTCTTAATGCGGTTCTGGAAGGTGGTCCGTGGATGGTTCGTAATTCACCAATTTTTCTTAAGAAATGGACTATGAAAACAAATCTTCTAAAGGAGGAACTAACTCGTATTCCGGTATGGGTTAAGTTTCATGATGTCCCGCTACAGGTATTTGAAGAGGAAGGTATTAGTTTAATTGCTTCGTTTCTTGGTAAGCTTATTATGATGGATAATTATACTCATAATATGTGCAAAGAGTCTTGGGGTCGTTGTAGTTTTGCTCGTTGTCTTATTGAGATGAATGCTGATTCGGAGTTTATAGATAACGTTACTATTGGTGTCCCTGATCTTGAAGGCTCTGGTTGTACTAAGGAATTAATTCGTGTTGAATACGAATGGAAACCGCCTAGATGTCATACTTGTAATATTTTTGGTCATTCCGTTGATTCTTGTCCGAAAAATGTTAAACCTAAAACGGTTGAAAAAGTGACAACTCATGTTGATAATGATGGGTTCCAACAAGTGCAAAGCAAGAGGAAGAAGTACAAAGGTAATTTAGGGAATCAAGTTCCGAGAGGTGTTCCATTGAGCAAGGGTTTCCAAGCAGGTAAGACGGTTGTTTTTCGTCCAAAAACTCACTTGGATACTACAAGTACGAGTGCTGATAATAGTAGTAAGTTGAATACTAAATATGGTCAGTTGCAGCAGTCTAGCAATCCTAATGGTCTGAACAAGGGTAAAGCTCAAATGAGCAGTGTTTCTACATCTAATAAATTTTCATCATTGTCCATGCCTGGTATTGACGAAGGGTTTCAAGTAAGCGAGGAAGTTAATGAGGAGGAGGAGGGAGTCGAGGTCGTCTTTGATGAATCAGTGAATCTTCTCAAAACTCATATTGGGGCAAGCACTCCAACTGGCTGATCCCATGTTGATATTTTATTATTTTCCTCGTAACTTTATGTTATCGTTTTCGTTTTTGTCTAGTTTATATATTTCCAGTATTCTAGACTAGTTAATGTTTATGGCCTGTCATAAACATTTTGTCTAACAAGCTGCCTGTAGCTTGCGGTTAATGTGGTATTTCAGCCACATTCCTTGTACTTCAACGCTTTTTTTGGTTCTATTTACCGGGGTCATTGCTACCCTTTACCAAAAAAAATACTTTCTCTCTCTAGGAATCCATTTCTTTTCATCTATTTTCTATCTATAATCATCTAAATATATGGGACAATATTTGGTATCAATCGCCATGGGGTAGATACGTGATTGGTTTTGATTTTCATATTGTGTTCGTGTGTTTTTCTTGATTGTATAGCTCGAATCATCAAGTTTTTTGTGTTTTTGTGGTGTTAGTGTGTAAACAAATCATCTACATAGGCGTGGTAGTGATTTGGGTTACTTTGATCGGTTAAAAACACGAAATTTGGTGGTGTTTGGCTTGATTTTTGGTGTGAAATCACGTTTTTCTTTTGAGTTCTTCTTTGTTCCTATTTTTTAGGAACTTCTGACTCAAATTCGCAATTTTTTTGTCCTTCTGTCTCAAATTCGCAATTCTGTCTCCAATTGCGAAATCTTGTACTCCTCAAGTATTGCGAAATCTTGTAATATTGGGAATTGCCAATTTATACAAGAATTGCGGAATCAGGTCATCATTGCGGATTTTGGTGCTTATTGCGAATTTGTTGCATACTTGCGAAATTTGAGTTAATTGCGAATTCTTGTCATCTTTGCGGAATTATTCCAATTGCGAATTTATACAAGAATTGCGGAATCCTGTCTTCATTGCGGATTTTGGTCATCATTGCGGATTTTTGTTCATGAATTGCGGATTTTGCTCTCAATTGCGAATTTAGCACTCAATTGCGAAATTGTTAAAGAATTGCGGATTTATTCACTTGATTGCGAAATTGTTCTTCACTCAAGAATTGCGAAATTGTAATCTACTATTGCGGAATCTTTCACCTCTTTGCGAATTCTTCACTTAATTTTCGAAAATTTGTGTTTTTGAAAATTTTTAACAAAATTTCAGTTTGTGTAATCGAGTGATTTTTCGCCTTAGAATTTTTGGTTATTTGTGAAGATAATTTTAGGGGATTTCAACATCTTTTCTCGACAACACCAATCACATCACATCTACTTAAGATCCTTTTTCACTTCATCGATTACAAAGTTATAAGCTATAGATTCTACTCAAGAGTATCGTGTCACAAACAACAATATCATGGTGGCGGGTAATAAAGAGAGACCACCAATGCTTGTGTCTGGTCGGTATGCTCAATGGCAATCTCGGTTCATACGATACCTTGATACAAGACCTAATGGTGATGCCTTGAGGAAATGTATTACACATGGACCATATATATTTAAGAAGATCTCAACTCCTCCAAGAGCAGCCACAGATACTACTGATCCAATACCCGCAAGTGAACGTGATGAAACAAGAGCCAATCTCACACCTGAAAATTGTGCTTGGCATGATGCGGAGAAGGAAGCCATCTATATGGTTTTAAGTGGGATCGGAGATGATATTTACTCCACGGTTGATGCATGCCCGACAGCACATGAAACGTGGACTGCGATTGAACGCTTGCAACAAGGAGAATCACTCAACAAACAAGATGTCAAAACAAACTTGTTTTGGAATTTTGGCAAGTTTACTTCAAGGGATGGAGAATCAATTGATTCATACTACTCCAGGTTCTATAAAATGATGAATGACATGACAAGAAATAATCTGCAAGTCTCCACCATGCAAGTCAATATTCAATTTCTTCAACAACTTCAACTAGAGTGGACACGGTTCGTCACTTTAGTGAAACAACAAGAAAAGTTAGACGAGGTCTCATATCATCGACTCTTTGATATCTTCAAGCAATTTCAGAATGAAGGAAATGAGATTAGAGCTGAACGTGTTGCCAAGACGGCTAATCCACTTGCTTTAGTGACTACCACACAACATGTTCAAGATCATCACCCTCGTGCTCCTAAGCCATACTCCACTACATCATCTTCACCACGATATTCCACATCATCTAAGTCTTCATCATCCACAAAATCTCGAGGTAAAGTGCCAAGAGCACCATCACCACCATCTGAGTCATCATCTGAAGAAGATAGTGATGAAGACCAAGCTCAAAAGTGTGACAATCCGTCAATTTATGGTTGATATTTTATTCTCAAGCATTATTTAAAAACATTATTTTAATGTTATATTATGAACTCACTTATTTTTGGGAAGAAATTTGGATTTACGTCTTGAAGTAGCATCGACTACGTCTAAACCGGAGGATTCTACGTTACGTGCTTACGTTTACATACACCGTCTTTGGTGACAGTCCGACATTTCAGGAAATAAATTTATCCGTGAATATTATTTTGGGATTTTAATTTTGAGTTGGTTCATAAACTCACAAATTTACGAGAAGAGATTAGGACTTACGATTTTAATTTAACGTCCTTTACGACTAAACCGGAAACCTTAGGATTACGTATTTACGTTTTCGAACTCCATTTTTTATGAGACAATTTTTATTAGATTCGTTTTGTGCCGTTGATTCATAATTTACAAAAACATTTTTCGTAAAACGACCCGAGGGCACGCAAATCGAGGAAACTAGAAAAAGGAGTACCCGTAATTAAATGGGGATGAGACAAGAATAAACTTGCCCCACCCACACATGGGACGGCAAGTATAAGCAACCAACACACCATATGTGTCAAACTTGTAACAAGTTTATTAACACTTGTCCTAAAGCTTACAAAGTAAGCTACAAACTTCTACCAAACAACAAAACCATCTAACTTGAAACCACTTCTTCATTTTCTCCATGAAAAACACTCTCATCTCTCTCTCTTTGGCTCTCTTAGCCGTCCACTTCCACCACCACCACCATGATTCATCAAATTTTAGCCATAGAATCATGTGTTATTCATACACATGATGATGCTCCTTTGAAGCTTTGAAGATTGGAGGTGATTCTAACATCCAAGGAGGTGATTTAGTGATGTCCAAGGGCTGAATTCTACATGAAGTTTACAAGTATTGGTGGCCATGAAGATTGGTGTTGATCTACCACAAGTTCTTCCATCAAAATCCATGTCTTAATCACAACCTACATCATCTTGGTGGCATAAAGATTGTTCTCCCCATCCTCTTGTTATTTTGATTATGTAATCATGTATTTTCTTTCCTATTGTATATGTATATGATGATATATGATGATAAAAATATTATGTGGGGATTTGGTGTTGATAAACATGGGTAAAAAGATGAAAAACTATATGTAAAAGTGGTTAATCTTGCTTAATTTAGTAGGCTGTATAAAAACAGTAAATAACCATATGATGAACTGATAAAATGGCTTGGATAAATTAATATACAGTAAGATATGAGTCTTTTACCCATGTGAGAGTTGGCCATGCAATGGAATCATTAGGATGAGTGAGATATGATCAAAACAATATTAGAGTACAAATCTGCATAGACTGTTTCGGACGATTTTTATAAAATACTTAGAGGATGATTCAACAGTAGCCATAGTAGCGTTAAATGGAGCACATATTATGTAGTTTATGCCATAAAAATTTGGGCTTCTATCTCCATATAGAACTCTAGATATGGCTGTTTTGGTGAACATGAAATTTAAAATCAGATTTGTATAATAAAAACTTATATAAAATAAGCACTCACTTATATATTTATAAAATATATACACAATAAAAACCCACTAACTTATAAATTTCATTTATATAAATATGTATAAGGTTAAATAAATGGACACTTTATAAAAATGGTAGTAGAATAAGACTTATAAGTTATAAAAACTATAAACATGATTTTTACGACTTTTTCGGCTATTACCGTAAAATTAACGTTTTTCGCCAATTAAAACTTAGACGATCAAACCCGTCAAATGTAAACTTTTTAAAAGTCATATACTGATGTATAAGTACCTAATACAAGTAAAAACCGATAAAACCCGAACTATATGACATACGGACATTAACGAGGTAAGTTAGCATATTTGGACTAATGATTTAACTAAATAAGTTAAACACATATAAAAATTACTTATTGGGCTTAACCCATTTGGGCCCAACATATAAAGTATAAATATTGATAATACAAGTATAAAATTAATTTATACAATTTAATGAACTTATAATAGGCTTATTGAACCTTAAACATGTAAATAGGTAAAACTAGTAAACTAGTAAAAGGTTACCAATACATAAACACAAAAATGAGTGAATGAGAAAATATAAACCCACTTGATCATCATATATATAAAATCATCATATGTATACATAATTATTATTTTGATAAAGTCATTGGACAAAAGTCTAAGACGAGTATTATTTGTCTAGGTTTCCGTGATTGAAGCACGTACCGTACATCCGAATTGCCGATAACCCGCCTTCCCACATCAATGTGAATGATTCGGTTATTGTTATGGGGGATGTGCAGAGTGGTAATGATGTAGAAGTAAATGTTGAGCCAAGTACCGTTTGTTCGAGTAGTCTTTCCTATGCGGCTGCTACGGGGAAACGTAAGGTTGAGGTTTCATCTCGTGTGAATGATGCTATTGTTCGAGGAGCTGATATTGTATTACCTAATGATGCAGTTGATGAGAAAACAAACATCTTGGATAATACACTCTATGGTTATTTTGTTGGAAGACGACATGCATTTCCCATTGTTGACAGCTACGTCAAGAATGCATGGGCTCGGTTTGGTCTGAAAAGAACTATGTTTCATCATGGTTTCTTTTTCTTTCAATTCGAATCTAAGGCTGGTATGGAGAAAGTCCTTGCTAATAGTCCATGGCGTATTAGGCTTACACCTCTTATGCTTAATATTTGGAATCCAACTAAGAAACTTATACGAGAGGAAATTAAAGCGATACCGGTGTGGGTCAAATTGCACGATGTACCTGTTGTTGCTTATTCTGAGATCGGGCTGAGTTTGGTTGCCACTAAGGTAGGGAAACCTATTATGTTGGATACTCATACGGCGGATATGTGTGTGAATTCATGGGGGCGGTGCTCGTATGCGCGTGTGCTTATTGAGGTCAGCGCGAATAGGGCTCTTGTTGAGTCGTTTGTGGTGGCAGTCCCAATTAAAGGTGAGGAGGGGCATTCATTGGAAACAATTACGGTTGAGTATGAATGGAAGCCGCCAAGGTGCGATAAGTGTAAGATATTTGATCACTTTGATTCGGATTGTCCTAAGAAAGCTGAAGTTGCTAAACATCGTGGTGGTAACTTTGGGAGTGTCAAAGGGAAGGAAAAACAGCAGCCTACATTGCTTAAGGCACGACAGGTTGAAGGTTTGAAGTTTTCTAAGCCTAAGACGTCTTGGGTAATGAAAACTTCTAAAGCGTCTTCGTCAAAGGCTAAAAGTTCTAACTCCACTCGAAAACAGGTAATTAGCGATAATATTAATGTGTTGGAGCTAAAAAACTCATTTGACAAATTAAAGGACGAAGGTGCGATACTAGACGTGGTTGAGCAGGCTGCTTCGGAACATACTAATCAGGAAGATTCGGCGAATGTAAGTACTAATATTCCTATTGAACATACAAAGGTAGGTGGTAAAAAGGTGGTGCTAGAGGAGGCTTCTTCTAGTAAACCAAAGTTATCATTTGGTTATAAGGATTTGGCTAATATTAGTGATTCTGACGAGGAGGAAGTTTTTGCTTCCAATGAAGATTATCAAGCCTACATGTCGTCTATTGGAGGAGGTCACTCACTTGAAGAGGAGTTTGATATGTATGATGATGATTATGCGGACCAGATTCATGATCTACCGGGACAAATTAAAGACTTCCATGATTTTCGACTCCATCTTAGTGGTAGGAAGTAGAATAGTTTTAGATGTCATAAGAAGGTGTGTCTTCTTGTGTTGGGGTTTGGGTTTTAGCATTTGATGTGCTTGGTTGTTGCCTATGTATCGGGCTTGATATAGGATTTCACCTATATCTTTTGTACTTCAACGTTTTTTTGGTGTAATATATTTTACCGGGGATAGTCCCCTTTACCCAAAAAAAAATGTGAGTTCATAGCCTCGCACTCTTTTAAATATTTTTATGAAATGTTTTATAAACCCGCGAGGGAGATAACATGTTAGTTTTACTAAAATAGGACACCATTTGTCCCGACTGTCTGTTTATTGATTTGGACCCGAATGATTGTATGACCCGATGAAAGATTAAATGATCCGATAGATGAAATAAAATGGATTATTAAAGTTAGGTTATGTCACTAAAAGTCCCATTAGCATGAATTGTGAACTACCGGGATTTGGTAGACGCTTATGCATATAATAGTACTATTTGGGGACGATCACCCCAGTTCGCGCCTTGACGGTTGATCCCCGTCGTGCCACATTGATTGGTAAGCGAATTCATGTATGAGAAGATTTACACAAGCGTGATTATTGTGACGACACGCTAATTTAGATGGGCAAATTGAGTTTCGGGCTAGCTACCCGTTGTTTGTTGTAGTAAGGTAACAATGTCATGCGGCTTGTAATAATCCAATTAACGAAATGTTGCTTTAAGCATTGAATTACGATATATTACCTGACTAGCAATACAGGGTCATATTTTTGATATTATGATTGTGTTTTGGTTTTACATAACCATCTTCATATAACGGTTTATATTTAACTTTATACAACGTTATAAAGCATATTTAATGATGTTTTTACGACATTGGTTCGTATAATGGTATTGAAGGCGAAAGCCTATATTATGATTTTTGATAAGGATTTGTATAAAATGACTTTGGCTATTTTATGGCCTATTACAAAGATTTGTACAAAATGATTTTCGGTAATAATTATATACCGATGATATATTGACGGTTTTATTAAACTCTATGAATTCACTCGGCGTTATCGCTGACCTTTTATTTTAACATGTTTTGTCTCAGGTACTTGAAGGTAATTCTCGGGAAGACATCAAGAATTCATGGCCCGCACTTAAATATTAATTTCCATTCAAATGCTTTTGTAAAACCTGTATAAAATACAATGACTTGGGACCTATGTAAATTTTATATTTATGAATGGAAATGCCTTATTATTAAACGACGCGATTTTTAAGCGTTGTCTATGATGTGAGCAATGTGCTATCCCGTAACACCAACGAGTCTTCCGCTGTATTGAATTTTATAAATTTGGGGGTGTTACAGTTTGGTACCAGAGCTCTCGTTATAGAGAACGAAAGATTTTTAAAACCAAGGTTTTGAATAAAACATTTCAAATCTTTTAACTATAAACGTTTTTCACAAAATGTCTAAAAATCTTTTGACTATAACGGTGCCGAAGAATTCCCGAGTTACCGACAAGGCCAGACTGAGAAGTGTTATTTTAATATATATATATATATATATATATATATATATATATATATATATATATATATATATATATATATATATATATATATATATATATATATATATATATATATATATATATATATATATATATATATATATATATATATATATATATATATATATATATATATATATATATATATACATATATATATATATATACATATATATATATATATATATATATATATATATATATATATATATATATATATATATATATATATATATATATATATATATATATATATAGAGTTGGGGTAAAATAAAACAATTTTTAAAATAAAATAAATGAGGTGGAACCACATGCTGCCACATGTCCCCCCTTTTTTTCAAAAAAAATGGTGTCTCTTTGTAATTTATAAAACTTCAGGGGCCTTTTTCAATAATTATCTTAAACTTATATAATCTGGGTTTTTTTCACACACACATTTGGATCGACTATTTCATTTCCACCGTAACCAACCACCATCTTCTCCTCCATTTTCTCCCCATCTTCTCCATCGTGAATCACCACCTTCCCCGCCTGGTCCATCGTCTTCCCCACCTTCGCCACCACTAACCACCACCTCCATCGACTTGTTCATTCAAAGATTCAACGGTTTGATTTGATAACCCTATTTCTTTATGTTGATTCACCATTGGACCACCTTCTGTCCACCGTACTTTCACCATCGCACCACCAGCGTCATGTTAACAACCGTTCCCCAGTTGGTATGTGTTTAGATTCGACCAAAAACTTTAAAAGTAAGCTTTTTTATGTTCTATTTAATTATCGTTGATGAATACGGTATATTGATCTTTGTTTTTACTACTTTCGTAACGAATTTTGAGAGAAAAACAGTTGAAAGAGTGTATATGAAACCTGCATACTAGGTGTTTGATAAAATGTCTTTATGATTTTCTATAACTGTGATGCGTTAGTTCTAACTGTGATGCTTTAATTCATAATGTGATGCAGTAAGATATACAGTAATGTAGTAGATCGTAACTGCAATGCGGTAGAAACATATATGTGACGCAGTAGGATATAAAGTAATGTAGTAGAACGTAACAGTAATGTAGTAAAAGTTATTTGTAAAAGTGATAAAGTATGCCTGTGATTTGCTATTGTTCATATGCATGATTTACTACATTGCAGCTTTATTTCTACGACATTGCAATTTAATTTTAATGCATTGTAATGAAGTAGGTTACGTATATTCTTCATATGCATGATTTACTGTATTAAAACTTTATTTCTACTACATTAAGGTTTAAATTCTAATGCATTTAATGCAGTAGGTTACTCGTGTTATTTATATGCATGATTTACTACATTGCAGCTTAATTTCTACTACATTATAGTGTAATTTTAATGCATTGTAATGAAGTAGGTTACGTACATTCTTCATATGCATGATTTAATGCATTAAAAATTTATTTCTACTACATTAAGGTTTAAGTTCTAATGCATTTAATGCAGTAGGTTACTCGTGTTGTTCATATGCATGATTTACTACATTGCAGTTTTATTTCTACTACATTACAGTTTAATTTTAATGCATTGTAATGAAATATGTTACGTACATTCTTCATATGCATGATTTACTGTATTAAAAACTTATTTCTACTACATTAATTTTTAAATTCTAATACATTTAATGCAGTAGGTTACTCGTGTTGTTCATATGCATGATTTACTAAATTGCAACTTTATTTCTACTACATTACAGTTTAATTTTAATGCATTGTAATGAATTAGGTTACGTACATTCTTCATATGCATGATTGACTGTATTAAAACTTTATTTCTACTACATTAAGGTTTAAATTCTAATGCATTTAATGCAGTAAGTTACTCGTGTTGTTCATATGCATGATTTACTACATTACAATTTTATTTCTACTACATTACAGTTTAATTTTAATGCATTGTAATGAAGTAGGTTACGTACATTCTTCATATGCATGATCTACTATATTAAAACTTTATTTCTACTACATTAAGGTTTAAATTCTAATGCATTTAATGCAGTAGGTTACTCGTGTTGTTCATATGCATGATTTACTACATTGAAACTTTGTTTCTACTACATTACAGTTTAATTTTAATGCATTGTAATGAAGTAGGTTACGTACATTCTTCATATGCATGATTTAATGCATTAAAAATTTATTTCTACTACATTAAGGTTTAAGTTCTAATGCATTTAATGCAGTAGGTTACTCGTGTTGTTCATATGCATGATTTACTGTATTAAAACTTTATTTCTACTACATTAAGGTTTAAATTCTAATGCATTTAATGCAGTAGGTTACTTGTGTTGTTCATATGCATGATTTACTACATTGCAACTTTATTTCTACTACATTACAATTTAATTTTAATGCATTGTAATGAAGTAGGTTACGTACATTCTTCATATGCATGATTTACTGTATTAAAACTTTATTTCTACTACATTAAGGTTTAAATTCTAATGCATTTAATGCAGTAGGTTACTCGTGTTGTTCATATGCTTGATTTACT
The DNA here is from genome assembly GCA_025667525.1 of Glebionis coronaria. Classification (NCBI taxonomy): domain Eukaryota; kingdom Viridiplantae; phylum Streptophyta; class Magnoliopsida; order Asterales; family Asteraceae; genus Glebionis; species Glebionis coronaria. The sequence continues at coordinate 139,423 of JANFOE010001007.1, forward strand.
ACATTGCAACTTTATTTCTACTACATTACAGTTTAATTTTAATGCATTGTAATGAAGTAGGTTACGTACATTCTTCATATGCATGATTTAATGCATTAAAAATTTATTTCTACTACATTAAGGTTTAAGTTCTAATGCATTTAATGCAGTAGGTTACTCGTGTTGTTCATATGCATGATTACTACATTGCAGCTTTATTTCTACTACATTATAGTTTAATTTTAATGCATTGTAATGAAGTAGGTTACGTACATTCTTCATATGCACGATTTACTGTATTAAAACATTATTTCTACTACATTAAGGTTTAAGTTCTAATGCATTTAATGCAGTAGGTTACTCGTGTTGTTCATATGCATGATTTACTACACTGCAACTTTATTTCTACTACATTACCGTTTAATTTTAATGCATTGTAATGAAGTAGGTTAGGTACATTCTTCATATGCATGATTTACTGCATTAAAAATTTATTTCTACTACATTAAGGTTTAAGTTCTAATGCATTTAATGCAGTAGGTTACTCGTGTTGTTCATATGCATGATTTACTACATTGCAGTTTTATTTCTACTACATTACAGTTTAATTTTAATGCATTGTAATGAAGTAGGTTATGTACATTCTTTATATGCATGATTTACTGTATTAAAAACTTATTTCTACTACATTAAGGTTTAAATTCTAACGCATTTAATGCAGTAGGTTACTCGTGTTGTTCATATAATTGATTTACTACATTCTTCATATGCAGTAGGTTACTCGTGTGGTTCATATGCATGATTTACTACATTGCAACTTTATTTTCTACTACATTACAGTTTAATTTTAATGCATTTTGATGAAGTAGGTTACGTACATTCTTCATATGCATGATTTACTGTATTAAAAATTTATTTCTACTACATTAAGGTTTAAATTCTAATGCATTTAATGCAGTAGGTTACTCGTGTTGTTCATATGCATGATTTACTACATTGCAGCTTTCTTTCTACTACATTACAACTTTATTTCAACTACATGCTAGTTTTAAATTCTAATGCATCACATAATATATATTGATACTTTCATATATAATTCTTGAACTATTCTACAGGTAAAAAGGCACAGGAAAAAAACCCAGGGGACAAAGGAAGATGCATTTAACAAGCTGCAAACAATATATAGCTTCTTCTAATACCAAATGATATACTCTAATTGAAAGATGAAATGGTACAAGGATGTATTGGGCGCGCAACAGGATTCTTGGAAGATACTTGTGCATCATTTAAAATAATGTTTAAATTTTATTAGATGTAATACTTTAATTGTCTAATATGATGTAGTGTATATTTTAACGATGATATTGTTCGTTTGTAATCATATTTTATATTTTACTACATTATTATCGTTTATTTTACTACATTACCATATTTCATTCTACTACATTATAGTTATATTTTAAGACATTACAATTATATTTTACCGCGTTGTATTCTTTTAATTTACATATAACTGAGATGCAGTATAATATAAATTGAATGAGTAAAAATAAACACTAATGTAGTAGGATATAATCCTATAATGTAGTAAAATAAAATTTGCTTATTTAATGCATTATAGCTATATGCTACTGCATTGCTGTTATTTTATATTCTACTACATTACATTTACTTGTTACTGTTATTTTATTATAGAAAAGGAATGATACACTAACAAAATAACTGTTGTAGGATATAAAATAACTAAAATACATTAGAACATAACTATAATGAGACAAAATCTTGAAATACAATATATTTAACGTTGTGATGCACTAAAACACATTCAAATAAAAAAACTACAACGTACTCATGTTTACATTGAAGCTGTAACATAAAATCATAATTTTATTTGTAAAAAATGACAAAAAAATTGAAAAACAATTTATTTTCGATGTATAGATTCTCTTAAGCTAGCCTTCTTCGACATATCTTGTGTCTTTGTTTTCTTCGATACAAACAATAATTTATACAACTCGTAGAACTGGAATTGTGGCCTCATTTATCTCCATATGCCGAACAACCCCTTCTCTTGGTTAGTCCTTCAACAGTTACTTCAGTTCTTCGCTTTATCATTTTGTACCCTAGATTATTGATTTTAACCTTCATCTGAAACTTATAAAAGATATAATTCAATAGAAGATAAACTATAATTCAGTAGAAGATAAACAACAATTCGGTAGAACATAAACTATAATTTAGTAGAACATAAACTATTATTCAGTAGAAGATAAATTATAAATCGGTAGAACATAAACTATAATTCAGTAGAACATAAATATAATTCAGTAGAAGATAAACTAAAATTCAGTAGACGATAAACTATAGCAATTCAGTAGAACATAAACTATAATTCAGTCGAAGATAAACTATAATTCGGTAAAACATAAACTACAATTAATTAGAAATAAAGTTTCAATGCATTAATTCATGCATATGAAGAATGTACGTAACCTACTTCATTACAATGCATTAAAATTAAACTGTAATGTAGTAGAAATAAAGCTGCAATATAGTAAATCATGCATATGAACAACACGAGTAACCTACTGCATTAAATGCATTAGAACTTAAACCTTAATGTAGTAGAAATAAATTTTTAATGCATTAACTCATGCATATGAAGAATGTACGTAACCTACTTCATTACAATGCATTAAAATTAAACTGTAATGTAGTAGAAATTAAGCTTCAATGTAGTAAATCATGCATATGAACAACACGAGTAACCTACTGCATTAAATGCATTAGAATTTAAACCTTAATGTAGTAGAAATAAGTTTTTAATACAGTAAATCATGCATATGAAGAATGTACGTAACCTACTTCATTACAATGCATTAAAATTAAACTGTAATGTAGTAGAAATAAAGCTGCAATGTAGTAAATCATGCATATGAACAACACGAGTAACCTACTGCATTAAATGCACTAGAACTTAAACCTTAATGTAGTATAAATAAAGTTTTAATACATTAAATCATGCATATGAAGAATGTACGTAACCTACTTCATTACAATGCATTAAAATTAAACTGTAATGTAGTAGAAATTAAGCTTCAATGTAGTAAATCATGCATATGAACAACACGAGTAACCTACTGCATTAAATGCATTAGAATTTAAACCTTAATGTAGTAGAAATAAGTTTTTAATACAGTAAATCATGCATATGAAGAATGTACGTAACCTACTTCATTACAATGCATTAAAATTAAACTGTAATGTAGTAGAAATAAAGCTGCAATGTAGTAAATCATGCATATGAACAACACGAGTAACCTACTGCATTAAATGCACTAGAACTTAAACCTTAATGTAGTATAAATAAAGTTTTAATACATTAAATCATGCATATGAAGAATGTACGTAACCTACTTCATTATAATGCATTAAAATTAAACTGTAATGTAGTAGAAATAAAGCTGCAATGTAGTAAATCAATTATATGAACAACACGAGTAACCTACTGCATTAAATGCATTAGAATTTAAACCTTAATATAGTAGAAATAAAGTTTTAATGCATTAAATCATGCATATGAAGAATGTATGTAACCTACTTCATTACAATGCATTAAAATTAAACTGTAATATAGTAGAAATAAAGTTGCAATGTAGTAAATCATGCATATAAACAACACGAGTAACCTACTGCATTAAATGCATTAGAATTTAAACCTTAATGTAGTAGAAATAAAGTTTTAATACAGTAAATCATGCATATGAAGAATGTACGTAACCTACTTCATTAGAATGCATTAAAATTAAACTGTAATGTAGTAGAAATAAAAATGCAAGTATTGTAATATATTACAGTGCATTAAAATTAAACTGTAATGTAGTAGAAAGAACAATGCAAGTGACCTACTGCATTACAGTGCATTAAAATTTAACTGTAATGCAGTAGAATAAAATTTGCTTATTATTATTAAAATTATACCAAATCACATGCATAGTATTAGTTTTACTCCATCATAATATTAATTCTACTCAATCATAGTGTTAACTACTCCATCACAGTTATAATTTTACCAAATAACTTCTATATCAAAGAGAACATTATAATTCTCATTGAGACATTATATCAAACACATTTTATACATCAATTATAAACACATACTTGCACAAAACCTTATACATGTTTGATATCATATTGCTTCATCCACCGCCATTGCTATCGACGATCATCAGTTGTATCTCTTTTTGGATCGTCGTCACCATCTCCGATCTTCAAAACCATTGATGAGATGATGTAAACGTACGAACCATCTCGATGCGCTGTTGAATTTGTTTGATTCGAGAGGATTCGGTAGGTTAGATTTGGTGGATTTGGTGGATTTGAGAGGATTCAGTGTACTGTGTTTTTTGGTCGGTGTGAAGTGTGTGTTTTTTGATCGGCCTAGTTGGGTGTGTTTTAATTTTCATTATTTTTAACATTTACCCTTAAAGTTTGAGAGTTTACAAAAAAGACACCATTTTTTTTTATCAAATTAGGTGATTTTGATCAAAGGGTTGAGATTTCACCTCATTTATTTTATTATAAGTTTTGTTTTAGAATAACCCCACTCTATATATATATATATATATATATATATATATATATATATATATATATATATATATATATATATATATATATATAACTTGGATTATATATATATATGATATAATTTTATTACATGATTGTTTGATGATTATTTTGATATTTATACGAGGTATTTATACGACGTAGATTGTCACAAGGAACCCTAAATCCCCTAGTAAATTAATCGAAGCTATTCCTGTGGGAAATCTAGCTATTCTAGATCTAAACCAAGTTGCGGATATTTATGATCCCAACAAAATGGTTGATATTCGTAGAAATGTTGATATTAGTTGATTACGATATTAAAGAAGAATTGGCAAGATTAAATTTGATATCGATGTCATGACGATCTTTCCTTATAGAGTGGAGTTTGACAAAACGTTACCACCTGGAAAGGTGTCATCTGAATCAGTGTCACCCAATTCTTAAATTTGAAATCGAAAGGGTGAATGTTGCACTTGAGGCTGTAATTGGAACCATTACCCAAAAGCTTCAGGCCACTAGTACCTTTCTGAGAAGTCTAATTGAATGTGTGATTCATTTCATACTAGTGACTCATTCGATAACTATTGTTGTAAGAGCTATAGGATTGGGAATTAAGTGTTGATTCATATCGAGCTTTTAATTGCCCTATTAAGGTCTAAGAATAAGGTTGAAAGTAGTGGAGAATGATGTAGGATATCGCATTGAGTATGATTTGGTTGAAACTTGAATGAAGTAAAATTTAACTTGTGTGGAATAAGAAATTGTTAAGAGGAAGTTGTTGAGTTCTGTGATTGAATTATAAGGTTTTAAATGATCGTTAGTTTGTGTTAAGGGTTGTTCCTAAACCATTGTCCAATAACGAGGATGCCCAGTGTCCAATAAATAAATTGAAGAAATCTTCTTCTGAATTAGGACCGATGGATCTCTCGAGACATGTGGAACACCTAATGACTCTTGTAGATTAGTATTCATTGTGGTATCTTTTAAAATAATCCCTAACTTAACTGAGATATCAGTTGGTAGGATGAGTTCTTGTAATTGTATGACATAGTGACACATAATGTGTTACGGTACAATTTTGACTTGTTTGTGATTAATGAAAAGACTACCTTTGATTGCTAAATCCTACATGTATCGATGTTATCTATCTTTTATTGCCTTATCCTAATGTTCGCATTAGTGATGCAACCATTGAATAAGTACTCCTCTCGATTTGAGTTACGTTGTGGATTATTCTCTTGTTATTCTTAAGTGCCATCGAGGTCATGAACCTCATGATAGTGCCAGTAGAATGGATTGATTGATTATGACATGACGACATTGTCTTAATTGATGGGAACTCGAATAGAATTCCCCTAAATGATAAGATGTTGATTATCAAAAGTGATCTAAATAATTCTTGATGGATGACCATATCCTGCATTTAGACTTGAAATTATAACGTGAATGGCTGTGAATTAGTCATAGATATTATAATCTAGAAAGAACCTAATATGAATTTAATAAAAAGATGTTTCCGTTATCTGAAACTTTAGGAGATATTTGTTGGTGAATTACCTAGACTTTCGCCATTAAGGCAAGTTGAAATTGGTATTGATTATATTCCCGGTGCTACACCTGTGGCATATGTATTGTACGTCGGCACCATCTGAATTAAAGGAATTACCGTACACCTGAGAGAGTTGTCGGAGAAAGATTTTATTCTACCGAGCTCGTCATCATGAAGAACTAGGTAAATTTACGATTAAAAATTTATATCCACTACCCAAGATGATAGATTTGTTCGATCATTTACAAGGTTCTAGCGTATATTTGAAGATTTGATCCACGGCATGGTTATCATCAATTTCGCATCCGCGAAAAAGATTATCTATTCCAATCACTACATCCGGTACTTGTAATGAACATTATGAGTTTCACGTGATGTCGTTTGGATTGACTAATACACATGTAGCATCCATAAATTTGGTGAATCGCGTGTGTAGGTTTTAATTTGATAAATTCATGCTTGTGATCGTTAAAGACCATTTGTTTATTTATAAGAATAAGAATGAGTTAATAATTAGTTATAAACTGCCCTGAATTGGCCGAACAATGAAAACATGTACCTTGAATAATTAACATGTGATTTAAGACTTAACCCTTTATATTAATTGACCGTGTGATTAATAGATAATGGAATATATTGACTCTTCAAAAATTAAGAGCCCTTTTAAGACTTTGGGTTTTACCACAAAGAAAGTGCAAATGTGTTTTGACAAATGTTTTATCAAAAAGAACTTTTGAGGGGTTATTCCCTTATACTAAGAACATTTAATTAAACTCCTGTTTAGGGGTAAATATTCGTGTATACCTCAAGACAACTAAGAGGGATTGAGGGAAACCGCTAAACCATGACTTAAAATTTGAAACGACAATTTTTGCTTTTTAACTAAGAAAATTTTTACCAAAGAATAAACGAAGGTTTTTCGAACATTTACGGATCTTACTAATTATTTCCGATAAATCAACAAAAATCGTATTAATTAAATTCAAAATTATTTTGAACATTTTTCTATATTTAGACAAACTGAGAAAATTTAAAATTTTTACGGTTACGTTTCATAAAATAAAATATTTATTATTTAATTACTTGTAATGTTTATCGACGCTTTAAACGTCGGATTGAGCAAAACTAATAAAAATAATAGTTGAGACGAAACTAAAACTTAGAAAATATGAAGAAAGAATTTCTGAGTAAATTGTAGACATGATAATTATTTCATCAGGAAAGATGAATGTAAATACTGACGCATTATGTAAAAAAGAGAAAGAATCAATTAGGATGTGTTCCTTAATAATGAATGTGCAAAATAAATTGCCGAACAATATAAAAATAAACGATGTTTGTAAGAAGGATAATATAAATAATAAAAAGGGGTTCGCGACTAATGTGAACCAACAGATTTGAGAAGCCGATGGCGTTAAATGTTTTAAAGGCCACTTGTGATTGCATAAATATGGAGATTTTGAGATATAGTTATGTTGGAATCTTGTAAGTATAAGTATTCTATTCCTGTCATTTATGATTTAATGTATCATTATCAGAAGAAGTTGTACTAATGGCAAATTATGAAGGCAGACATCGCCTCATACATTAGTAAACGTCTAACTATTGCAAAGGTCATCATCTGAATTTGATTCGATTTGGGTCATCTCGACAGACTGACCAAATCTGCTAATATCATTCCTCTGATGAAGAAATTGACTCTTTTGTATTTAAAGGAGTTGTGTAAACATGGTGTGCCTGTATCGATCATCTCTATCAAGATCCTCGCTTCGCATTGAATTTCTAGAGATTTACTCAGAAGTCATTAAGAACGAATCTTGATGAGAGTACTGTGTACCACCTCAATCGAAAGGACGAGGTAAGTAACGATACAAAATACTATAAGTATTGTTTTATGCTTGAATGATTGACCTTTGGTAATAAACCGTATAATCGCTTTCCTTTGTAGAGATTATCATTGATAATCATCGTATTAGGATCGAGATCGAATCTTGTGAGGATATATATTAGAGCATCTGTAAGCAGGAGTTGGGATGAAGACACCCGACATACACCCATTGTGAGTTGGACATGTCTTTTAGGTCTAAGGTTTCCTATGATGGCGAACCTAACCTTACAAAATACTCGACCCGCGACACCTTAAATGATTGTTGAAATTAGGATCTGATTATTGACTGCCGATAGTGGGCAGGAGGTTATGTGAATATGAAATGTAGATCCTGAAGTGCAGAATGCGTAGCAAAGTTATGCCAAAAAATTTCATCATAGAAAGATGAATTGAAGATCTGAAAGATCATGGGAATTAAGTCCCCGTTGTATGGGACCATTAAGATGATGTAAAAATTGGTTTGAAAGGCATATAAGCTGGATCTACCCTAGGACTTCATGAGCTGCGTGAATTATGTTTCGTATATCGAACTTGATAAAATGCCTATCAATTGAAAATCTGACTATTCCTTAATGAGGTTTAGATCGGCGAAAAGTTGCATTCATCAAAGACCCTTGAACATCATGGATAGAGAAAGTAAGTCAACATTAAGCCTGATCTTATTCCCGTAGTTATGTTTGATGAAACTCGTGTATTGTAATGAATTACACTTGTGAGAAAAGACCGAATGTGGAGGAAATACCCACATGGCTTTAACTCTATAAGAAGCGAGTAGTAAGATAAGATGATCTTTGAAGACAAAGATCCTGTTTAGGGGTAAATACTGTGACAATCCGTCAATTTATGGTTGATATTTTATTCTCAAGCATTATTTAAAAACATTATTTTAATGTTATATTATGAACTCACTTATTTTTGGGAATAAATTTGGATTTACGTCTTGAAGTAGCATCGACTACGTCTAAACCGGAGGATTCTACGTTACGTGCTTACGTTTTTTTTTTTGGGTAAAAGGGCATCATCCCCGGTAAACTATATTCCCAAAAAGCGTTGAAGTACAATGGAATGTAGCGGAAATGCTACATCAACCTCAAGCTAACCAGCTTGAACAACCACTAAATCATATGACATGCCATATGATCTCTAACAAACAATTACAATACAAATTACACCAATAGGAAAAAACCACCTAAAAGTGCATAAACAATGAAAAAATGAAATCATCATGATGCGTGAGAAGTGTGAATATGCGGCTGACGAGTTCCATGGCGATCATCAATCACTATATCTTCGTCAGTCTCACTATCAGCATTCACCACATCATCTGTTGGGCCACCACCATCCTCCCAATCAGTGCCATCTTCCATCATACCACTCAAAGCACCAAATGAATTCTTGTTGCTTGTCCCCGTTTGACAAGAATCAGGAGCCAAAACCTTATTATTAAGGAAACCCCTCTTAAGAATAGATCCATCCTTCTTTGGAGCAGCCGGAATTGAAGTACCTAACGACTCCTTTGGTTTAGTCGTCTTAGAACTACCCCCTTTCTCAACAACACGATAAGAAAGATTAAGAGCCGGTTTAGTTAATTTAATCCCAGCAACCTGATGTTGCTTGTTCTTACCCTTCTTCTTCTTCTTATTATTCACTACCACAAAACCATCATTATCATTATCCATACGAGCTTCATCTACATCAACAACCTGTGTAGCAACCTCACTATTGACAACCAAAGACAACTTAGGACATTTAGAATCAATGTGATCAAAAATGAGACAAGTAGAGCATCTAGGAGGAGTCCACTCATACTCAATATCAATAGTCACCAAATTATGCCCTTTATCTTTCTCAATCGGGATAGCAACAACCATGGACTTTTTAAGAACATCCGCAGCAGAAACCTCAATAAGTGCACGAGCAAACGTACTTCGACCCCATGGATTGATACACATACTACTAGCATAAGAATCTAACATGATCGGTCGACCAATCTGAGATGTAATCAAGCTTAGACCAACTTCAGAATACGCAACTATAGGAACACGATGCAGTTTGACCCAAACCGGAGCCTTCCTAATCTCTGCCTTATGCAAATCAGTAACAGACGACCATACATTAAGAATTAATGGAACTTGACGAATCAGCCACAGGCCATTCTCCAAAACACTTTCCATACCATTTTTAGTCTCAAATTGGAATAGAAAAAACTCGTCCTGAAGTTTCACTCTTTTCAATCCATACTTGGACCAAACGTTCTTCACATAATTTTCGACTAGCGGAAACGCTAAACGTTTTCCGATAAAATACCCAAATAATGTATTACTAAGGCGTGATCTTACCTCCTCAACAGCATCAAATGGTTGTTCAAGCTGCTTACGTTTACATACACCGTCTTTGGTGACAGTCTGACATTTCAGGAAATAAATTTATCGGTGAATATTATTTTGGGATTTTAATTTTGAGTTGGTTCATAAACTCACAAATTTACGAGAAGAGATTAGGACTTACGAAATTTAACGTCCTTTACGACTAAACCTGAAACCTTAGGATTACGTATTTAAGTTTTCGAACTCCATTTTTGATGAGACAATTTTTATTAGATTCGTTTTGTGCCGTTGATTCATAATTTACAAAAACGTTTTTCGTAAAACGACCCGAGGGCACGCAAATCGAGGAAACTAAAATCGAGGAGTACCCGTAATTAAATGGGGATGAGATAAGAATAAACTTGCCGCACCCCCACATGGGACGGCAACTATAAGCAACCAACATACCATATGTGTCAAACTTGTAACAAGTTTATCAACACTTGTCCTAAAGCTTACAAAGTAAGCTCCAAACTTCTACCAAACAACAAAACCATCTAACTTGAAACCACTTCTTCATTTTCTCCATGCAAAACACTCTCATCTCTCTCTCTTTGGCTCTCTTAGCCGTCCACTTCCACCACCACCACCACCATGATTCATCAAATTTTAGCCATAGAATCATGTGTTATTCATACACATGATGATGCTCCTTTGAAGCTTTGAAGATTGTAGGTGATTCTAACATCCAAGGAGGTGATTTAGTGATGTCCAAGGGCTGAATTCTATATGAAGTTTACAAGTATTGGTGGCCATGAAGATTGGTGTTGATCTACCACAAGTTCTTCCATCAAAATCCATTTCTTAATCACAACCTACATCATCTTGGTGGTATAAAGATTGTTCTCCCCATCCTCTTGTTATTTTGATTATGTAATCATGTATTTTCTTTCCTATTGTATATGTATATGATGATATATGATGATAAAAATATTATGTGGGGATTTGGTGTTGATAAACATGGGTAAAAGTGGTTAATCTTGCTTAATTTAGTAGGCTGTATAAAAATAGTAAATAACCATATGATGAACTGATAAAATGGCTTGGATAAATTAATATACAGTAAGCTATAAGTCTTGTACCCATGTGAGAGTTGGCCATGCAATGGAATCATTAGGATGAGTGAGATATGATCAAAACAATATTAGAGTACAAATCTGCATAGACTGTTTTGGACGATTTTTATAAAATACTTAAAGGCTGATTCAACAGTAGCCATAGGAGAGTTAAATGGAGAACATATTATGTAGTTTATGCCATAAACATTTGGGCTTCTATCTCCATATAGAACTCTAGATATGGCTGTTTTGGTGAACATGAAATTTAAAATCAGATTTGTATAATAAAAACTTATATAAAATAAGCACTCACTTATATATGTATAAGATATATACACATGAAAACCCACTAACTTATAAATTTCATTTATATAAATATGTATAAGGTTAAATAAATGGACACTTTATAAAAATGGTAGTTGAATAAGACTTATAAGTTATAAAAACTATAAACATGATTTTTACGACTTTTTCGGCTATTACCGTAAAATTAACGTTTTTCGCCAATTAAAACTTAGACGATCAAACCCGTCTAATGTAAACTTTTTAAAAGTCATATACTGATGTATAAGTACCTAATACAAGTAAAAACCGATAAAACCCGAACTATATGACATACGGACATTAACGAGCTAAGTTAGCATATTTGGACTAATGATTTAACTAAATAAGTTAAACACTTATAAAAATTACTTATCGGGTTTAACCCATTTGGGCCCAACATATAAAGTATAAATACTGATAATACAATTATAAAACGAATTTATACAAGTTAATGAACTTATAATAGGCTTATTGAACCTAAAACATGTAAATAGGTAAAACTAGTAAACTAGTAAAAGGTTACCAATACATAAACACAAAAATGAGTGAATGAGAATATATAAACCCACTTGATCATCATATATATAAAATCATCATATGTATACATAATTATTATTTTGATAAAGTCATTGGAAAAAAGTCTAAGAGGAGTATTATTTGTCTAGGTTTCCGTGATTGAAGCACGTATCGTACATCCGAATTGCCGATAACCCGCCTTCCCACATCAATGTGAGTTCATAGCCTCGCACTCTTTTAAATGTTTTTATGAAATGTTTTATAAACCCGCGAGGGATATAACATGTTAGTTTTACTAAAATAGGACACCATTTGTCCCGATTGTCTGTTTATTGATTTGGACCCGAATGATTGTATGACCCGATGAAAGATTAAATGACCCGATAGATGAAATAAAATGGATTATTAAAGTTAGTTTATGTCACTAAAAGTCCCATTAGCATGAATTGTGAACTACCGGGATTTGGTAGACGCTTATGCATATAATAGTACTATTTGGGGACGATCACTCTAGTTCGCGCCTTGACGGTTGATCCCCGTCGTGCCACATTGTTTGGTAAGCGAATTTATGTATGAGAAGATTTACACAAGCGTGATTATTGTGACGACACGCTAATTTAGATGGGCAAATTGAGTTTCGGGCTAGCTACCCGTTGTTTGTTGTAGTAAGGTAACAATGTCATGCGGCTTGTTAATAAGTGTGAAAACACTTATCCTTTTACCACTTATTTCCAATAATAACAAGACCAAAACGTGTGATTTATACCGTAAAAGTCGGAATTATGCGTGGTTTGTGTTTTTATTGTGTTTTAGGACCAAAAGATGAAAAAGGAAGAAAACACGGGCTTTCACGGGCTTTTATCGAAGAAAACGGGAAAAGACGAAGTCAAAAGATCAAGAGTGCAAAAAGAACGGAAGTCCAAGGCCTATTCTGAAGATTTATCGAAAAAAAGTCTAAAGACCGAAGTTTAATGAAGTCAAAGAACTCAAGTCTAAATTAAAGAAGAAAATTAACAAGACAAGTTCAAACCCCGAGACGACGTCGAGAAAAGACAAAGAATTAAATCGAGTCGAGAAGACGTGAAGAAAGAAAGAAGATGCAACACATGCACTCCCTCCATTTTCCCTATAAATACCCTCCTAATACACATTAGGAGAGGAGTTAGTTTTTAGTTTTTAGTTTTTCATTTTTCACTTTTCTTTCTAGTTTTTAGAGAGAGAAAGTTCTAAACTTTCTCTCACTAAGTTTTCATCTTTCTTTTAATCTTTCAAGATTAAACATTTGTGTATTGCTTATTTCATTAATCAAGTTCTAGTTAAGCTTTTAATCCTTAATCTCATTCTACCTTTCTTTGATTTTTAGATTGATTTTGGTGCGAATCACATTAAATCCGTGTTGATCTTAATGGTTTTGTGCTTAAAAAGTTAATATTTTCGTTCCTACATAACCTTTCATTTGATTAAGCTTTAAGATTCTTGTGCTTATTGGCTTATTTACATGATTAGCTTATTTACCTTTTTAAAAGTTTTCTTTAAAAGTTCATATTTTTATGGTTTGATTTAAAAGTTTGTTTATTTTAAGTTTGGACAAGTTGTTATTAGTGCTTATTTGATCCGTTTCATTATTGATTCGTCAAGTTTTGGGTATTAGCTTATTTAATATAGCTTATTACCTAGCTTATTTCGAATCCCATTTAAATCAGAAAGGGTCTAAACCCCTTTCCGATCACTGTATTCCGATTAGTACTACCCCTCTTTCCGATCTTCTAATCGGAAAAGGGTTTCTGGCATATTCCGATTAGCACCTCAATTATTCCGATCCATCAGATCGGATTAGGGTTTCGAAGAGATTCCGATTGTATGAATTTTTCTGGATTCCGTGGGGGCTTGTCAACATTCCGATTGAGTGTGTTTGTAAACATTCCGATCGGGATCTTTTGTGATATATTCCGATTACTTAGTTTTTATGATATTCCGATTTGCATTTTTTTCAAACATTCCGACAGCCTTGTTCCTCAAAATTCCGATCAACAGATCGGAATATATTCCGATCTGGACCATTGTTGCCCACATTCCGATTGCACCATATTCCGACCAATATTCCGATTAGATTCCAAATTTGGCAATTTTACGATGGTTTAGTTTCTTGTTTTTGTAAAGTTTTCAAGTGTAGTTTTATTAAGAGTTGTAGTATTTTTCTAACCATTTTCTTTACGTTTTTAAGCATTTAATTTTAACTCGTCAATTTAGTTTAATCTTTTAAACCTATACTTTACTCAACGACAATTACTTATTTGATATTAGTTTAAAATAGATAATCAACCAAACCATTCTCTTGTTCACCAAAAGACAATTGAGTCGCACTTTAGACCGGTATTCAATTCGAAAAGATTCGGACGATAAGATTTTATACTTGGGGTAAAAGCCGTGTATTAAATGGCGCCGTTGCCGGCTCTTTTCGTAAAGATTAATGGTTTCTAGTGAGAGACGCATTGAATTTTGGGATCCGTTCTTTGAACGTTATTTTCCTTGCTTTAAAAATTTTCAAAAATCCTAAAAAATATAAAATTCTTCAAAAATACAAAAACATTCAAAAATCAGAAAATGCAGATTCTTTTCCAAAAGTTTTTGCACCAAAAAGATTATATAGACATTCTCTCTGTGTATATTTTTCTTCTACAGGTGTATGCGTACTAGATCTTCGAACTATTCTGAGCCCGAGACTCGTGAAGATTTAGATATGGCTGGTGTTAATAACAACAATAATAACCCACATCTACCCAATTTGAATAACAACAACAACAACAATGTCCCCCTACCTGATTTACGAAGAATGGAGGAATTATGTCAACCCACCATGAACGGACGCGGAGGCCCGATTGCGCCGATGCACGTCACGACTCAGGTTTTTTCGTAGAAGCATCACATGATCCAACAAGTGCAAACTAACCCATTTCGCGGAATTCCGGATGATGATGCCAAAAAACACCTCGACAAATTCATTACCATCACCCAAAGCATGATGTGCCCCGGTGTTTCTATGGATGACCTTCGCCTTCAACTCTTTCCCCACTCGCTTTCTCACCATGCCGAAAAATGGTTTGACCGTCTCCCCAAGAATTCTATTCATACATGGAATGACATGACTCAACGTTTTTTGTCGCGCTACTTCCCACCATCCATGGTCAACAAGCCTTCGTAACCAAATTAGTGGATTCATGCAAGACAATGATGAATCGCTCTTCGATGCTTGGGAACGATACAATGATTTGATCGACCGCTGTCCAAATCACAACATGCTCCGCGTCACTCTCATTGATACCTTCTACAATGGTCTCACTTTTCGTGATAGTGACACGATCAACGCCGCCGCCGGTGGTACTTTTATGAAAAGGAGACCGGAGGAGTGTAGAGAGTTGATTGAAAACATGACTACTCACCACAAGAATTGGGATTCATCCGAATCCTCAAGATCTAATCAGAGAGTCAATGTTTCTTCTACTACTTCCAATCCCGAGATAACCGAACTTACCCGACAAATCGCGAATATGCACAAGGATTTCATGTCCATGGCCACAAACCAGTTTCAACAAGCTAATGTCGTTGCTATTTCTTGTGACACATGTGGTGGTCCTCATTCTTACAATGATTGTCCTTCTACCCAAGGCAATTTTTCTGAAAACGTTAACGCGGCATACGGTACTTATCCTACGAGAGGCTATCAAGCTCGTCCTCAAGGAGACCGTAGCTTGCTAAGTTATCGTTCGAACAACTATCTTGCTCCACCCGGTTTCCCTCCTCAAAACCAAAACCAACAACAAAGCTATAACCGAAACAACCAATCCCAACCTCGTGCTACCAATCAATATCAATCCCAAAGAAACCCATACCCACCTCAAGGAAATTCTCAAGCTTACCAAGCTCCACCTCTCAATCAACTAATGGTATTGAATCAAGACGTTGAAACGTTCATGAAGACTAATAGAGAGATGGTGACGAATCTTCAGAGTCAAGTCGTCAACTTGAAGGGAGAAACGGCAAAACAAGGGAACGATATTCGAGCCGAGCTTAGGAATGACATGGCAAAACAGAGCAATGAGATCCGTGCCGATATCAGAGACTCTTTCAGCACTCAAGCGCTTAACATACGTGATATGATTGGTTCGCTCATCCAAGGTAATCAACCCTCTTCTTCGGGTACTCTTCCGAGTAACACCGTTGCGAACCCAAGAGGGGAGATGAAAGCAATCACCACTCGTAGTGGAAAAGGTTATACGGAACCCGAGCTTCCTACACCTCCACCCGTGATTGTGAATAAGGAAAAAGAGCAACTTTCCCCACCTCTTTCACCTTCTATCCCCATTTCCCCACCACCCGTGGTTGTGAGTGATCCTACTCCCCTAAAGCCTTCTTCTTCATCCAATATACCTTATCCTTCAAGGTTGAGGAAAGCGAAGCAAAAGAGCAAGGATGATATTCAAGTTTCAAACTTTCTAAAAATATTTAAACAATTGAATTTTAACATCTCCTTTGCCGAGGCTCTCGCTCACATGCCCAAATACGCGAAAATGTTTAAAGATCTTCTTAGTGATAAGGAGAAGCTTCTTGACATTGCTCAGACCCAACTTAATGAGAATTGCTCCGCAGTTCTCTTAAGGAAATTGCCCACCAAACTTCGTGATCCGGGTCGCTTCTTGATTCCTTGCAACTTCCCGGGAGTAGAGAATTGCATGGCCCTAGCCGATCTAGGTGCCAGTATAAACTTAATGCCTTTAAGTGTTTGGAAGCAATTATCTCTCCCCGAGCTAGTCCCCACCAAAATGACTTTGGAATTAGCCAACCGTACGGTTGCTTATCCAGTGGGGATAGCCGAAGACGTCTTCGTTGGCGTTGACAAATTCACCTTCCCGGCGGATTTTGTTGTCGTTGACTACGAGATGGATCCTCGTGTTCCATTAATCGTTGGACGTCCATTCTTGAGGACTGGTCGCACTCTCATTGATGTAGCCGCGGGCGAAATAATCATGAGAGTTGGTGACGACAAAATTGTCTTCAACATGGGTAAGATTTCTAAGCAACCTTATTCATATGAGAGTGTTAATGCTATTGATGTTCTCGATGAGGCTTGTGAAGAACATTTTCATGATGCTTGCAAAAGTACTCCTTCTTCTCTACCCAATGTTGAGACCGTTGCCTCAATTGCTCCGGCATTGACTCCTTTTGGAGAAAGTGACTTGGATGATTTCGAAGCTAGCTTGGGTCCTCTCGATATTAAGTATGATGATTCTTCCACTGATTGGGATGAACACATTCGTACTATTGAGAGACTTCTCAATGAAGACTCGTTTCCTCCTCCTCCTCCTAAAGAGGTGACTAATGATGATCCATCGTTAGTTACACCATCTATTGAGGATCCTCCCACTCTTGAGCTTAAGGACCTACCTCCTTATCTTGAGTACGTTTTCCTTGAAGACAACGAGAAGTTACCGGTCATCATCGCAAAGGACCTGAAAGAAGAAGAAAAAGACAAACTTATCGCCGTGTTGAAGAAGCATAAAAGAGCTATCGCTTGGAAAATCTCCGATATTCGCGGTATTGATCCTCACTTTTGCACACATAAAATTCTCATGGAGGACGATTTTAAGCCCACAATTCAAAGCCAACGAAGGGTGAATCCTAAAATCCATGAAGTCATCAAAAAAGAGGTTATCAAACTTCTTGATGCGGGTATGATTTACCCTATTTCGGATTCACCATGGGTTAGTCCAGTCCATTGTGTGCCTAAGAAAGGCGGAATCACCGTTGTGCCCAATCAAAACAACGAGTTGATTCCTACCCGTCTCGTTACTGGGTGGAGAGTTTGTATAGACTACCGCAAACTCAATGATGCCACGAGAAAGGATCATTTCCCTCTACCTTTTATGGACCAAATGCTTGAACGTTTAGCGGGTAATGAATATTACTGCTTTCTTGATGGTTTCTCGGGTTATTTCCAAATACCCATCGATCCCCAAGATCAAGAGAAGACAACATTCACTTGTCCCTATGGCACATTTGCTTACAAAAGGATGCCTTTTGGCTTGCAATGCCCCCGAGACTTTCCAAAGGTGCATGTTAGCTATCTTCCATGACATGGTTGAGCAAACCATGGAAGTCTTCATGGATGATTTCTCGGTCTTTGGGGATTCCTACTCTTCCTGCCTTGCCAATTTGGAACGTATGCTTAAGCGGTGCGAAGACACTCGCCTTGTTCTGAATTGGGAAAAATGCCATTTTATGGTAAAAGAAGGCATTGTGCTAGGACACAAAATCTCTAAAGCCGGTCTTGAAGTCGACCGTGCTAAAGTAGATGTCATAGCTAAATTACCTCCACCTTAAACCGTGAAGGGTGTGAGAAGTTTTCTGGGTCATGCGGGCTTCTATCGTCGATTCATTCAGGATTTCTCTAAAATCGCTCGCCCAATGACCCACCTCTTGGAAAAAGATACTCCTTTTATCTTTTCTAAAGAGTGTATTGAAGCCTTCAATCTTCTTAAGGATAAGCTGACTAAGGCACCGGTCTTGGTTACCACTAATTGGGAGCTACCCTTTGAATTGATGTGCGATGCTAGCGACTTTGCTATTGGTGCGGTTTTGGGTCAACGAGTGAATAAACACTTCCAACCAATCCACTATGCTAGCAAAACAATGACGGGGGCTCAATTGCATTATACGACAACCGAAAAAGAGCTTTTAGCTGTTGTCTATGCTTTTGAAAAATTTCGCCCCTATCTTGTTCTATCCACCACAATCGTATACACGGACCATTCCGCGTTGAAGTACTTGATGACTAAGCACGACTCTAAGCCAAGACTTCTTCGCTGGGTTTTACTCCTTCAAGAATTCAACATTGAAATTCGTGACAAGAAGGGTGCTGAAAACCTAGTCGCGGATCATCTGAGTCGACTTGAGGATCCATATCAAGGGGATCATCCGAACAAAGAGATCAATGACTCTTTCCCCCTTGAGACCTTAATGTCTATAAATCTCAATCTTGATGACACCCCGTGGTTTGCCGACATTGCAAACTACTTAGCGGGTGGTATCCTCATCAAAGGGTTAACATCCCAACAAAAGAAGAAGTTCTTGAATGATGTTAAGACTTACTTTTGGGATGACCCTTATCTATTCAAACAATATGCTGATCTGATCATTCGTCGTTGTGTTGATGGACCGGCAGCTTTGCAAATCCTTGTTGCTTGCCATAAAGGACCCACCGGTGGTCACTTTGGTCCCAACTACACCGCTAAGAAAGTGTTTTACTCTGGATTCTATTGGCCCACCATTTATCGTGACGCTCACGAAATGGTTAAGCATTGTGATGCTTGCCAACTCCAAGGCAAGATCACACATAAAGATGAGATGCCTCAAAATTTCATACAGGAATGTGAAATCTTTGACGTATGGGGCATCGACTTTATGGGGCCATTTCCATCTTCCAAATGGAACAAGTACATCCTCGTAGCCGTTGACTACGTTTCTAAATGGGTTGAAGCTAAGGCTCTCCCAACGAACGATGCGAGGGTGGTTGTGAACTTTTTAAAGCAGCTGTTTGCTCGATTCGGCGTTCCTCGTGCTATTATCAATGACCGCGGGACTCATTTTTGCAATGATCAATTTGCAAGAGTCATGGCTAAGTATGGTGTCAATCACCGTCTTTCCACCGCCTATAATCCCCAAACCAATGGGCAAGCCGAGATTTCCAACCGTGGATTGAAGCGAATTTTGGAGCGTACTGTGGGAGAGCATCGTGTCGCGTGGGCCGATAAGTTAGATGATGCTCTGTGGGCTTTCCGTACTGCTTATAAGACCCCGATCGGCTGTACACCTTATCGTCTTGTGTACGGGAAAGCCTGCCACCTCCCCATCGAGCTGGAACATAAGGCGCACTGGGCCTTGAAGTGGGCTAACTTCGACATCAACAAAGCCGGTGATCATCGCAAGATTCAACTCAACGAGCTCAACGAACTGAGGAATGAAGCTTACGAGAACTCACTGATTGAATGGCAGCCTCCCCGATGTGATACTTGTAAAAATTTTGATCATACGGATCTAGATTGCCCGAATGTGTCTAAGGAAGTTAATTCGAAACCTGGTGATGGTTTTGAACAAGTTAAACGAAAGAAGAAACATGGTAGTAAGCCTCGCCTTATAGAAGGTCTTAAATTTACTAAACCTAAAGCTACTTGGGTTATAAAGCAATCGAAGACGTCTACTTCAAAGAGCAACAATTCTGAAAATATTTTGGAATTAAAAAATGCGTTTGAGAAATTGCGTGATAATGAGGCGGTTCTGGAGGAAGTGCAACATGTTGAGACGACGGCCCCAAGCCAAGGTAGTACGCCCACGGTAAGGGCTATTGATCCTAGTTCTAGTGAGATAAATAAGATTGGTGAGACCCCTAAAGATGCTGGTGCATCTTCTAGTAAACCTAAACATTCATTTGGTCCATTAAATCTTGCTAACATTAGTGATTCGGATGACGATGAAGTTTTTGCATCTCAAGATGAGTTTGCTGCTTATATGTCGTCGGTTGGTGGAGGCCACTCTCTTGAGGATGAATTTGATATGTATGATGATGAGTATGTAAATCAGATTTATGATTTACCTGGTCAACTTAAGGAGTTTCGAGACGTTCAACTTCAAAGGAGTGGTAGGAAGTAGATGTACGTCTTTGTAGTCTTAAGGGGGGGTTGTCCCCTTAAGTAGGGATGTTTTGTTATAGCTTTATTTGCTTGGATGTTGCCTATGTATCGGGCTTTGATATAGGACTTCACCTATATCCTATGTACTTAATTGGTTTTTTTGGAGTAATATATTTTACCGGGGTTGCATTCCCCTTTACCCAAAAAAAAAAACCTCACTGATCTACAAAGAGAAGACCAAGATCATTGATGACGCAAGGATTAAGAACCGAGAGTTCCACGTTGGTGATCAAGTCTTACTTTTTAACTCTCGGTTGAAGATCTTCTCTGGCAAGTTGAAGAGCCACTGGTCTGGTCCATTCACCGTCGCCAAAGTCTTTCCATATGGGACCATTGAGCTTTCTCAGCCAAATGGGCCCAATTTCAAGGTGAATGGCCAGCGTTTGAAGCTGTACTTTGGTGAGGACATCTCTCAAGAGATGATTCCATCCCTCACCACGTTTCCTATGAACTAAATTTGGGTCGAGTCAGGCTCGTGACTCGGTGAACAAAAACAAGCGCTTCTCGGGAGGCAACCCGTGTTCTATCCTTTACTGCTTTCATAATAAGTGTAGGGGGAGCCCCATATGTGTTTGTTGTCTTGTTTCTTATCTTGTGCAGGGATTCAAGCTTCAAAGAGAACCTTGACGACTTTTGACAAACTGTGATACCGTGTTCCCATCTTCCCGGTTCTATCCTAAACTCTTGTGATTCAATATTTCATATTTTATATGTTCACATTGAATTCACTTTAGTTGTCCTTTCCTTAGCAAGATTTAAACAACGTGCACAATGTCCTATGTGTAGGGGAGTTTACTTCCACATGCTTAAACATTGAGGACAATGTTTATCTCAAGTGTAGGGGGGACTTCTATCGAAGTAAGTGGTCTTTTCCATGAATTTGCCCTCATTTTAACCGGAAAACTTGATTTTTCGACATTTTTCAAAATTTTTAATCTATTTTGGCCTAGTTGTATAGTTGTATTTTCCTTTGTTATGGTTATTTTCTTTCCATTGCTAGAATAAATTTTCAATAAAGTGGTTTTAAATTTTTCTTAGTCATGAATATTTTGACTCAACCCGAGTTTACTTATCTAAGTTTACTCTAGCTAGTATCCTTAACGTGTTTAAGTCATGTTTTGCTAGGCTTTTATATAGGGAGCTATAAAACGCGAAAGTCTTAACTCTCACAGGTTAAGAACAAGAACTTTTCGCAAGTTCCTATAATTGATCCTAGAGAGTCGTTTATCAAGGGAACTTTAAAATGTGATTTCTAAACTTGAAAAAGTCTAAGAATTTGCAAGATCCTATAGGCGACTCGAAAACCCAAAACTTTGATTTAATAGGCTAAGCATCCACGAGTCTCATTCCTTGAGATTTTAAACTGTGGAGAACGAGAGATGATAGAGTCAATTATAAGTTTGGTATTCTTTCGTGAATTTATGTGAGTTAATTATAAGCCTATTCTCCCATCGCTTGTTAATAAATTTATCTGCAATAAATAAGGTTGTACGATTTAAAAGGTTACTTAGCTTCTAGCCCAAGATCGTTTAAAAGTTGCTCGGTACGGATTAGAGTTCATAGCCAAGGCATAACTTATTGAAGCGGGATGCGAAGATTGGCAAGTCCGAAAAGGCCCTAACAAGGCATGAGGGCTACATTTTGTTGCTAAAGATCCAAAAGTGATGTGAAGAATCATTTATCGAAAATCAATATGAAGGATCGAGACACACGACGAAAAGCAAATACTCCCCTAAAGATCATGGAGAAGTCTATCCAAAAAGGCCCTAACAAGGTATGAGGATAAATAGATCCAAGTCCTAAAGGAGGCGGATCGTTGTATATCAAAGTCCAAAATAAAGATTGGAGAAAAATGAAGAAGTCGTGGTCCATTTATGAAGAATCTCTCAAAACTTCAAGTGAAGAAATTCCTATTATGAAGAGAAGGCCATTATTTCATGAACGTCTCTCAAGAATCGAAGTATGAAGTCGCTGCCAAATATCGGTCCGAGAAAGGTCTCAAATCGTGAAGCGAGTTATGCTAAGATATGAACTTTATGAGGTCCCGAGAAGCAGTTTTAAAAGATTTTGTCCTTTAGCTAACTATTGATTAAATCGTTCACTTTATTTTCGGCCTAAATAACTATCGAAATAAGTCAAACAATTTATCCTCGTGATCATTCAAGACAAAAATAAAATATAAGAGATACACCTAGGAATAAGGGAGTCTAAGTGAATAATTGGCCCACATGAGTTCGTGTTAGTCTGCTAACTTATAATAACGATGATCTCGTTTTTAAGCTTGGTGTGGGGAACGTGAAACTTGAGGATGATAAACGTTCATGGCAGCCAAAACCCAATGTAAGTTTTTAATTTCTTTACTTGTTTCTATCTTTTTATGTTTAGTATTTAATAAAGGCCAAGGTGGGTTATTTATGATGGAAAATGTAAACCGTGCTTTTAAATTAATGCATTGCATGAGGGCATTGCAATGGTCAAGTGTAGGGGATTTAATAAGTGTGAAAACACTTATCCTTTTACCACTTATTTCCAATAATAACAAGACCAAAACGTGTGATTTATGTCGTAAAAGTCGGAATTATGCGTGGTTTGTGTTTTTATTGTGTTTTAGGACCAAAAGATGAAAAAGGAAGAAAACACGGGCTTTCACGGGCTTTTATCGAAGAAAACGGGAAAAGACGAAGTCAAAAGATCAAGAGTGCAAAAAGAACGGAAGTCCAAGGCCTATTCTGAAGATTTATCGAAGAAAAAGTCTAAAGACGGAAGTTTAATGAAGTCAAAGAACTCAAGTCTAAATTAAAGAAGAAAATTAACAAGACAAGTTCAAACCCCGAGACGACGTCGAGAAAAGACAAAGAATTAAATCGAGTTGGGAAGACGTGAAGAAAGAAAGAAGATGCAACACATGCCCTCCCTCCATTTCCCTATAAATACCCTCCTAATACACATTAGGAGAGGAGTTAGTTTTTAGTTTTAAGTTTTTCATTTTTCACTTTTCTTTCTAGTTTTTAGAGAGAGAAAGTTCTAAACTTTCTCTCACTAAGTTTTCATCTTTCTTTTAATCTTTCAAGATTAAACATTTGTGTATTGCTTATTTCATTAATCAAGTTCTAGTTAAGCTTTTAATCCTTAATCTCATTCTACCTTTCTTTGATTTTTAGATTGATTTTGGTACGAATCACATTAAATCCGTGTTGATCTTAATGGTTTTGTGCTTAAAAAGTTAATCTTTTCGTTCCTACATAAGCTTTCATTTGATTAAGCTTTAAGATTCTTGTGCTTATTGGCTTATTTACATGATTAGCTTATTTACTTTTTTAAAAGTTTTCTTTAAAAGTTCATATTTTTATGGTTTGATTTAAAAGTTTGTTTCTTTTAAGTTTGGACAAGTTGTTATTAGTGCTTATTTGATCCGTTTCATTATTGATTCGTCAAGTTTTGGGTATTAGCTTATTCAATATAGCTTATTACCTAGCTTATTTCGAATCCCATTTAAATCGGAAAGGGTCTAAACCCCTTTCCGATCACTGTATTCCGATTAGTACTACCCCTCTTTCCGATCTTCTAATCGGAAAAGGGTTTCTGGCATATTCCGATTAGCACCTCAATTATTCTGATCCATCAGATCGGATTAGGGTTTCGAAGATATTCCGATTGTATGAATTTTTCTGGATTCCGATGGGGGGGGCTTGTCAACATTCCGATTGAGTGTGTTTATAAACATTCCGATCGGGATCTTTTGTGATATATTCCGATTACATAGTTTTTATGATATTCCGATTTGCATTTTCTTCAAACATTCCGACAACCTTGTTCCTCAACATTCCGATCAACAGATCGGAATATATTCCGATCTGGACCATTGTTGCCCACATTCCGATTGCACCATATTCCAACCAATATTCCGATTAGATTCCAAATTTGGCAATTTTACGATGGTTTAGTTTCTTGTTTTTGTAAAGTTTTCAAGTGTAGTTTTATTAAGAGTTGTAGTATTTTTCTAACCATTTTCTTTACGTTTTTAAGCATTTAATTTTAACTCGTCAATTTAGTTTAATCTTTTAAACTTATACTTTACTCAACGACACTTACTTATTTGCTATTAGTTTAAAATAGATAATCAACCAAACCATTCTCTTGTTCACCAAAAGACAATTGAGTCGCACTTTAGACCGGTATTCAATTCGAAAAGATTCGGACGATAAGATTTAATACTTGGGGTAAAAGCCGTGTATTACTTGTAATAATCCAATTAACGAAATACTGCTTTAAGCATTAATTACGATATATTGCCTGACTAGCAATACAGGGTCATATTTTTGATATTATGATTGTGTTTTGGTTTTACATAACAATCTTCATATAACGGTTTATATTTAACTTTATACAACGTTATAAAACGTATTTAATGATGTTTTTACGACATTGGTTCGTATAATGGTATTGAAGGCGAAAGCCTATATTATGATTTTTGATAAGGATTTGTATAAAATGACTTTGGCTATTTGATGGCCTATTACAAAGATTTGTACAAAATGATTTTCGGTAATAATTATATACCGATGATATATTGATGGTTTTATTAAACTCTATGAATTCACTCGGCGTTATCGCTGACCTTTTATTTTAACATGTTTTGTCTCAGGTACTTGAAGGTAATTCTCGGGAAGACATCAAGAATTCATGGCCCGCACTTAATATTAATTTCCATTCAAATGCTTTGTAAAACCTGTATAAAATACAATGACTTGGGACCTATGTAAATTTGATATTTATGAATGGAAATGCCTTATTATTAAACGACGCGATTCTTAAGCGTTGTCTATGATGTGAGTAATGTGCTATCCCGTAACACCAACGAGTCTTCCGCTGTATTGAATTGTATAAATGTGGAGGTGTTAAAAAAAGAACCGAGAGATGAAACAACAAATTGCTTTCATAATGAAGACTTACAAGAAAATCTACAAACCCACCAACAACAATCTTCGTACTTCATCTAACACAAAGAACCGATATGTTGAGAGTCCTCCAAGGTATGACACACGACGACGTGGTGAAAGTCCTTCTAGGTATAATCGACATAATCCAACACATGTTGAGGGTTCTGCAAGGTATGATAGACAAACTGCCAAGTATGATACTCAAAGGATTGCTGCTGCTACTGGGAATAGGGAAACGGTTGGAAGTAAAGTGGTTCAGCAGAGTGTGATTCAATGTTTTAATTGCCAAGGTTATGGGCATATGGCAAAGGAATGCAGGAAGCCAAAAAGGGTTAGAGACTCCAGCTATCACACGGAAAAGATGCTGCTATGCAAGAAAATGGAAGCAGGGGTTAAATTGTCAGCTGAGGAAGGAGCAATGCTTGATGATACTGATGATGAAGATTCTGATCAAGAGCTCGATGCACATTACTCGTACATGGAAAAGGTTGAATAAGTTCTCAAAGTCACTGAAGATGACAATGGCCCTATCTTTGACACTGAGCCAATCGATAAGGTACACACTCCTGATGAATATAATGTGTTTGGTGATATTCTTGAGCATAGTGATCTACCCAATGCCATTAATGACACGTGTATGATGGAAACGGTTGATAGCAATACCACACCCGATTCATCGGACATGTGCAATAATGAGTCTGAGGATGATCAACATGCAAATGAATATGATGAAGAGGAACGTATTGCGCTTGCTAATTTAATTGCTACTTTACAAAAAGATGTCACTGAAAATAAAAAGAGTCAAAAGCAATTAAAGAAGGCAAACGCTACGCTCACTCAAAATTTTGAAGAGTGCAAAGCTTCTCTTATCAAATCGACTGAGATGACTGAAAGCTATAGAGATAAGCTCCTTCAGAAAACCAAAGAGCTTGAGGGGTACAAGGGAAGTGTGTTAAAAATTCAAAAGGTCGATTTTGAAAAAAAATATAATACAACTCTTGAGTTATTAGCTAAAGAGAAGCGTCAATATAATGTTTTCTTAATGGATGAACGTCAAAAAACGTACCTTGCCAATACCAAAGTCAATAAGTTGAACAAAAGCTCTCTATGACCACTACTGATTCTGCTAAAATTCTAGAGGATAAGAAACAAGAGGTAGATCCGTTAAAACAAGACTTCAAAAGTAGATATGATAAAGAAACCGAAAAAGTTACCAAACTAGAAGCACAAGTCGAATTTTTGAAGAACGTTGTTTATAAAACACATGATTCTATTCAATCCGTAAGAATGCTAGCACCTCCATCGATGTTTAAGTGTCAAGCTAGCTTTGCAAGTCCTGAGTACCTTGCCAAAGCTCAAGCTGCGAACTCGTGTCTTTATCTTGATGAGACTGAAAGGACAGATCTTGATTGCATGCCTGTTAGTGCCGATAGTGAAGAGACTGCCCTTTGGGATGATGATAGTCAACCACTTGTTAATAAGGAGTTTGTGAAACCATATAATTATGCTTATGAGAATAGTCTTTATGGCCTTTTCAACAAACAAACTCAAAAAACTCGTGAGGAAGTGTTCCTAGAATGCAAACAAAAGAGAATTCCGTGGAAGAAAGCATTTGCCCCTAAGAAATCTAATGTTTACAAATACATAAACTACCTCCCTCTAGATGAATCTAAAATCAAGAGTAGGAAAACATTAGGTATTCTTAAACACCACATAGATAATGTTAAATCTATTGTTGAAAGAGACTGGGCAAAACGTGAAAATGCTGAGTGGACACGTCTGATTCCTCAAGATATTACCTTGCTTGTGAAAGAACTCTTAATTCCTAACACGACGTTGATTAAACAAACTGTTCTTCAACTTGAGGAGTTCATTCGGACTGAAATGTATGATGATTTAAAATATGTTGAATCTCTTGAGAAACACATTGAAGATCTTCAAATGGAGAAGACTGATTTTTCAGATGAATATGATTTACTATTGCAAGAATGTGTTTCTAACGATGTTATGTGTGCTTATTTTACATCTTGTGCTGATATTGATGAATATTTTGAAGTTGCATGCCAATATCTTGATAAAAGCAAAGAATGTGAACGTCTTGAAATTGAGCTTTCGAAACATAAAGAAAAGGTTGATAAAAAGGCTTTTGAGTTACTTCAACACAAAACTGATTTCCTTCAAAAACATTGTCATTCACTTGAACTTGCTTTGCAAAAAGACGTTGGTAGTTTTCCACATGATAATAAATTGCAAGAAAAACTTTCCCAAACGTTTCGAGAAATGAATGAACAGAATTTGGAAATTAAAGGGTTGATAGCTCAGTTACAAGACAGGGACAGAGCGATAGCAGAGTTGCAGAAACTCGTTGCTAAAATGGGTGGGAAAATCGTGGAACCTAGCATTAAGAAACCTGTTGTTAGACAACCCAATGCCTCTAAAGTAAATAGATCCTCTATCTTGGGAAAACCATCTGCTTTATCAAATTCCTCGTTTGCAAAACCTATGTTTGCCCCCAAGATGGATGGAAAGGACAGGTTACCACAGAATCAACCCATAAGGAATCCTATAACACCAAGCGTTAAGCACAATAATGTGATTAAACCAGGGATGTATAGAATGTCCACTAAGCCCACTAACAAAGATACTCACTCGCCTCAGACTTCTAGAAACACTAATATTTGTGTGTCTTCTACTACAGGAATAGTCTCCACTACTAGTGTTAGCCGGCCTCAGCTTAAGAGCACTCAAGTGAATGATAAGGTCTGGAAAAACAAGAATCAAGGGAAGATGAAGCAAGTAGAAGAACACCCTAGGAATTTGAATGTTTTTAAGAATAAAAAGTCTGTTATCGCATGTAATGACGATTTGAATGCTGTGAATGATTTGAATGCTTTGAATGTGAAATTTGTTTGTGTCAAATGTGGACAGTGTGCTAATGCTAATCATTCCATGTGTGTTATGAATAAAGTCAAAGGCGTAGATACTAGAAATAAGAAGCAAGTTGCAATGCCTATTAGAGCTAGTCAACCCAAACGCAAGATGAACCATTCTGGTGCCACCCCCACTAAGAAAAGTAATGCATCAGACTCCACCACTAAGAACCCTAGAAGCAAAATTAAGGAATTATATGAGTCTGCTAGTAAGTCTTGGAAATAGTGGTTTGCTAATCAATGTCCTCCCGGATATAAATGGATGCCTAAAGTTAGGACAGGAAATGTAACTACGAGTGTTAGTATGCCTTTAAATGTTGCTAAGGACACTAATGATTCTATAATCACAAATACTGTGGTATCCAATTTAGCAAATGCTCCATCGTGTTCTAACTCTTCTGCAGGTGATACAAATAATTCTCTTCATACTGGACTCCGGATGCACGAAGCACATGACGGGGAATCTCAAGCTTCTAATTAACTTCGTGGAGAAGTTCCTGGGTACGGTCCGATTCAGAAATGATGAATTTGCACCGATCCTAGGATATGGAGATTTGGTTCAGGGGAATATCACGATTAAAAGGGTATACTACGTCGAAGGGCTCAATCACAATCCTTTCTCGGTTGGTCAATTCTGTGATGCGGATTTGGAGGTTGCTTTCAGAAAGAAGACATGTTTTGTTCGTGATTATGATGGGAATGACTTACTTACCGGTACACGGGGTACTGATCTTTACACAATTTCACTTCAAGACACAACTTCATCCACTCCAATTTGCTTCATGGCTAAAGCTTCAACGACTCAGGCATGGTTATGGCATCAACGTTTATCTCATCTTAATTTTGATACCATCAACTTGCTTTCCAAGAAAGATATTGTGATAGGCCTTCCAAGTTTGAAATTCATGAAAGATCACCTTTGTTCTTCTTGTGAACTTTGTAAAGTTAAAAGAAGTAGCTTCAAAACAAAGACTACACCAAGCTCAAAAGGACGGTTAGATCTTCTACATATGGATCTGTGTGGTCCCATGCGTGTTCAGAGTATCAATGGAAAGAAATATATTCTGGTAATTGTCGATGATTACTCAAGGTACACATGGACTCACTTCTTGAGGTCCAAGGATGAAACACCCGAAGTTCTCATCAGCTTCCTTAAACTGATACAACGTGGTCTTTAAGCTCAAGTTAAGGTGGTTCGTACTGACAAAGGTACATAATTTTTGAATTCAAAACTAAGAAACTATTTTGAAGCCGAAGGGATTGAACATGAAACATCTATTGCTCGAACACCCGAACAAAACGGAGTTGTTGAAAGACGAAACCGTACTTTAGTTGAGGCTGCTCGAACATTATTATCCGCTTCAAAACTTACACTATACTTTTGGGCCGAAGCCGTGTCAACCGCATGCTACACACAAAACCGATCCTTAATTATCCCAAGACACGAAAAGACACCATATCACATAATTCATGATCGAAAACCTTCACTCAAACACCTTCATGTATTTGGATGTACTTGTACATTATACGAGATGGTGAAAATTTGGATAAGATGAAAGAGAAATGTGATGCATGTATTCTTGTGGAATATGCAACTCAGTCTAAGGGGTATAGAGTGTACAACAAGAGAACAAAATTGATTGTCGAAACTATTCACATACGATTTGATGAATTACAAGAAATGGCACTTGAACAAAATAGTTTAAGTCCCGATCCACAACAACAAACGACTTCTGTTCACAACCGCACGGAACTCAGAACTCAAGACCACAGCAATGAACCGTCAAGTTCAACGCTGGTTCCAGAAAATGTTCCTAGAGCTGATATGACAGTTGACACGACAATTGAAGAGATGGAAATGTTATATGGACAATGTATGATGAATATTTCACGGGGGAGAACCAAGTTGTATCAAAGTCTTCCGCTGTCACTCATGATATGAATGATGATACCGATCATCGTCAACAAATGGATACAACTTCATCTACTTCAACACGGGTTGCTGCAGATTTACCTCCTCGGAAAATCACTTCAACAATCGATCCTATAACATCCACAACTATTGTTATTGCTCCAGAGAACATAAATCAAGCAGACAATGCATTATCTGACGAAGACGAATTTATCAACCCATTCGGTACACCGGTACACGAAACTGGAGAGTCTTCTACTCGCCATGTTGATCCGTCAAATATGCATACGTTCTATCAACGACATCCTTCAACACATTATTGGACCCGAGATCACCCTTTGGTTCATGGCATTGGAAACCCTTCACAGCCTGTTCGCACAAGACGACAGCTTAACACCGATGGAGATGTTTGTATGTTCGCACTCACCGTGAGTTCAGCTGAACCAAAAAACAACAAAGAAGCCATGGCTGATCATGCTTGGATTGAATCGATGATGGATGAACTTCAACAATTTGAAAGACTTAAAGTCTGGGAACTTGTTGACAGACCATACGATGTAACATCATTAAATCTTCGATGGATCTGGAAAAACAAGATGGATGAAGAAAACACAATCATCAAGAATAAATCTAGGCTTGTGGCTAAAGGGTATGGATAGAAAGAGGGTATTGATTTTGAAGAATCATTTGCACCAGTAGCTCGAATGGAAGCGGTCAGGATTTTTCTTGCTTATGCTGCACACAAGGGATTCATTGTTTATCAGATGGACGTAAAGACGGCGTTTCTTAACGGTCCTTTGAAGGAAGAAGTCTATGTCACGTAGCCAGAAGGATTCGTCAATCCTCATTATCCTGACAAGGTGTATCGTCTCCACAAAGCACTTTATGGACTCAAGCAAGCTCCAAGGGTGTGGTACGACGAGCTCTCGAAATTTCTGGTCTCCAAAGGTTTCTCAAAAGGTTCCATTGATCTAACTTTGTTCACTTATAAATATGGGGATGACATTTTGCTTGTGCAAATTTATGTTGATGACATTATTTTCGGGTCTACAAACCCAAAACTTTCAAAATGGTTTGAAAAAGTAATGCACAGCAAATTTGAAATGTCTATGATGGGCGAACTAAAATTCTTTCTAGGAATTCAAGTTCACCAATCCCCAAGTGGTATCTTTATTAACCAAGCTAAGTATTGTCAAGAGATAATCACAAAGCATGGTATGACATCATGTGCCCCCGTTGGGACACCATTATCAACCACATCTCTAGATGCTGGTTTGGAGGGATTACCCATAGATCAAACGAGATATCGTTCCATAATCGGGTCCCTCATGTACTTGACAGCAAGCAGACCTTATATACATCATGCTACATGCTATTGTGCACGATATCAAGCACGACATACTGAAAAGCACCTCAAGGAGGTTAAACGGATCTTTCGGTACCTTAATAATACCATTCACATGGGACTCTGGTATCCGAGGGAAACCGGTTTCTTTCTAACGGCCTATTCAGATTCTGATCATGCAGGGTGTCTTGATACACGTAAAAGTACTTATGGTGGTGCACAATTTCTAGGTCAAGATAAGCTTGTGGGATGGTCTTCCAAGAAGCAGGATTGTACGTCACTTTCATCAGCCGAAGCAGAGTATGTGTCTCTATCTGCGTGTTGTGCTCAAGTTCTTTGGATGAGAACACAACTCACGGATTATGGCTTCCACTTTGATAAAGTACCTATGTAATGTGACTCAAAGTCGGCCATAGCCATCTCCTGCAATCCGGTACAGCATTCCCGCACGAAGCACATTGATGTCAGATATCACTTCATTAAGGAACAAGTTGAAAAGGGTATTGTTGAATTATACTTTGTTGGAACTCATTACCAATTAGCTGACTTGTTTACAAAAGCTCTTTCGAAAGAGAGGTTTGCGTATCTAGTTAGGCAAATTGGTATGAGATGTTTGACTCCAGCAGAACTGGAGGTTCTGGCAAAGAAGCCTGCTTGATTCACCTATCAAATATCTACTTGTAAATATTAACGAAAAAGAAAAATACAAAATTAAAATCTTTGATAATCCAAAAATATTCTTCTCGACATGTCTTTCAGTATCGATAATATGGCACACCTAGAAATGTCGCTCAATAACGACACGGGTGTGTACATAAAGCTCGAATGAAAGTTGTAAATATTTTTCAAAATATGTCATTTCTTCTTTTAATAAAGGAAATTGTCTATTTTGGACAATATTTCCAAACAACGGGTAGAGCAATCTATCACGGGTTGAGCTTGTCACAAAACATTCAACGTTTTGAGCTCAACACAATGGCTTGTAATCACTTTCAGATTGCAACCCGGATCAATATTCACGGGGGAGTGTACGATTTCGTGCTCTTACCTTTAGCAAAAGAAGTTAACTCTTCTTACACTTGAGTGGATTCGTAAAGACATTCAAAGTCTATGAACTCAAGTTTATGCTTTAGAAAAACCTTTTCGCTAAAAAGAATTGATTTTTAAAAAAGCGTTGAACACAATTTTTTCAAGAATTTCTCAATGATATTCAAAATCTTTCAAAAACTGTGTGTTCAACAACTCCTATCCTCAAAAGTTTAATATGGATCAAATCCTCGTAATGACAATTCCATTGGATCAATTTTTGAGGGGGAGCGTTCCAAAATTCATGATATGTTTGACACATGTTTCTCCTGAAGATTTTCAAGACTATTTTTCAAAATATATTTTAATCAAAATTGGTATCTCTAATATCAAAAGATTTTATATATTAGAGATAGGGGGAGAAAATGTGATTAAAATGTGATCTAAAAGACTCACGCAATCATGGTTACGATCAAATACCCACAACATCTTTAATTCACGACGTTATTGGTGTCAAAAGGGTGGTTAGGTTAAGTCCTATGATCCAACCAGAACCGGAGGGATCTTCCCAGGGACAATCCAATAGATTATTAGAAGTCCTTAGGAAAGATGGAGTAGAATGTGAACGTAGCTGAATGCCGACTAAATACTGATGCTACCACCAGAACAATCACAACAAGGTGTTAGTAATGATGTCTTGGTAAGCATTGAAGGGGTTGAAGAATGAAAAAGAAATGTAAGGATAAAGGGTCTAAAGAAAGAAGCCCTCCATACAACTTAAGCAGAAACCAGGTCAACTCATCATGAAGACAAACTCATCATGGACCCAGTGATGTGAAGCACAACCCTTTCCTAGTTACTTAGGCTTATCTCAAAAGAAGTTTGTTTTATTGTCACGGAGATCAACACGACTTCTATTGACTTTCTCACTCCAAGGTAGTTGATATTGAATAGGTGGCATCTGCTCCAGCCTCCGAACACTAAAAGTGCACAAATCGAGTCTAGAGCCAAGAGATCAATCAAATCTCGTTAGGACACACGGATGAAGATCAAGAGAGTCCTACACTATATCCTTGTGATATTGCTAGAACACTCAGAGTGATACTACTTAGTATTCACAATGATGAGTGGAAATCCTTCCAGTGTTAACGACAAACAGCACTGCGGTAGGTCATATGCAAGATTCTTTATGAATTGAACATATGTAAAACTGAAAAGCAACAGTGGTTTGATTCTGAATTGATTCAAACTCGTTTCAGGTTTCTACGCAATATCTTTATGGTCTTGCCAGAACATTTAGAGTGATATTCATTAATATTCACAGTGACGAATGGAAATCCTTCTAGCGTCATCATCAAACAGCACTACGATAGGTGATTTGTGAGATTCTTATGAATCAAACTTGTGTCAACTGGAAAGCAACAATGGTAAGATTCTTAATGAATCAAACTTGTTCCAGGAATTTGAATTGACGACTTTAATCAAGCGGATATTTATCCAATTGATTCACTCTTTATGTTCGCAGTCTTGCTTTGAGACGGTCGAGTAAAGAGAACGGCTAGTACAGCCGCGAAACCCTGTCAAGGAGATTCTTAATTGAATCTACCTAATCACAGGTACTGTATTTAATATCGTATAACGGTCTTCATCGACCGGAGGTAAAACGCTACCGATGTAGGACGAATGTCAAAGCTATTCAGTCCGTGTCTATGGTTTGTCTCGAGAAGGTGGCGCCACGGTGTACTCAGCAAAGTCAAAGATTCAAAACCACATGTTCATGTCCAAAGGTTCATTCAACAATTGATAGTGTGAGCATGTGGATAAAGACACAAGATCGGAAGATGGCAAAGACAAGTCAAGAATGATTTGAATATCTCAAGATAAAAGACTAAGTCGAAAGACAATGACAAAGGCTCAAAGATCATAGTATGAAGGAACAACACTACTATTACACGTTCAAGACTCATTTATGACGAAATTCGTAATCTCCATCGATCTTGAAATATCAAAAGGGTATGACCTCACATTGGGGGAGATTGTTAGCCTCAAAATATTGAGTCAAACAAGAATGTTCGGTCATAGGTTTATTGTAACATTAATTAGAACGTTGTAATAGGTAGTTAATTAGTCGTGGTTTACGGGCTTGGATTTAAACTAATTAAAGTCCAAAAGACAAGCCCGACCCAATATATAGTCCATTAAAGCCCGCATGTGGGTGGACTATATATAATACCCTCCTAGCATGTTAGGAGGGTAGGTTGTTCATTTTTCTCACTTCCTTAATCTAATATTCAACAAGTTAATCCTCTCCTCCTCTCTACTTTCTCTCACTACTTTCTCTCTCTAGGAATCCATTTCTTTTCATCTATTTTCTATCTATAATCATCTAAATATATGGGACAACACTAAAAGGTTCATGATATATTTTTAAGTATCTTAGAAAAAGTTGGTTTTTAAAATTTGGCGTTTTTCATTGATAAAAACCTACCTCTGTAGGCGGTTCTTTATCTTGGCGGCTCAAACCCGCGGTTCCTTATCGATAAGGTACCGCGGGCAGTAAAGTTTGTCAGAGCACCAGTTTTAAAAAAATAATCTTTTTCAAACCAAACCCTCTCTCTCCCAAAAACACACAGCCGACGGTTCACCCTTTTTCCACCATTGTGAAGCTTCCAAAACCTTCTATCACTCAAATTAATTGACTCCAAGTTGTGGGTTTCACTCATCCTTCATCTAACATCAATTAATTGTAAGTATTTTCTTTCAATTTCATCTATTTTGCTCTACGGTTCATCCTTTCATAATTGGGGATTTTTAAAATTGAAATTGAATTAAAACCTTAATAGGAATGTGGGTTGACATGGTTATTTTACTATGATTCCTTAGGTTCATATTCATTAAGATTTCACTAAAACCCACTTGTAGAACAAATCCGAATTTTGGCAAAATGATTTTGGTTAAAAGGTGGATTTGAGATGAACCCATGAACAAATAGGTAATGACATTGTTAATGCTTACCTAAAAACCTTGTTTTGAAAAACCAATGTTCTAAGTCCATTGTTGATCCAACATAGTTCATATGTTCTTGGTAAATAACGGAATAGCTACATTGTGAACATGAGAATGATATGAATTCAATCCTTTGCTTGTCAAGAAATTGATATAACACATTCTCATATATTTTATTTTTGTTTTTACTTTTCATATGAGTGATTGGAAAAATATTGTTTTATGTTTATATTAGGTACTAATCATGCCTTCTCAATATCAAAAGGATCATCAACTTACAAGACAATACATGCCAAACCTTTCCCAAACCTATGCTTCCCCTCAACTTCGAAACTCATTTCCATCCCTTTCTACTCGTTGTTTCCATGAGGGTAGAGTCGTTGACGAGGGAATAACGGGTTATGACTATATCCAATCTATGTTTGAGCTTTCGGGGTTTGATTGCTTGCTCAACATAAAAGAAGATATTTACCCTTTATTCCTTCTTGAATTCTTTAGCACCTATTCCATGCTTGAATACAATGGAGAAATCTTCATTCGTTTCGTGTTGAATGATCAATTGATTCAATACTCCCTCGAAAACTTTGGTGAAATTCTCGGTGTGCCATATGAAGGCACTTGTCGTTTTACGGATAAATGGAGACTTGATGCTCTCTTGGAATCCTACGATAAACCTCCAAATGACCTCACCGAAATTGATCTAGAGTTTATCCTTGACATCATTTCGAAAGAGTGTGATGGAAACGTTGTAAGAAGCCTTCATTCAAATGTACGAAATGTGAATCGATATGAAGTGCTCTCTAGCGAACTTAAGGATTTTATGGTCCAATGGGCAAATATCCTTAGGGAGAATGTCTTTTGTCTTGGTGGAAACCGAGATCATATCCTGGCTTGTATGGTGCATATGTTGAGTTGCATCTTTACATCCACCAAGTACAATTTGGCATTCTATATCGCTCGACGAATAAATTATGCCCTTTCAAAGCCCAAAACAAACCTTCCCTATGCTATGCTTCTTACTCTCCTTTTCAAAAGGGTTGCTCATGATTTTCCCCACCTCGATCTTTCTCGCTTCCACCTAGTTCATCGGGTTATGTTGCCTATTCAAGAGGCATATGCAAGAAAGACAAGAAGTGATCGAGGATCGCGAAAATCCGATCATCAAGAGATGGATGATGAGGACACCTATATGCCAACAAGTGATGGTGATGGCATAGGTACTAGTTCTCACTTCAACTCTTCGAGTAATTCCCACCCATCCTCAAACTCATTCGTGGATGGACTTGAAGACTTAGCTTCCCCACCTCATTACTCCTCTAGTGAAGTACCAGAAGATCTCAACATGGAGCATCTCTACCGTGAAAATCTTAGGACTAGAGGTGAATTGCATGATCATCGGGTTGAGTCAAGGAAGGGATTCAAGTATTTGGGGAATATGATCAAGGGATTGGGCAAGAAGAGAAGGTGAAAGCTTTGAAGTATTTCAAAGAATACATGTTGAACAATTATTTTATTATCTTGAATGTGTATTAACTTATGCTACATGTTTGGATTGTTATTTATTTTAATCCTAAATGTTGCTTATGCCATCATGTTTGTGATTTACATAGCTTTGTGCATGCTTTATGATAGTTAGCTTCTTAGATTTTGGTCAGTAGTTAACTTTGGCTTGTGAATCCTTTGGTAAAAATCTGGGTTAACCAAAATTTGGGATGTGAAACTTTTGAAAGACCTCTGGTCGCGGTTCCATATCAACCCGCGGCTCCTTATCGATAAGGAACCGCCGGTCCTAGATAAGGAACCACCGACACTATGTCCGAGAGAATCTTTTGCTTTACACTATTTCTTTAATCTGTGTAAACTTTGCATGATTCTTTGTAAAAACTTGCATATTTCCTAAACTAGGTTACCTAAATTCATTATTCACCTAAAATGATTTTAACCCATTACTAGTTCGAATCATCCCCTCACCCATTTAAACCCACCTTGTTAGTCATGTTCTTCACACATCAAAACATCCTTCCCTAACCCTTAAACCACCCTTGTCAACCATGGTTTCTACAAAAAACCTCAAACACCCCAAGGAAAACACTTAAGATTAGGATTAAGGTACCCAAGCCTAACTCCTCACCTTTTCACACACCCAAAAATGAGATGGTTCCAATCCTCATTTCCTCATCACCTTTACCTCCCCTTGCACCATGCAAGACAACATCCACCCATGGTACTAACCAGTCCATTGGTTCTACCTCCTCTTCATTCAACTCAAGAATGAATGAGCTCTCTTCACCCTTCACTCCAAGTGCACCCTTGGATGTGACCACACAACCCCAACCAATCCAAAGCATTCCTTCTGTGAATGACTTTAATGACACCTTGGTAACTTCACCATTTACCCCTCCTAACTCACCCATTTCACCAACCTTGGAGAACATACCTCCACACTCACCCATTTATCCTTTGGGGAACATGCCTCCACTCTCACCCACATCACCCTTAGAGAACATGCCTCCTCCGCCTCCACCACACTCAAACACTCCAATTTTGGGTGTCCCACTTTCCCTCCTTTTGGGTGATCCTTACTATGGGTTTCAAGAGACTCATGGTCCTAATTGTCCATGTTGTCTCTACAACCACTACATCATCCATAATCTTAGGATGGAGATGTTTGGACTACATAGGAGATTGCAAGAGTTCTTGCTCACCTTGTTCTCCATGCCTCCTCCTAGGATTTGTTATTTATTTTAATCCTAAATGTTGCTTATGAGTACTCATCTAGATCTAGTATTAAGCTAACTTTGTATTAGTTAGTTGTTTTCTTTATTTTTCTTTTGTCATTGTACTTTCTTCCTTCATGAGTTTTTCATGAAGTTAGTTAATGGATTTAGCTTTATGTGTTTCTACTCTTATGTGCACATTAATCAACTTTAATTTGAAATTAAAATTGAACCTAAAATCTATCACAACCTCTAAAAACTTGACTAAAATTGGTTCAAAATGATATCTAAATATTTTGTCACCCTTTGTCAAGACATTCTTTGTGAATGTGTTGCTTTTATGCAACCCTAGCATAATTTAGTGCTAATAGAGGTAAAATTCCAAGATTTGCAATTTTTTGAAAAAGTCTTAGTTTTTCTCAAAACCCTGGAAAAACTTGGTTTCAAGTCCACTGCACGCGGATCCTTAAAGTCTCGCGGTTCCTTAAGTGATAAGGAACCGTCGGTCACTATAATGTACCGCGGACAGAAACTGACTTTTGACTCGTTTTTGGTCAAAATTCTTTAAACCCTATACCCTGTCAAGATTCCTTGTTTGCTCAATTTGGCTAAACATTCCTTGACACTTCACATTTTGTATTCAAATTCTTACCTTGATTACATTTTACTTATACCCCAACCTTGAGATCTCATTCTCACACCTTCCCAACCTTGAGAATTCATTCTCACACATCTCCAACCTTGAGATTTTATTCTCACACCTTCCCAACCTTGAGATTTCATTCTCACACCTTCACAATGCCTAACTCCTCCATTCCTAACCTTGACATTTCTTTGTCACAACCCCACTCACCCAAAGCTTCCTCATCCAAGCTTTCAAAGAAACCGAAAATCTCGGTTCGACCTATTTGGGTTAAGAAGAATGAACCATCTTCTTCCAAACCACCCAAAAACCCTACCTTCTCTCCAATCAAGTATTGGAATGAGACTTATACCATTAACCCCATCACCGGAGCAAAAGAAAATGTTCCTCCACCACCTCAATCCTTCAACACCCCTCAACTCAATGACCTTTCAACCTTCCCAAACCTCACAAGGCATTGTGAAAACATTTCCTACCCTATTACCCCGCCACCACCAAACCCTAGGTTTGATGCCCTACCCCCATCAAACGATTTTGTGTTGCATCATGGATCCTCGTGTGCTTGTTGTCGATTTCAACAAATTGAACTTGCTCATGTATATGAGAAGTTAAATTTCCTTGAATTCCTCCTCACTCGACCTCCTATCCAATTTTTCGTTCCGGTGGACAAAACTTCGAATGATGCATCGTCGTCTTATTTTTCCATCTAAAGGACTAACTACTCTTAAAGTCTTTATTACTTTAGTTGTTTTGGAGTCTTTTATTTTTTTTAGCAATCTTAGAAAATTATCACTATTAGAATAGCTTATGCTTAGTGGTTTATTTTCCATATTTTTTGCTTTAGATACTCATATTGTGTGTATGACTATCTACCTTGTTATGCCTTTTCTTTTATGTAACCTTTGTGTTGTTTGTGTGTTACTTCTTTTGAGTTGAGCATGGTTAATTTTCACAATTGCTTATGGGTGATTCCATCAATTCTAAACTTTAACCCATTGAAAAGTTTATCATCTTCATCGGATTGAAGCTTGATTTTGTCAATTACCTTTTTGGACATACTTAGCAAAATACTTGCTTCTAATTTGAGATTTCTTCTCTCTCTCCCTCTCAAGTTACTTAGTAGGTAGTGATCATATATACATTGGTGTTTCTTTTCTTTCTAGTAACCATTGTGTAGCATGTCACCTTAGCTCACATACTTGGTGCCCCAAGCAAGGGGAGCAACCACCAAGGGGGAGCTACTAGCAAAGTCTGATTTTCTTCAAAAGACTTGTGCTAACCTTTTTGCTACGACAAAGGGGGAGAAATGATAGTGATAAACTCGTTAATAATTCGATATTTTGTGTTTCTACGTAAATGAGTTTATCGTTTGTCGTAATCAAAAAGGGGGAGATTGTTAATGCAAGTGATGCCTAAAAACATTATTAGTGTTAACTAATCTTTCTTAGTTTTGATCACAACAAACTATACAACACATTTAGTGTAAAACATAAAACGAATTATTTAACTAACACTATCATCAAGGTAATAATCATATCACTAACCTTTCTTAATCATACTTAGTGATCATCAAAATGATTATCCTTAAAACTCACTTTTGTTAATATGACAAAAGACTTTTTAATAAACTTTCTTTTTTAGAAAATGTTTTATTAAAATGGAAAATGAAAATTTGAAAATAGCATATTCCATATGCTATTAGAATATCCTTTGAAGGCTTCAAATACCTCAGATATTCCTACCCCACTAAAAGACAAAAAACAAAGCGTACTCTAGGGGCGGAACCTTAAGTAGCTAGGCGGTTCCCTAGCGATAAGGAACCGCCGGGCTAGATAAGGTACCGCGCCCAAATAGCCGTTATATATCCGTTATACTTTGTCTCTTTTAAATAGTGGGTCAAATCTCATTTTCCAACAAGCCTCTTGGACGTTTTTCTCAGCCCCCTTTCTCTTTTCTATAACATAATCATTAGTAAATGATCACTTAAAGTGTTAAGGATGTTTACATATGATTATCCTCTTGATCCCCTCCTTTACCTTGTCCAATGAGAAGATTACTCACTCACTAGTGTTGTGATAAAGATGAATCTATAAGCTAGTCATAT
The DNA here is from genome assembly GCA_025667525.1 of Glebionis coronaria. Taxonomy (NCBI): domain Eukaryota; kingdom Viridiplantae; phylum Streptophyta; class Magnoliopsida; order Asterales; family Asteraceae; genus Glebionis; species Glebionis coronaria. Next base: position 181,081 of record JANFOE010001007.1, read on the forward strand.
TCATCATGATACCCTTTTTGTTTTATGTCAATCCATTGTATTTATGAATACTTGGACTAGTTGTGTTCATCCAAGTTATTTGTGAATACTTGGATTTGTTGTGTACATCCATTGCATATGTGTTTGCTTGGATTTGTGTTGTGTAGATCCAAGCTACATGTGTGTACTTGGATATGCCTAGTTGAGTTGTAATAGATTTGATTAGTAGTTCTCACTAAACTATAAAGTGATGTGGTTGTGTCTTGTGAGTTCTCACTAAACTTGAAAGTGATTAGTAGTTGTGTTGTGTGAAGTTCTCACTTAGCTTCAAAGTGAAGAGTCGTGAAGATTGGTTCTAGCTTTGGATTAGAACTCGACATCTAGCCTTGTGTCGTAAAATGGTGAAGTATGCAACGTCGTGAAGATTGGTTCTACCTTAAGATTAGAACTCGACATCTAGCCTTGTGTCGTTAAATTGTGAAGTAGGCAACGTTGTGTAGATTGGTCCTAGCTAAAGATTAGATCTCGACATTTAGCTTAGTGTCGGAAAATAATGTAAGCGACGATGTAAGGTTTTCTCCGCCAAGAAGGGAGCTTGTGGATATAGTGGAAATCTCGAGTAGGTGTACTCGAGGAGTGGAGTAGAAACGAGGATAGAGCCTCGTTGTCGAACCACTATAAATCTTAGTGTCTTCCCACTAGGCTGTCTCCTTCCTTACTCTTTACTTATTTCATTATCATTACACTTACCTATTATCTTTGCTAGTGCATTTGAATTGAACCTAATCATTATGCAACTTAGCTTCAAGCAAAAGATAGTTTTGATACAAACCAAATTGAAAGTAATTTTAATTTGGTTTCCAATCGAAGAGAAACTATTCAACCCCCCCCCCCCCCCCCCTTCTAGTTTCTACACTCTCAAATAGGAAGCACACCAGGATCAAATACATAGTTTCCATCTCTACATGTGAACAACTCCAAAGTAGGTAGCATCACCAAAGTAAGCTCATACGAGAAGCCCATATCAATAGAACACACACTCTTAAGTGGAGTAGATGAAAACCAAGGTGGCTCAAATTTATGTATCCCAGGATCAAAAACATTTCCCTTCATGGGAAAATAAGAAGATGAACTTGTATCAACCATATAAGATTCCCCCTTAGATATCAAAGCATCATGAGACAATGAAGGTGTAGGAATCAAAACATTCATAACAAGTATATCCATGTGGTGCTCCTCATCATCATCAAAAGGTGGGGAATCTTCCATAAAAGGCATAGTGAAAGAAGGATTAAGAGTAATAGTGTCTTGTATAGGAGGTGTAGGTTCTATGTTCCCAAAAAGAAATGTTGTAATAAGATGAACCTCCTCTTCCAAATCAGAAACACTATCATCGACCTCTATATCAAAATGTACAAGAGTAGCCTCTATGGTGGCATCAATCTCCATAAAAGAGTCCATATCAATGGTTTTTGGTTCTAAATTTTCCTTGTGTGAAATGTTATCAATCTCTAAGGGGATAAGATCTTCATCAATAACCAACTCCATGGGTGAAAAGGTGGGACTAGAAGGCTCAAAAGTAGGTATATCAATGAGAGAATCACTCTTAGGGATGATATTATCATGAAAATCAATAGATGTATCCTCAATCAAGGATTCTTCTTCTATAGACTCATTATTAGGTTCTTCACGCTCCTCAAAAACTGGGTTATCAAAACATGTCTCAAAAAGAGGGTTTGAGTGCATCACAAAGTCACTTGGAGGAATAGGTGAAGGAGTCATAGAGGACATGGATTCATCATCATCAGAAGTAAAGGACTCATCACTATCATAAGGATCATCAAAGGATTCATCACAAGAATCATCAGTCATAGTATCAAGCTCAGAAGGTGTGTATGGCTCAAGTATAGTCGGTGGAGAGATGGAAGGGTCTACAATAAGAACATCGCGAAGTGTATCATCCTCAACATCTACTCTCAAAGAAGGCTCATCATCAGGTAAAGCATCGTCAGATCTAATGTGTTGCAAGACGTGTGTTCGCATGCCTAAGATGTTCGGATCAGTTGCCCCTTTCTTTGCTCAAGTGCTTGCATTATAAGTTTAAAAGCGTCTTCACTCAAGAAATGATAAATGCCTTGATTTTGAAAGTTTGATTGATTATGACTTTGAAAATTTTCTTCATTTTGAGAATCGTCTTGATTTAAAAATTCTTGATTTTGAAAATCCTCATTAAACCCTTGATCATAAACGCTCACGTGTAACGACAATTATTGTCACCATGCGGTCCTCCACAAATCGCACAAGGCCCATACACAGCTCGATAATGCTCGTCTTGTAATATCTCCAAAATTGGACAACTATCCATGTGTGGCAAAATGGTCGAATGTATATACAAGTAAATGACGTTGAAAGCTTCCTCGGGGAAGGAAGTAATACACCAAAGGTGGTATGGTTACAAGTGTGCGAGTACACGTGTAAATAAACTCGAGGAGTGAAGATGAGCTCTCTGTCGACTTTTGTGAGAGAAGAGATTATCTCTCTCGAGGTGGAATAAGTAATATCCACAAGAAAATATAATATATATAAGTAATACTTGGGTGGCACACCACTCACCACTATCACTCTTGAAAGACCCACAAGGAAGCGAGAAACGAGCTGGCGCGTAGCATTTTTTTTTTTTTTTGGGGTAAAGGGGTCACACCCCGGTAAAATATATTACGCCAAAAAACAGTGAAGAAAAACGGATATAGGAGAAGCCCTATATCACAGCCCGTTACATGGGAAACAACCAGGCATACGCCAAAAAACAAACAAAAAACCCTACATTAGAGGACATTCCCCCTAAAAACCAAACCTAGGAAATAAACAACTATTTCCTATTTTGCATACTCAACTTGAAATCTCGAAATGCATTCATTTGACCAGGAAGATCAAACACTTGAGCCTCGTAACCATCAGAAGAATTAAACTCATCATCTTCAAGTTGCTGTCCTCCACCACCCGAATTCGACTGGAGGAAATCATCATCAGTATCTGATTCATTAATACATTGCCAATTAGTTGATTTTGAAGTCCCAACCGATACACCTACATCCTTTTTGCCCGGACCCACACCATTCACGTCTACAGTGCTGCCATTGTCCACACCCGGAACACTTTGAGCACTCTCCTCCACCAGCTTATCTAGAATCCCAAATGAATTAGACACTGATGTAGATTATTTTCCTACATCACTCCTAGAAGAAGATGCTTTAGGTTGCGGAGCCTTAGACTTTGCTTGGGGTTTTTTAGACCCTTTCTTTTCCTGATAAAAACTAGCTTTAGGCTTATTGAACTTAATCTCGTCTATACGTGTAGGCCTGCTATACTTATTCTTCCGATTTTTAACCTCAGTAAAACCATCACCATCACTCACATTCCCAGATTTGAGATGATGATTTTCACTGCAATTAGAAGACGCCTCCATAACACGTTTTGGACACATATTGGTGTTATGTCCGAAAACTTTGCAATCAGCACAATGAGGCGGTCTCCATTCATATTCTACATCAACCAGCTCCCTAGAGTAGCCGATTCATCCTCCGAAGGAATAGCCACCACCAACGAATCCACAAACATCCTATCCGCAGGCATCTCGATGAGGACTCGTGCATACGTACTTCGACCCCAAGGGTTAAGGCACATATCACCTGTGTAACCATCAAGCATAATAGGCCTGCCCAATTTTGAAGTGATATGGCTAAGACCCACTTCCGAGTAAGCTGCAATAGGGATTTTATGTAATTTAACCCATACAGCAATCGACAATACTTCCTCTTTTATCAATTTAGTAGTAGTCTTCCATATGTTAAGTAAAAGAGGAGATAACCGAATCGTCCATGGACCATGTTCCATAACTTGTTCCATACCGTCCTTCGTTAGAAACTTGAAAAGGTAGAAGCCATTACGCATTATAACACGATCAATACCAAACTTCGCCCATGTATTCCTAACATACTTTTAAACAATGGGAAAAGCAATTTTCTTACCAAGGAAATACCCATAAAGAGTATTAGAAAAGTGCGCCTTAACATCATCAACAACTGCTTTTGGAATATCTACATCCGCATCATTCACCTCCTCGAATCGAGTAATGAAAGAAAGTTTTACATTCGTCTTAGTAGTATTCTGTTTGAGCTTAAACAAATCAGCAAGAGAGTCTTTCTTTTCCTGAGCATGTTGCTGTTCCGACACAAGAGGTTGAGTCGTACCAACAACAACGTCAATTAGATCATCCCCTTCCTTAGTACTTACAACAGCCGGTTGCTTTAAGATCGACCTTATAGGTTGTCCTTTGGGATTATGTGGTTCACTCCTTACACCAGCTGCACCATTAGCCAACCCTTCGTCCTGCAAATCAGCCTGAATAGGAATAGTTGTGCGCCTAAATGGTCGTAAAGGATTACCATCCTTACCCAGCAACTTACCATCAATCTTCTTCACCTTAGTAGCCAATTCAGGACCACGTGATCCAGTAGCACCCTTCACCTTCTTACCCTCGTCCTTATTAATTCCAGGACTGTTCAAAAAACACTTCTCCATCAAACCCTAAAAAAATAATCAGACCCTAAATTGCCGACACCAGCAAGACCAGCCCCACGAGCACCCTAATCGACTCCCATAAGAAATCTAACAGTAAGAATCTAATATACAATCTGATCTTCAAGCGAAACCCTAAACAGCCGTATAAAAAACCCTAAAAAACGACAATTAACCTAAAACAGCAAACAATTCGAATAAAATTGATGTTAAGACAGCACGAATCAAGGATTCGGCTTCAGAACATAAACATTATAAGAGATTGAAGGATGAATCAAGTTAAAAAACCGAATACAAGAGGTAGAATATGAAACGACGGCTAGGAAAAGGGAGACGCCATTTTTAGGTTTCATGTTTAGAATGTGTAATACACTCGCCTTATACCCCCCACACAGTGGCCTCTTTCTCAAGATCAAGAAGATTATAGTATTTATCTATTGTGCCTTAATTAAGTTTGATCGATACACATGTCAAGGACCGGAACGCTCCCGAACACGGTGTATTGAAAAAGCAATACTTATGGAAGTATGTGTATTAAATGTTCGTATCTACGTATATGTATTTACATATAATAATATGTCAAAAATATTTTTGTATTTATTTCGTTTTTAAGAAAAATATTATATGTACGTAAAAACGATGAAAACCGATATAATATATATTTTTGGGTGTAATCTTTTAGGAAAAAGATTACTTTTGGATTTTTTACTTTTTTTTGGTTCAATTCTTTCGTAAAAGAACTGATTTTGTGGTTTTTTAGTTTTTTATATTTTTATCTTTTTGATTTTTTTTATGTTTTTTATTTATAATACGTAAAAATAACGTTCACAAAGTGAACGGATCCCAAAATCCAATACGTCTCACTCGAAACCGCTAACCTTCACGAAAAGAACCGGCTGTGGCGCCATTTGAAATTTTGTTTTAGTATCGTTTCGTCTCGGTATCTAATCGAATTGATATAGCAATCTCAAATATGACTTTATTGTTTTTGGTCATAAAAGGCTTGATTGGTAACTATTTCTACTTGGCAAATAGCAATCAAAAAGGTAAAAAATAATATCTATACTACATAATATGTACTAATCTAAAACACGTTGCACGTAAAACATTTAATTGCACAAAATTTAAAATTTCAAAATACAAATCTATTCTACAAATACAAGATATAAAACTACAAAAATATGAAAGTAAAACAATTTCATTAAAGTAAAAAAAAATCAGTTGGTAAGATCTAAATTCAATGACAACTTTACAAAAATGTAAGTTATAAAAAATGAACTTTTGGTCTTGTGGTGAAACAAAACAAACAGCCCAGAATAAGCCCAAAGGAAAAGAAAAAGAAACAATCTAACTGTCCATTTACTTACTTATAACAATGCTAACGAAAAATGACTGGCCACGTAATAAATGTATACAAATTCAGGAACCTAACTAGTGTAATTCGAAACTTAACAAGAAATTCAAAACTGACAGATCCAAGGTTCGAATCTTGGCAACTATCAACTGCAATTTTTATTTTCTTTCTTAATAGACCACTATTAACAGACCAAAATTCAGTTTTAAGCTGTAACAGTCGAATTATTTCACAAATGAAACTATTTAGCCATATAAAGCAGATAAAATTACAAGCAAAGTTTACACTATCAATGAACAAAAGCATGTTTTAACTATCAATTCGCAGATTGTAAAACAAAACGAGCTTGACCTTGACGGCCGAAGCTAGTCCACTGATGCAGAAGCACGGCGCTGAGCCGGCTTTAACTATCGCACCTCGAGTATCACTACCAGTCTGACTACTGCTCACTTTATTCTATCACCAAATCCCTATTTTCGATAACAATGTAAATCTTGATCGAATCTAAAACAATCAGCAACCTGTAAACCTGCATAAGAACAAAATAGAATTTTTTTCTTCTTGCAATACTAATATGAACTGATCTGTTGATAAACCGATTTGTGATAAGCGAACTTATCGAAACCAAATACAAACCACAGCTTTAACCAAAAAGCTTTTGAGATTCTTTGCATAAAACAACTCAGCTTATAACATCGAATTTACCAATCACACTAAAGGCAGAATTTGAACTATACTTATCTTCTATATCGAGAACACTAAAACTAACTTCAGAACCAATTCTATCCGAAACTGAAATATTCAAACTAAATAAACAGTAATCTTTTAACAGTTTAACAACTATATGAACAATTCCATCTCGTGAACAGTAAAGTAAAGAAAAAAAACAGAAATCTAAATGAACACAAGATTATCAAGGTTAAAAAGATAGAAGATCGAAAAGCTGAGATCTTCCATTAATGGCAGACAAGTAAAAACGGTTTCAACTGATCACAATAGAACTTGAACATATTAACAAGAATTAACTAATTTTAGAACTGATTAGAAGGGAAGAATGAGAAAGCTTTATTATCTCATTAATGGTGGAAAAATCATTCGGTTACAAACTACTTTAACTGAAAAAACAGAATTTGTTACAAGATTAAAAAGCTAATTATCTATCTACTCCTAACCTAACTATGTAAAACCCTCATGCTTTTACTATGAATAGTACCCTTATGATCGTACGTACATGATTAGAACTTTCCTTTTATAGCACGTTTATGTTTCACGAACAAGATTTACAAGTATTACGTACGTGTGATAACACGATAAGTATTTAATACGTATTAAGACATGATAATTATTTCAATAATAATTATAATCACGAACATATGAACATGAAATCATGAACATAAATAATCACGAGCTTAGTTTTACGTATTATGTATATTTATTACGATCATGAATAAATATATAATAAGACACGAACGATAACTATATAAATCACGTAAAACACGAACATGAGAACACACTTATTATTAGACACGAGAAAACATTCGGGTTACCCCATGTGGGCCCCCTTACCCGCGGACAAGACAAGGAAAAGGGCCAAGCCCATGCAATTTTACTATAACAAGAATTTGGGAAAATATTATTTTCATAATAACAAAATATTAGAAAAGATCAAAACCCTAAAAACCTTTCTCTTCTCTTGTTATTTGGCCGGGTATAAACACACACCAAGGGTGTGTTTGTTGATTTTGGTGATTGATTTCGTACAAGTGTGTTAGTGTTATCGTTCTCCTTTGATTCACGTAATCGGTAAACCCTAAAACCCTTTTCTTTTTATGTTTTGATTAATTGATCACATGAAATCATGAATGGTATAAAAAACAAGTAATTACATGTTATAAAATCATAGGGGGTAAAATAAATCATGGTTATGGGGTGTTTGTTTTGGCCTACGCAAGGAACCGAGCCCCAAGGGGGTCTCGGCTTGTGATGTTTCGCACCAACCGAGACCTCAAGGTCTCGGTGTGGGTCGTGTGTCTTGGCAGCAGGAGAATAGGGAACCCCAACCTCGGTCGGGGTATGTTTGTTGCTCGGGTGGGTCTCGGCTAAGGACAAGAACCACCACCGGATTATGCCGGCGGCTAAATAAGGAAAGCAGGGGGAACCCCCATGCCGCGGCAGCAAGGGGAACCACCGACTAGCCGGTGGGAACTTTTGCTAGCCGGCGGCTAGCCAAGGCTAGGGGTGCGTTAGGTTGCCGGTTCACGGGTTAAAACCGGTCCGGTTCACACAGTTTAGATTAAAACACGGGTTCGGTTCATGGGCCATTTTTGCAAGTTAATTATTTTACAAGGTTAGTTATTTTTACAAGTTTATTTTAACAAGATTAAATTAAATTAATTAAAACATGTACATGATTAATTTAATTTATACATGACTTAGGTTATCATAATACATGAATTTTAACCTAAGTAATTATCATTTTAATTAGACCATATAATTAATTAATTATTGAAATCATGACTTATAATTAATTAATTTGCATGACTTAGGTATATTATTAATAGATAATAATACATGTTTTAACCTAAGTATTTTTACCTTTATTTAATTAAATCATGTTATATTTAATTAAATACTTTAACCTATAGTTTATTTAATTTACTTGAAATAATTAATAAACTATACTATTTAATTACATGATTTAGAATATTAATTAGTAAACACTTAAGCTTATATAATTAGCTTAATAATCCAGCTTATTTCTATTTATGGAAACTTTCTATTTTTAGAAACTTATTTAATTAAGGCAGCTAATTTATTTATGGAAACTTTCTATTTTTAGAAACTTATCTATTTTAAGCAGTAAATCTATTTTTGGAAACTTTCTATTTTTGAAAACTTTCTATTTTTGAAAACTTTCTATTTTTGGAAACTTTCTATTTTTGGAAACTTTCTATTTTAGGAAACCTGCTATTTTTAGAAAATTACTTATTATTACACAACAAGTATAATAATACATGAAATACAAGTCACACTTAATCAGAATAGACAGAATACATGATAAACACAGTATAAAGCTTTAATCAGTAAAACATGACATGAACATATAGAACAAGTTAAGACATGATATAAAACCAGTTACGTACTCAGTAATCAGATACTTATACACGTATGTATTTATGTAGCATTAGTGATACCGAAGTAGGACTCTCTTCTGTTCGTCTTCTTCGTTCACTAGACACAAGGTACGGATTCTCCGTTCTTTCAGTATGGACATTCTTCCTTATTAGGATTTTCCCATATGCAGCCAACTGTTTTCCCTAGTATATGTTTTATATGTTTTTGGATTGCTTATGTTTAATTAGATACCTAAAGCCATATACATGCATGACCAGTTTCACCTAGTTATGGAGGTACCATAACCATAACACTGGAGGCACCAGTGTTATGACTCCACCATGACGGAGTGATAGCTCGTGACGTCCCTTTAGCTTTTGGCCATATTATTATTATTATCATGTGGGGCGTATGGGTACATCCTAGTTTACATGTTTTTAGCAGATTATTTAGGTGAATGTGATGTGTGCCTTGCATCCTTCACAAGGAGCTGATCCCTCCAACCCAAACCAGTATATTAAATTAGAGGCAGCCCCTCTAATTTGCATGACAAGGTCACCCCTCCAAGTATTCATGCACGTTCATATTTCATGACCTATATTTGGCTAATGGTAAATATGTTAAACAGTTTTTACAAGATAAACATAAGGCTTTTCAAACTATAAAACCAGTTTTAATAAGATATACCAGGTTACCCAGGACTTAGTCTTTTCCGCTGCTTCATGCTTATATGCTTATATTATTCATGCTTTACTTGTATTTCCGTGCACTGAGCGTCATGCTCAACCGTTTTCCTTTTCATGTTCTCAAAACGGCAGGTACTCAGGGACGCTCGTAAACTTTAAGCGTACGTGCATATGGATTGGAAGCTTCCTAGCCTTCTTTACTTTATGCATTTCTTTATACTTTGATACTCATTTCCATGGACATTGTTTAGTCCTTTTTATTTACAGTACTTATGTTTGTGTGTGATGACTTCTACTCTTGGGGTACCGATGTTTGATTCCAGTATTTCCTTTATGGTCATGTGATGTTTTATACATTTATCCTTGTATGCTTTGATGACACGCCATAATCACGCGTGACATTCCATTTATCAAAATGGGGTGTTACAAACTATGTGAAAACTAACACCTAGCTAACCGTCTGAAAATGAGGGTCTTCATCTTGTATTTATAGGCGCCGAAGAGTAGTAGTGTGACGTGTTCCATCTAGTAGTCTTCTTCCACGTGGAAAATACGAGGATTAATTCGTTCTTCATTCTTCATCCGATATGTGGGTTTCTCCGTTTCTTGATTTTGATCAAATTGACTTATATCTCCTTGTAGAGGAGACGATGATGAGCACTTTTGGTGTTTTAAGTTTCGCCTGAATCTCCTTGTATCCTTCTTGAAAATGTATTGCAGGTAGATGGTGGAAGTGATGAAGTCGTCTGTTATGGTTTTTTCTTTCTCTCTCTTTGTTGAAGAAGAAAGCGTGTGTTTATGTTTTGACGAGGTCTTGGTTAATTGACCAAGTTTATAAAATTTAAATAATCTTTTACTTTTCCTTTTGGTCCTTCCACTTTCTTTATCTTTTACAAAAGTGTTGAAAACTTTTAAGCAAATCCCTTTTCATCCTTCATCTTGTGAAAGTTACACTTTAAGCCCTCCATCTTTGAGATAATGGCAAGTAAGGTCCTTAAAAGCTTCTTTCGTCTTTTTCTTCGTCTTTTTGTCAAGTAAATCCTTGAAAACGCATGTTTGCTCAAAAATGTATCTTGTTTACCTAAAAACACATGAAACACAAATACCCACGTAATTCTGATATTTTTCAGTTAAATATAATGTATTTGACTGTGTTTTAAGTGGTTTTTGGATCATTATTAACGAGTGATTTCACACTTAAACTAATGTTGTGAATGTTTTTATGGTTTGTGATGGACTTATGTGTGCACTTATGTGATTAACTGCTATGTGATTCTTGATTGTGTTTATGATTTGGATCGGGGGACACGTACCGTCTTAGTTATTGTGGTTTGACTTGGTACCAAGGGGATGTTGACAAGGAGGTGCCTTGGGATTGGTTCATAGGTGTATGGGCGCCTATGGGACCATGGTGATTGGTAAGGCTTGGAGCCTTGGAATTGTGGTTATTGGTAAGGCTTGGAGCCTTGGATTTATGGTGATTGGTTAATCTTTAATGCTAGTTGTTAATACATAATTGTAGCACATTGTCCATATATTCTTTTGTTAGTGGTTGTTATTCACAGCTTATAATTGATTTGGAGTTGGAATCTAAAGCTATGACTCTCACCAACTTTATGTTGACGTGTTTTAGTGTCTCTTTCAGGTTAGAATGTGGTTAAGCGTGAGAATAGGAGTGGCTAGCTGGGAGGCTTAGGATTGCATTGGAGGAACCCCTTTCCTCTTAAGGGTATTTCATCATGCGGGGAATTTCATCATTAAGGGTATGACGACTCAACAAAAACGAAAATTCTTTCGTGACGTCAAGTTCTACTTTTGGAACGATCCTTACCTCTTTCAGACTTGTGCGGATCAAATTATTCGACGTTATGTGTTTGGCACCAAAGCATCTAATATCCTTAGAGCTTGTCACGAGGGACCCACGGGTGGTCACCATGGTGCTAATCTCACGGCGAAGAAGGTCTTTGATGCCGGATTCTTTTGGCCTACTATTTATCGAGATGCGCACGCACTTGTCAAGTCGCGTGACTCATGCCAACGTCAAGGAAAAGCCTCACAAAACGATGAAATGCCACAAAATATCATCCAAGTGTGTGAGATCTTTGACGTTTAGGGCATTGCTTTTATGGGGCCGTTCCCATCATCTCGTGGTAATAAGTACATCCTTTCCGCCGTTGACTACCTATCCAAGTGGATGGAAGCTAAGGCTTTTCCCACGAAGGATGCTCGTGTGGTAGTCAAGTTTTTGAAGCAACTATTCTCTCGGTTTGGAACCCCTCGTGCAATCATAAGCGATTGTGGAACCCATTTTTGTAATGACTAATTCGAAAGGGTTATAAAGAAATATGGGGTTACACATCGGCTTTCTACGGCTTATCACCCGCAGACGAGTGGGCAAGTCGAGGATTCAAACCGAGCTTTGAAGAGGATCTTGGAGAGATCGATAGGGTAAAATCGACAATCTTGGTCGGATAAGTTAGACGATGCTTTATGGGCCTTTTGTACCGCTCATAAGACGCCCATTGGGTGCACTCCTTACAAGCTTGTGTATGAGAAGAATTGTCACTTGCCAATTGAACTCGAGCACAAAGCTTATTGGTCCCTAAAGCATTGTAATGATGATATTGAGACCGCGAGAAAACACCAGAAAATGCAATTGGATGAATTAAGGGATATTGCTTATGAAAATTCATTGATTTATAAAGAGAAAACCAAAAAGTTTCATGATTCTAAAATTAAAAACCGGGTTTTTAACATTGGAGATCAAGTGTTGCTTTTTAACTTAAGATTGAAAATATTTTCCGGCAAGTTGAAATCCCGTTGGTCCGGACCATTCACCATTACCCAAGTGTTTCCTTATGAGACCATCGAACTAGCTCAAAATGATGTTCCTAACTTTAAGGTGAATGGCCATAGGTTGAAGCACTACTTTGGTGGGGAAGTTCCTTCTTTGAACTACCTCGACCAAGTCACCTTCCCCAATGATAATTAGTATTGAGGGGATCGAGTCGATCTCATGACTCGATAATAAAAACGAGGTTCCTCGTGGGGGAGTTCCCATGCTTATCCATGTACATATTATCGCTTTCTAATGTAGCTTATGTCAGGGGATTTGTGCCCTTCCAACCTTTGTTCTGTGGTTGTTTGTGCATTTTGGTTTTTAGATGATTATCTTCACGATTGGAGCCTCTCGTGTTCGTTTTACGTGAGCACTCGATCGTTTGCTTTGAAGAATTTCTCGATATCCATATGATATATCCTTAATTGTTCTAACCTTAGATTTTTAGCACACTTCATAAACGGCTATTGATTTAATGGTTCCACCCTTTCCATGCTAGATTAAGCATTGACTTCATCTCTAGTATGGGGGTATCCTACCCTTAGACTCGAAACATTGAGGACAATGTTTAACTTTAGTATGGGGGGTGAATAGATACTTGCCTTGCCAAACCTTCACGCTTTCTAAAGTTCATCTTTTTGTTTATTGTTTTGTATCAAAATAAGGCTAAAAATGGCCAAACTTTAAAAATTTTCTCATGTTTCATAAGTGTTCGGTGACACGAATGTAGATTTTCCGATGGCGAGAATAAGAGTAATTTTTTACTCGACCATGCATGTTGAGCACTTAGCTTTGATTCATTAACTTTATAATAGGCTAAGTCTATTAAATGAGGATGAGAAATGATAGAGTTAATTATAAGTTACTATGCTAAACGTAGAGTACTCGTATTCTTTCAAAAACTCATGTGTTCTAATTGTTTGCTTATTCTCCCTTAGCTTGTATATACATTTTGCTAATAAGTATTGGCTTAGCGATTTAGTCTTTATTGTTGGTTTCTAGTCTTTTCTAATAGCTTCCATGTAATTAAATTGGGAAAACATTAAGGTATCGCCAGCGTCACGGTTTTGAAGTATTGGCAACCCGAATAATCGAAAGCTTCACCCAATAATAAGATTGCTCACCTAAATCAAGCAAAAATTCGAAGCTCACAAGGCCAAAAAATCTATGCAAAATTGAAAGTGATTAAGCCTTAATCTTTGAAGCTTTAAAGATCCAAAATTCGCTTTAGCGTGAGGATATACGTCTTTGGCCATAATAAACACCTCATGGCGAGGTTAAATAAAAGGAAAGGCAAGACCGAAGTCATAATAAAAGCTCCATGGCAGAGTTGAATAAAAGATGGAGGTAAACCTATGATAATAAGGCCCATCCATTAGGGGGAGTATAAAAGTCTTGGTAATAAGTCTCATGTTCAAAACCGTTATAAAACCGTTATAAAACCGTGTTTATCGATCCTTCTTGTTGACTTAATTTTTTGACATCGTTGTCTATTAGGGGGGGTTATTAATTCGATGGTCTTGGTTACAACGTTATGACTCTATTTTTTGACCTTAATCTTTATCATCACATAAGTAAAAAATGTATCCTTGTGAACATTCAAGACAAAAATAGAATATAAGAGATACCACTTAGGATTAAGGGAGTCTAAGTACATGATTAGGGCATATGAGTAGTGTTAACATTACTAACTTATAATGACAATGATCTCGTTACACGCTTGGCATGGAATTGGGTGAAAATCGAAGACGACAAAATTATTTCTAACGAAGCATTCACGTGTTCTTGTTCTATGAACCTAAATGTCCCATATTGCGATGAAAATCATACATTATGACTAAAACGCAAGTAGTAGCAAGTAGTAGTAGTGTAGTAAGTTTATGATTCAATAAAAATGCATAAAATGAAATTTGGAGGTGCTAAGATACTTTATTCTAGCATTGCGTGAGGGCACGGTAATGGTTTAGTATGCGGGAGTGATGAGACTACTTTTATACATAGTCTCATCGTCCAAAACGGGCTTAAAATGGTTAAATTATCATAAAAAGTGCCAAATATATGCTTGTGTTTGTTCAATGTGTATTTTAGGTACGGATATTGAGAAAATGACAAAAGATCACAAGAATCAATCAAAAACGAATATGGGAAACGAAGCCGCACAATGAACCGGACCCTAGTGTTGATTTTCCAAGAAAAGACCTTGAAGAATTGAAGATTATACAAGAAGGGTCCTTCATTATTGATGAATTGATACTTTAAACCCTTCTATATTCATAATTACAAGTTTGGTCCTCAAAGTTTGTCAAATTTACAAAAAGGACCCTCAACTGTGAAGAATTGGTAAGAATGGTCCCTCAAAATTGAAGACTTGTCACTTTTTGTCCTCCATGAAGACAAAGATACAAGTGAAGACCTTGAAGAATGAAGACATGCCAAAATCAGCCCTTCATATATCATCAAATAGCAAAACAAGTCCTTTGGATATCCTTTTGAAAGTTTTGGTGGCCAAAGTATAAAAACCAAAACTTCATTACAATGGGAATTCGGATTTAGGCTGTTTAAACATGAAGTATAACAAGAAGGAAATACAAGGGGCCAAAGTTGGACGACAACATAAGATACCTAGACCACTACCCTGTTGACACGTGCCCCACTCACTCTTGTCAGCCAATCAAAACCCACTATGTTGCCACCTCACTTATCCACTAAACCGGTTTATAACTAATTTTAATTAGTTATTTAAATTGGGCACCTAACACGTTTTTAAACACTAAACAAGATCAAACAGCCAACTATTCACCAAGAACACAAATTGGGTATTCGTTAATCACTTGAAATTAAATGCTAATCTCTTCCAAAATTATGATTAAGGGTTCATTAATCATAACCCAACCCATAAACATGATGCCACATCACTCACCTTGTCACATGAAGCATGCCCTGCTACACTTTAGGGAAGAAGACAAGAATTTGAATCAACGCCCCACAACCCATGCTTCATTTCTAAGCATACTTGGACGTATGAGATCACAAAATAACAAAGAAATGTCACATGTTCTAGCTCTAAAGACCAATTCAAATCCAAGAATATGTGAATCTTCAAGTGCAATTTTGGAAGTCCATCACTTGGGGTTTCTAGTTTTTATTCAGTATTCTAGATAACTTGTAGCCTATATAAAGGCATTTGGGTTTTACTTTGTGGCTTGCTCTTGGTTTTTCCTTTGGTCAAAGTTCTGTAAACCCTTTGTTCATTTGAATGAAAAAGTGTTTGAATCTTGTGACGAAATCCAAGTGCCATCTTTACTGTTATTGTTTAATATTTGAAGGTTGTTGATTTTAAGTTCCAAAGTTTGGTTTTTAAGTATTGTGCAAGTTGTTTCAAAAGTTTCCAAAACCTGATTTTTTTCTAAGTCTTTGGTACAAACACTTGAAATTTTTGGGCTTTGATTGATCATCTCACCCTAATAAGAAGATTATCAAGGTGGAGTGAGATCTAGGCTTGGGTATATTCAAGGAGTAGGGTACAAAGCTTGAAAGAATCTGTTTCATTTTCCATTTTTCTTTTCATATAAACTGTTGTTTCTTACTTTGTTCTTCTTTGCAATATTGTTGGAAGCTTGTGTCTTGTTGGGCTAGACACATAAGCTCAAACATACAGGAGTGTGGATGTGCATTCCTTAGGTTTGTCCTTTTCTCTTGAAAAATCTGTCAAGAAAGTGATACCAAGTGATTTTGGGTAACTGCTGTTATATGGTGTGTTCTTTTGCTTGAATTGTGTTCTAAGTGTATGCTGGTGTTGTTATGATGCATGCTAAGCTTGATTCAGTCTTGAAAACACATTTGATTTGTTAAACTTTGATTTATAAAGTTAAAAGGGTGTTTGGGATTGCTATTTGGTACAAGTCTGCATGAGATGGGGTAGGGGTTTAGAGTTGCTTTTTGTTTGTATCTAATATTTAAGTGATTGTATGCTAATATCTGCTTACTTTGTGCTTTGAAACATCAGATCTTAATCTTTGCTCTAACTGGCTTATTTTTTGTTATTTTGAACTAAAACTTGGTGAACACCTAGATTGCATGTGTAACTAGGTCTAACAAGTGTTAAAACAAAGTTCTTGTAACATGAGTAATAGATCTATGGCGTTGAAATTGGATTTGTGGTCAAGTATATCAGTAAAAACGATTTTTGTGTTCATCAGTAAAACATGTTAAGTCCCATAAGCTTGAATCTAGTTCTAATCTTGGATATTGTGCTTGAAACAAGTTTATTTGTGTGTCACTAAGTCTAATTGAGTTGTTGTATGCTTTTGGTGCAATCTTGTGGTCTTATACTTGCTTAAAAAGTTGTTTTGTTCCTTAGACCTTAACTGTACCATGTCTGTGTCATGTCTGTGCACTAATTGAATTTACTATATCATTTAGCTGAATCAATTTGTGTTTATTTGCTTGATTGTGACTCCCGATAACTCACTGGTTCTAGGGGTGCTCTTTTTGTCCAAAGAAACCAACTGAAACTCTCTAAAAAAGTAAGTAAAAAAAGGTCAAGCAGTGGGAACCCTTTCCCACTAAAAGTTCCCACTGATAGTGTTAACTGGTCATCAGCTTATTAATAAGCTATATTAGCTTATTGTATTGTGCAACAACTTTGGTTTTCTAATCAGTCTTACTTATTTGACCCATTTACTTGATATGGAGCTTTTTGGACTTTGACTTTTAAGTTTGACTAGAAAACGAATTGACTTTTGTTTTTCAAAACAGCTTATTGCTTTTTCCAGCTTATTGAGTGTGCTTATTTGAAAACTTTTTTTGATTAAGCTTATTTTTGTCATTTAAAACCTTTTACAACTTGAATCAGCTCTTGAAGTGGTCTAGAACTCAAAAACGACTATTTTGTCGTTTTCTGTAGAGAGCTTTGGCTTATTTCAGGCTTATTTCTTGAGCTTTTTTAAAAATTCTTTTTACAAACAGCTTTATATTCTCATAAGAAGGATGTGTGTCAAATTTAAGCTTATGGCATTAGCTTATGGCTTAATGGGCCAAAAAGCCCATTAACAATAAGCTGAATTCTATTAAGCTGTGATAAGCACTGATTCAGCTTTTGGGCCTTTAGAGTTTTGTGTTTAAAATTAAATTTTAAGCTTATTTGGAAGTTTTGGCCTTATTTGGTTAACATTTTTTTTTTGCCTAATTAAGCTCATTTAGCAAACTGTTTTCTATTTTGGCCCATTAGGGGTAATTTGGTCATTTCACTTTCATTTCTGGATTTATTAAGTTAAAAAAAATTAGTTCGCAAGTTTTTAGAATTTTTTATAAATTTTGAATTTTTAATATTATTTTATTATTTAATTTTAATTTTTAATCATTTTAAATAGTTTTAATTAGTTTTAAATTTTTGCAAAAAAAGTTTTTAGTTTAATTGAGTTATTTTATAGGTTTACAAATTGAAAAATCTTATTTTGGGCTTTTTATTAATTAAATTGATTTTTAGGGTTTTAATTAGCGTTAACAAATTATTATTTAATTAAATAAAAGGTTTGAGTAAGTTTTGATTTTTGGTAAACTCTAATTGCAATTTTAGGGATTTATTGTGATTTTTTAGGAATTTTTAGGGTAATTTTTAAATCTCGTCACGTTTTACGGTTTTACGTTTACGTCATTCGTCGTAGTTTAATTTATAATCATAACCGTCACCAATTTCCTTTTTCCATTTTCTCATCAATATTAATCTCAAAGTTAATCAAGTCTTAACACACACACCAAGCCTCCTTGAGAACGATCCCACACAAAGGGTCATAAGTGTTTACGTTTTCCCAAACGTACGCTTAATACTTACCGCTTTTGCCTCATTTTCCTAAACGAGTGTGAAAATACAACTATCAAGGTAAAATGGGGGTGTTACATATTCCGCCATGGTAGGATGTGACAATTACATAGTGTGAAATCAGAAGTGCATTTTTGGTCCTCGTGGTTTGGTCCAGTTTTCACTTTTGGTCCAAAAATTCAAATAGTTTCGATTTTGGCCAAAAAGGTAAACTATTTCTTCACTTTTAGTCCATTTTTACGTTGACCGAGTGTTTGACTGTTAACTAGAAGGGTATTTTTGTCACTCTATAAACTATCCACTCACCCATTCTCTTTTATAATATAATAATAATAATAATAATAATAATAATAATAATAATAAATAAAAAATAATAAAATAATAAAAAATAGAATTAAAAAAAAAAGTAAATAAAAAATTATATATAATAATAAAATAAAATAATAATAACAATAATAATAAAATAGATCCCCACGTTTTCTTCTCATCTACTGTGGGCGATTCTACATGTCATTCATCATCCCCACGTTATATTATTTCACTTCTAATTACTATTGTCTTGTTTCTACATTTATGTGTGGGTGATTCCACGCTTCTATTTCTTCATCATTATTTTGCACATTATACAAGATTCGTGTTTTTTATATCTTTTTTTTCAAGATTCACTACTAGAGTTTCGACATGTTTGATTTGTTGGTGGTGGATTTGATCTTTTCTTTTCAGTAGAATCGTTTCTTTGTGTAGGTGGGTTTTGCGATTGGTTGGTGGATCTGTTGCGATTCGTTTTAATCAGTGGGTGGGTTTCTGTTGGGGTTCGTGTATCGGTTCTGCTGCGTTTGATCTGGTTCGTGTATCAGGTTTGATCCGGCTGTTGGTGGTTGTTTCCATAAAGGTGGTGTTCATACAGGTTGTTTCCTAGCAGATTCATTTTTGGTTTCGGTTTTTTTTTGTGGGGGTTTGTAAAAAAAAGAATGACAGGGAGGGCCATTTAGTAACTTTACATTATGAAATGAGGGTATTTTAGTCATTTTATCGAAAATGGACTAAAAGTGAAGAAATAGTTTACCTTTTTGACCAAAATCGAAACTATTTGAATTTTTGGACCAAAAGTGAAAACTGGACCAAACCACGAGGACCAAAAATACACTTAACTCTAACCATAAAATGTTGCAGGTTTTAAGTGTGGCTGTAAAGGAAGCCTTTAGAGTGGGGTGTTTGGAACAACCATCCTTACTAAATATTTTTTACATAGGATCACTTAAAAGTACATGTGATGTGTTGGCATTTAAATACACAAATCTAAAATCTTTATTGTTTATAAACAAACGTAACCCATAAAAGTAAACTTCTAAAACTAAACAAGCGGCTTTACAACATGGCTTTTTGGTAACTTTGGACTTTCTAGCACTTCGTAAAAAGAGGATGTTTTCGTGCTAAAAAGTATGAACGGACCATTGGACTTTTAACATTTACATGGCTAAATGATATCTATATCTTATAGGAAAACTTGACAATTAAATAATGTTTTTAGACCATACCAATTCTTTCAACAATTTAATAATGTGTTTAGACCAGATTATTAATCTTTCTTATTTATGTTTAACACAGCTTATGCAACTTTAAGTTTGTAATGTTTTTACAACTGTAAATCCTTGAATTGAGTCTTAGGTTAGATTTTGGGCTATTATTTCATTCAGGCCTTAAAATAATTTTAAAAAAGGCCTAATGACTTTGTGTGGGCCGGAGTAGATGATGGGATGGATAAGGGTTTCACCCTTGATATTATTATTTCATTTGTAAAAAGGCAGACAATTTGATATAGTCCGCAACCGAAAAAAAGAAGAATTTATTATAGGAGACTAGACGATTACCCGCGTATAGCGGCGGAATTGCCTGGCGGCAAAAAATTAACGATACGATATATCGTGGTGAAGTAGAAGTAAATGTTATGGGATGTATTTTATGAGTATTTATTTGTACTGTGGGATTTTGTAGTATTTTGGTATGGAATTTTTTTTAGGTTTTGAATTTTGATTTGGTGTGTGTAAATTTTGGTTTGGATGATGGGTATTAAGGTTTAGAGAGAGATTAAAGTTTGTGTGTGTGTGTGAATTAATTATATTTGTGTATCAGCGCTGACCACAAAGAATAATTAATATTTTTCAATATTTTAGTAGGACCCACATTTCAACTTTCAATATTTCAACTTTTAACCAAAGGGATACACCCTTTATAATATAGTAAAGATTATCCTCAAAGTAATTTTTTTTTTTTTTTTGAAATGTTTATAGGTTTTATATGTTCATTGTCGTTAGTTTTTTTTTTTTTGCGTTTACTATGATTGACGTATTTCATTTAATTTAGGTTCTTTTCAAACTTTGTTTATATTTGTATTACTTTTTCCTATTACGACTGAAGGCTTCACCAATTAAAATACCAGGTAATTCTCGCTTTTTCCCATCTTTTGTTTCTCCCAAAAGCATAACTTCATTTAGTGGGATCTGAATGGCAATCTTATGCATATCTATTTTGCCAATTAGTTATCAGGTACTTAGAGGGAAAGGTATCACGAGGTAAACATCTCTTCAATACGCCACATTAGCGCCACGTCATACCAACTAATCTCTCTACTCTTCTCCAAAAACACCCCCTTTATCACAACTAGTCTCTCTCCTCTTCACTTGGGTCCCACCACTCACCATTTTATTTAATTTTTCAATTTTCACACAAAATAAAAATTCATTTCATAAAATTAAAAATTACAAAATACTAAAAAATAAAATACAAATACGAGAAATAAAATTACGCTACAAATATAAAAATACGGAAAAAAAGACAATACGAAAAAAAAACAATACAAAAAAAAACATCCTAGAGTTGATATTTTGCCGCGATTTGTAGTTGTTTCCTCATGATAACCGACTTTTGAGGTTCTGGCAAATCGTCGGTCCGAATGGAGAGAAACTCCAGCTCTTTAAAAATTTATTTAATAATAATAAAACTTGAAAATACTGAAATACAATAGGAAATGCAATACGATACTAAAAATAAAATTACATAATACGATATTAAAAATAAAATTACATAATACGATTAGTCAGTTCCCGGATCCGAATCCGATAACAGACCACAAGGAAACTCCCAACGCAATGTTTCTTCTTCATCTTCTTCGGCCATAATTTGCGCCTCCCGCTCCCTTCTTTCCCTTTCTTCTTCTTCCTGAGTTTGTCTCAACACTTTTTGATCTAGGTATTCTTGATACACCTCAATGTCAGTCATTCTGCCATTTTTTATTTTTGAATGTGTGTGTGAAAAAACAGAGTTGTGTGTGAAAAAACTGTGTGTGAAAATATGGTATTTATAAAGAAAAAATATTGATTTTAAAAAAAAAAAAAAATTTTTTTACTAGCCGTTACAAACGGTAATAAAAAATTGTGGGCCCCACCTTTATT
This sequence comes from Glebionis coronaria, assembly GCA_025667525.1. Classification (NCBI taxonomy): domain Eukaryota; kingdom Viridiplantae; phylum Streptophyta; class Magnoliopsida; order Asterales; family Asteraceae; genus Glebionis; species Glebionis coronaria. Next base: position 202,904 of record JANFOE010001007.1, read on the forward strand.
TTCCAACGAGCAATGTCACTTTGTGACATTTGACAACCGGCGAGGGGGGGTCGGTGTAACGGCGAAGGGCGGCGAGAGGCGGCGAGCGTACCACCTAGACACGGCGAGCCTGCCTCTTTGCCACACCGTTCGCTCTTATAATCGATTCTACCATATACGGACAATAGAAAATGCATTTATGTTATGTCTGAACCCCTTTAGTTTTCGTTGCGAAATGACACATTTAAAGGACCAATAAAGGATACGATAGAAAAAAATTAGTGATTGTCAATATGTAATATTTTACAAACTACGCATTTAACATATGAGGTCAGCACAAAATCAGATCTTGCAACTTCCACACTTTTAAGTAGGGATTGTTTGGAGTTGTACACAAAACCATACGTTATTAAAATCTGAGTTGTTTAGGTGATCTTATGGACTCCTTGCATCTAAATCCGAGACCTGAGATGTGTAAACTTCATTTGAAATATATGGTAAGATATTTAAAACATTTTATTTTTAGTTTGTCAACGTATTCATCCCACAACGGTATTTACGTATACTTTATGGATTTTGTTCAGGGCTGAGACAACAATCAGTATGACAAGCTGCATCTAAAGTCGGTACTCGAGCCGCCAGTGGCGTGCTTTTAAAGGTCGTGTCGTTCTCGAAGATTAGGACATACGAGCTATTGAACACGTCTCTTCCTCATACTAGGGGTCAAAAGAATGCTAATCCAACTGATGTATTCAAACCTGCTACCCAATATACTGCAACAGAGTACACTGTCCTTTCTTGGCAGTCACAAGAGTGTTCAACTGTACTTGGCAGGTCCTTTAGGTAAATCACCAGTGACGCGATGATATTAACAGCCATAGAAACACTTCCCCGGGGTCTAGGTGATAGCAATATGAAAGATGAATCAAGTCTCACTTATCCCTTCCCAGAGCTAACATTACTTAAAAAAGATGCAACTTCAAATGCAAAAGCCCTAACTAACAGTAAAGAGCTTTGCTCCTAACGTGGGATTTTTTGTTCAGGACAATGCCATCCACAGAGTTTTCAATATGTGTTGGCAAATAGCCAGTTGAGGTTTATCCTATCATGGACAGAGGAGAGTTATTTTGGATACCATATTTATCTTGGATACCAAGGGACTTATTCCCACCATCCATCTCAACCACATCTAATGGATAAGATTAAAAGTATTTAATTATTTCACTTATTTTTAGAATTTAAATATCTCTTAAACCGTTAAGCGTTAAACGAAAAAATATATACCATCGCGACGAGCATTTAATAAGCTTTCTACATATATGCATTATGATATACTTTTGAAGAAAAAAAAATTTCGTCTTTTTTTTTGTTTTTTTAAATTTGCGTGAAATATCATATATGATAATAGTGTTTCATCATATATGATATTAGTGTTATGTTACAAATTATTATCGAATCATATATGATATTGGTTTATATCATATATGATAAGTTATATCATATATGATACCAGTGTTACTATCATATATGATATTTAGTATCATATATGATAGACTACGGAAAAAAACGAAAAAAAAAATTTGTCGAAAGTATATCATATAGCATATCTGTAGAAAGATAATTAAATGCTCGTCGTAATGGTATATTTTTTTTCGTATAACGATTGACGGTTTAAAAGATATTAATGTTTGAAAAAAAAAAGAGAAATAAGTTTTATGTTTAATCTTATCCATAAGATTAAGATGAAGATGAGTGGTGGAGATTAGTCCCTTGATATCCATATAAAGTTTGGTATACAAATGAACTTAAATCTAAGTTTAATGTCAAAAAGTAAGTAATAAAAAAAGACGCTAAAAGTATTTTTTTTTATAAATTTCTACTAAAAAAGTTATTAAATGTTATTTTTATCAAATTCATTAAAAGAAAAGAGTAAGTAATAAAGATGATTATTAAAAGTGTAAAGCGTAAATAAAAAGTAGGCAAAATAATAAGCAAAAGTGTAATACTTTTAACGATTTTTTTTAATAGGCCAAAAAGTAAACAAAAATTGTGGGTTTCTTTTGTCTACTTTTATACTTATTGTGTTGTTGGGAAGAAAAGTTATAATGACTTAAATTGTTGTGATTAATAAGTGTGAAAACACTTATCCTTTTACCACTTATTTCTAATAATAACAAAACCAAAACGTGAATTTTATGTCGTAAAAGTCGGAATTATGCGTGGTTTGTGTTTTTATTGTGTTTTAGGACCAAAAGATGAAAAAAGGAAGAAAACACGAGCTTTCACGGGCTTTTATCGAAGAAAACGAGAAAAGACAAAGTCAAAAGATCAAGAGTGCAAAAAGAACGGAAGTCCAAGACCTATTCTGAAGATTTATCGAAGAAAAAGTCTAAAGACGGAAGTTTAATGAAGTTGAAGAACATAAGTCTAATAGAAGAAGAAAATTAAAAGACAAGTTCAAATCCCGAGACGACATCGAGAAAAGACAAAGAATTAAAGTCGAGTCGAGAAGACGTGAAGAAAGAAAGAAAGAAGATGCAACACATGCACTCCTTCCACTTTTCCTATAAATATCCTCCTAATACACATTAGGAGGGAGTTAGTCTTTAATTTTTAGTTTTTATTTTTAAGGTTTCTTTCTAGTTTTAGAGAGAAAAAGTTCTAAACTTTCTCTCACTAAGTTTTTCATTTCTTCCTTTCTTTTAAGCTTTCATCATCATTCTTGTATTTGGATTTCATCTATCTATTTCAAGTTAAGTTTTAAGTTTTTAATCTTCTTCTACATTTCTTGGTTTACTTGATTTTTGATTCAAAATCTTTTCTTTGAACCGAATCCTTTATGAACCGTGATTAAAGTTGAGGTTGTATGGTTAGACGGTTGATTCCCTTTGTTCATACTTAAGCTCCTTCACGTATAAGTTATAAGCTCGTAATGCTTATTGGCTTATTACAAGTTTTAGCTTATTGATTTTCGGATTTCACAAAGGTTTTAGTCATTTTAAAAGTTATTTCATAAAGTTTGTAATCTTTTACGTTTTAGAAGTTATCAAATTTAAGCTTTTTGAATTGTTAAAGGTTCGGTAGAATAGCTTATTGTATCAGCTTATTGAGTTTTAAACTTACCACCAATTTCGGATTAAGTTTAGCTTCCATCGCATTCCGACGGGTTTCTACACATTCCGACGGGCCTCAGTGTTTTGATCGCAATAACCCATTAGGGTTCTACTTTGCGATCGTTTGGTAATTCCCCTTTATTCCGATCTGGATTGCGATCGCTTATTGCGATCGCACATTCCGACGGAACTAAGGTCTTGGTTAAGACGAAGTGCTGCCCATTTTTCGACAGCAACATTGCGATAGCCATTATTCTGATAGATGCACATTGCGATAGAGATGTTTTAGTTATTCCGATCTGAATCATTGCGATAGAGGACATTCCGACGATCAACATTGCGATAGACTTGTTGTAGTTGCATTCCGATGGGTATTAAGTTTAACATTCCGATGGACTTCCACATTGATTATTCCGATGGCTATGATTTGGTGCATTCCGACAGAAATGAATTGCCATATTACGATAGAACTTGTTTTTAAGTTTTAAGGTTTTACTCAAAGTCTTTTTCTAAATAGTTTTTAGTTTAATTATTAAACGCTTTAATTTACTCAACGACATTTTCATACTTGCTCTTAAAATTAGATAACCAAACCAAACCAAATCATTTTGCTCACCAAAAGACAATTGAGTCGTACTTTAGATCGGTAATCAATTCGAAGAGATTTGGAACAACGAACTTTCATACTTAGGCCAAAAACTTGAGTATTAAATGGCGCCGCTGCCGGCTCTTTTCGTTAAGATTAACGGTTTCTAGTGAGAGACGCATTGAATTTTGGGATCCGTTCTTTGAACGTTATTTTCCTTGCTTTAAAAATTTTCAAAAATCCTTAAAAATATAAAACTCTTCAAAAATACAAAAACATTAAAAAAAATCATAAAAAGCAATTCTTTTCCAAAAGGTTTTGCACCAAAAAGATTATATAGATATTCTCTGTGTATATTTTTCTTCTGCAGGTGTATGCGTACTAGATCTTCGAACTATTCTGAGCCCGAGACTCGTGAAGATTTAAATATGGCTGGTGTTAATAACAACAATAATAACCCACCTCTACCCAATTTGAATAACAACAATAACAACAACAACAATGTCCCCCTACCTGATTTACGAACAATGGAGGAATCGTGTCAACCCACCATGAACGGACGCGGAGGCCCGATTGCGCCGATGCACGTCACGGCTCAGGAGTTTTCGTTGAAGCATCACATGATCCAACAAGTGCAAACTAACCCATTTCGCGGAATTCCGGATGATGATGCCAACAAACACCTCGACAAATTCATTACCATCACCCAAAGCATGAAGTGCCCCCGTGTTTCTATGGATGACCTTCGCCTTCAACTCTTTCCCCATTCGCTTTCTCACCATGCCGAAAAATGGTTTGACCGTCTCCCGAAGAATTCTATTCATACGTGGAATGACATGACTCAACGCTTTTTGTCGCGCTACTTCCCTCCATCCATGGTCACAAGCCTTCGTAACCAAATCAGTGATTCATGCAAGACAATGATGAATCGCTCTTCGATGCTTGGGAACGATACAATGATTTGATCGACCGTTGTCCAAATCACAACATGCTCCCCGTCACTCACATTGATACTTTCTACAATGGTCTCACTTTTCGTGATCGTGACACGATCAACGCCGACGCCGGTGGTACTTTTATGAAAAGGAGACCGGAGGAGTGTAGAGAGTTGATCGAAAACATGACTACTCACCACAAGAATTGGGATTCATCCGCATCCTCAAGATCTAACTCGAGAGTCAATGTTTCCTCTACTACTTCCAATCCCGAGATGACTGAAATTTCTCGACAACTCGCTGAGATGAACAAGAATTTCATGACCATGGCCACAAACCACTTTCAACAAGCTAAAGCCGTTGCTATTTCTTGTGACACATGTGGTGGTCCTCATTCTTACAATGATTGTCCTTCTACCCAAGGCAATTTTTCTGAAAACGTTAACGCAGCATACGGTACTTATCCCACGTGAGGCTATCAAGCTCGTCCTCAAGGAGACCGTAGTTTGCTAAGTTATCGTTCAAACAATTATCTTGCTCCACCCGGTTTCCCTCCTCCGAACCAAAACCAACAACAAAGCTATAACCGAAACAATCAATCCAACCTCGTGCTAACAATCAATATCAATCCCAAAGAAACCCATACCCAACTCAAGGAAATTCTCAAGCTTATCAAGCTCCACCTCTCAATCAACCGATGGCAGTGAATCAAGACGTCGAGACGTTCATGAAGACTAATCGAGAGCTGGTGACGAATCTTCAGAGTCAAGTCATCAACTTGAAGGGAGAAATGGCGAAACAAGGGAGCGATATTCGAGTCGAGCTAAGGAATGACATGGCAAAACAAAGCAATGAAATTCGTGCCGACATCAGAGATTCTTTCAGCACTCAAGCGCTTAACATTCGTGATATGATTGGTTCGCTCATCCAAGGTAATCAACCCTCTTCTTCGGGTACTCTTCCGAGTAACACCGTTGCGAATCCAAGAGGGGAGATGAAAGCAATCACTACTCGTAGTGGAAAAGGTTATACGGAACCCGAGCTTCCTACACCTCCACCCGTGATTGTGAACAAGGAAAAGGAGCAACTTTCCTCACCTCCTTTGCCTTCTACCCCCATTTCCCCACCACCCGTGGTTGTGAGTGATCCTACTCCCCTAAAGCCTTCTTCTTCATCCAATATACCTTATCCTTCAAGGTTGAGGAAAGAGAAGCAAAAGAGCAAGGATGATATTCAAGTTTCAAACTTTCTAAAAATGTTTAAACAATTGAATTTTAACATCTCCTTTGCCAAGGCTCTCGCTCACATGCCCAAATACGCTAAGATGTTTAAAGATCTTCTAAGTGACAAGGAGAAGCTTCTTGACATTGCTCAGACCCAACTTAATGAGAATTGCTCCGCAGTGCTCTTAAGGAAATTGCCCACCAAACTTGGTGATCCGGGTCGCTTCTTAATTCCTTGCAACTTCCCGGGAGTAGAGAATTGCATGGCCTTAGCCGATCTAGGTGCCAGTATAAACTTAATGCCTTTAAGTGTTTAGAAGCAATTATCTCTCCCCGAGCTAGTCCCCACCAAAATGACTTTGGAATTAGCTAACCGTACAGTTGCTTATCCAGTGGGGATAGCCGAAGATGTCTTTGTTGGCGTCGACAAATTTACCTTCCCGGCGGATTTTGTTGTCGTTGACTACGAGATGGATTCTCGTGTTCCATTAATCGTTGGACGTCTATTTCTGAGGACCGGTCACACTCTCATTGATGTAGCCGCGGGCGAAATAATCATGAGAGTTGGTGACAATAAAATTGTCTTCAACATGGGTAAGATTTCTAAGCAACCTTATTCATATGAGAGTGTTAATGCTATTGATGTTCTCGATGAGGCTTGTGAAGAACATTTTCATGATGCTTGCAAAAGTACTCTTTCTTCTCTACCCAATGTTGAGACCGTTGCCTCAATTGCTTCGTCATTGACTCCTTTTGGAGAAAGTGACTTGGATGATTTCGAAGCTAGCTTGGGTCCTCTTGATATTAAGTATGATAATTCGTCCACCGATTGGGATGAAGACATTCGTACTATTGAGAGACTTCTCAATGAAGACCCATTTTCTCTTCCTTCTTCTAAAGAGGTGACTAATGATGATCCATCGTTAGTTTCACCATCTATTGAGAATCCTCCTATTCTTGAGCTTAAGGACCTACCCCCTCATCTAGAGTACATTTTCCTAGAAGACGACAAGAAGTTACCGGTTATCATCGCGAAGGACCTGAAAGAAGAAGAAAAAGCCCGACTCATCGCCGTGTTGAAGAAGCATAAAAGAGCTATCGCTTGGAAAATCTCCGACATTCGCGGAATTGATCCTCACTTTTGCACACGTAAAATTTTCATGGAGGACGACTTTAAGCCCACAATTCAAAGCCAAAGAAGGGTGAATCCTAAAATCCATGAAGTCATCAAAAAAGAGGTTATTAAACTTCTTGATGCGGGTATGATTTATCCTATTTCGGATTCACCATGGGTTAGTCCAGTCCATTGTGTGCCTAAGAAAGGTGGAATCACCGTTGTGCCCAATCAAAACAACGAGTTGATTCCTACCCGTCTCGTTACTGGGTGGAGAGTTTGTATAGACTACCGCAAACTCAATGATGCCACGAGAAAGGATCATTTCCCTCTTCCTTTTATGGACCAAATGCTTGAACGTTTAGCGGGTAATGAATATTACTGCTTTCTTGATGGTTTCTCGGGTTATTTCCAAATACCCATCGATCCCCAAGATCAAGAGAAGACAACATTCACCTGTCCCTATGGCACATTTGCTTACAAAAGAATGCCTTTTGGCATATGCAATGCCCCCGGGACTTTCAAAAGGTGCATGTTGGATATCTTCCATGACATGGTCGAGCAAACCATGGAAGGCTTCATGGATGATTTCTCGGTCGGTCTTTGGGGATTCCTTCTCTTCTTGCCTTACCAATTTGGAACGTATGCTTAAGCGGTGCGAAGACACTCGCCTTGTTCTGAATTGGGAAAAATGCCATTTTATGGTAAAAGAAGGCATTGTGCTAGGACACAAAATCTCTAAATCCGGTCTTGAAGTCGACCGTGCTAAAGTAGATGTCATAGCCAAATTACCTCCACCTTCAACCGTGAAGGGTGTGAGAAGTTTTCTGGGTCATGCGGGCTTCTATCGTCGATTCATTCAGGATTTCTCTAAAATCGCTCGCCCGATGACCCACCTCTTGGAAAAAGATACTCCTTTTATCTTTTCTAAAGAGTGTATTGAAGCCTTCAATCTTCTTAAGGATAAGCTAACTAAGGCACCGGTCTTGGTTAACCCTAATTGGGAGCTGCCTTTTGAATTGATGTGCGATGCTAGCGACTTTGCTATTGGTGCGGTTTTGGGTCAAAGAGTGAATAAACACTTCCAACCAATCCACTATGCTATCAAAACACTGACGGGGGCTCAATTGCATTATACGACAACCGAAAAAGAGCTTTTAGCTGTTGTCTATGCTTTTGAAAAATTTCGCCCCTATCTTTGATTTATCCACCACCATCGTATACACGGACCATTCCGCGTTGAAGTACTTGATGACTAAGCACGACTCTAAGCCAAGACTTCTTCGCTGTGTTTTACTCCTTCAAGAATTCAACATTGAAATTCGTGACAAGAAGGGTGCCGAAAACCTAGCCGCGGATCATCTGAGTCGACTTGAGGATCCATATCAAGGGGATCATCCGAAAAAATAGATCAATGACTCTTTCCCCCTTGAAACCTTAATGTCTATAAATCTCAATCTTGATGACACCCCGTGGTTTGCGGACATTGCAAACTACTTAGCGGGTGGTATTCTCATCAAAGGGTTAACATCCCAACAAAAGAAGAAGTTCTTGAATGATGTTAAGACTTACTTTTGGGATGACCCTTATCTATTCAAACAATGTGCTGATCTGATCATTCGTCGATGTGTTGACGGACCGGCCGCTTTGGACATTCTCCAGGCTTGCCACAAAGGACCCACCGGTGGTCACTTTGGTCCCAACTTCACCGCTAAGAAAGTGTTTGACGCTGGATTCTATTGGCCCACCATTTATCGTGATGCTCACGAAATGGTTAAGCATTGTGATGCTTGCCAACGCCAAGGCAAGATCACACATAAAGATGAGATGCCTCAAAATTTCATACAGGAATGTGAAATCTTTGACGTATGGGGCATCGACTTTATGGGGCCATTTCCATCCTCCAAAGGGAACAAGTACATCCTCGTCGCAGTTGACTACGTTTCTAAATGGGTTGAAGCCAAGGCTCTCCCTACGAACGATGCGAGGGTGGTTGTGAACTTTTTAAAGCAGCTTTTCGCTCGATTCGGCGTTCCTCGTGCTATTATCAGTGACCGAGGGACTCATTTTTGCAATGATCAATTTGCAAGAGTCATGGCTAAGTATGGTGTCAATCACCGTCTTTCCACCGCCTATCATCCCCAAACCAATGGGCAAGCCGAGATTTCCAACCGTGGATTGAAGCAAATTTTGGAGCGTACTGTGGGAGAGCATCGCGCCGCGTGGGCCGATAAGTTAGATGAGGCTCTGTGGGCTTTCCATACTGCTTATAAGACCCCGATCGGCTGTACGCCTTATCGTCTTGTGTACGGGAAAGCATGTCACCTCCCCATCGAGCTGGAACATAAGGCGCACTGGGCCTTGAAGTGGGCTAACTTCGACATCAACAAAGCCGGTGATCATCGCAAGATTCAACTCATCGAGCTAAATGAACTGAGGAATGAAGCTTATGAGAACTCGCTGATCTACAAGGAGAAGACCAAGATCATTCATGACGCCAAAATCAAGAACCGAGAGTTCCACGTTGGTGATCAAGTCTTACTTTTTAACTCTCGGTTGAAGATCTTCTCTGGCAAGTTGAAGAGCCGCTGGTCTGGTCCATTCACCGTCGCCAAAGTCTTTCCATATGGGACCATTGAGCTCTCGCAGCCAAATGGGCCCAATTTCAAGGTGAATGGCCAGCGTTTGAAGCTGTACTTTGGTGCGGACATCTCTCATGAGATGATCCCATCCCTCACCACGTTTCCCATGAACTAAATTTGGGTCGAGTCAGGCTCGTGACTCGGTGAACAAAAACAAGCGCATCTCGGGAGGCAACCCGTGATCTATCCTTTACTGCTTTCATAATAAGTGTAGGGGGAGCCCCGTATATGTTTGCTATCTTGTTTCTTGTGCTGTGCAGGGATTAAAGCTTCAAAGATCCACCTTGATGACTTTTGACGAACCGTGATACCGTGTTCCCATCTTCCCGGTTCTATCCTAAACTCTCGTGATTCAATATTTCATATTTTATATGTTCACATTGAATTCACTTTAGTTGTCCTTTCCTTAGCAAGATTTAAACAAAGTGCACAATGTCATAAGTGTAGGGGAGTTTACTCCCACATGCTTAAACATTGAGGACAATGTTTATATCAAGTGTAGGGGGGACTTCTATCGAAGTAAGTGGTCTTTTCCATGAATTTGCCCTCATTTTAACCGGAAAATTTAATTTTTCGACATTTTTCAAAATTTTTAATCTATTTTGGCCTAGTTGTATAGTTGTATTTTCCTTTGTTATGTTTATTTTCTTTCCTTGCTTAAATAAAGTGGTTTTAAATTTTTCTTAGTCGTGAACATTTTGACTCAACCGGAGTTTACTTATCTAAGTTTACTCTAGCTAGTATCCTTAACGTGTTTAAGTCAAGTTTTGCTAGGCTTTTATATAGGGAGCTATAAAACGCGAAAGTCTTAACTCTCACGGGTTAAGAACAAGAACTTTTCGCAAGTTCCTATAATTGATCCTAGAGAGTCGTTTATCAAGGGAACTTTGAAATGCGATTTCTACACTTGAAAAAGTCTAAGAATTTGCAAGATCCTATAGGCGACTCGAAAACCCAAAACTTTTGATTTAATAGGCTAAGCATCCACGAGTCTCATTCCTTGAGATTTTAAACTGTGGAGAACGAGAGATGATAGAGTCAATTATAAGTTTGGTATTCTTTCGCGAATTTATGTGAGTTAATTATAAGCCTATTCTCCATTCGCTTGTTAATAAATGTATCTGCAATAAATAAGGTTGTACGATTTAAAAGGTTACTTAGCTTCTAGCCCAAGATCGTTTAAAAGTTGCTCGGTACGGATTAGAGTTCATAGCCAAGGCATAACTTATTGAAGCGGGATGCGAAGATTGGCGAGTCCGAAAAGGTCTTAACAAGGCATGAGGGCTACATTTTGTTGCTAAAGATCCAAAAGTGATGTGAAGAATCATTTATCGAAAATCAATATGAAGGATCGAGACACACGACGAAAAGCAAATACTCCCCTAAAGATCATGGAGAAGTCTATCCAAAAAGACCCTAACAAGGTATGAGGATAAATAGATCCAAGTCCTAAAAGGAGGCGGATCGTTGTATATCAAAGTCCAAAATAAAGTTTGGAGAAAAATGAAGAAGTCGTGGTCCAAATATGAAGAATCTCTCAAAACTTCAAGTGAAGAAATTCCCATTATGAAGAGAAGACCCTAATTTCAAGAACGTCTCTCAAAGATTCGAAGTATGAAGTCGCTGCCAAATATCGGTCCGAGAAAGGTCTCAAATCGCGAAGCGAGTTATGCCAAGATATGAACTTTATGAGGTCCCGAGAAGCAGTTTTAATAGATTTTGTCCTTTAGCTAACTATTGATTAAATCGTTCACTTTATTTTCGGCTTATATAATTATCGAAATAAGTCAAACAATGCATCCTCGTGATCATTCAAGACAAAAATAAAATATAAGAGATACACCTAGGAATAAGGGAGTCTAAGTGAATAATTGGCCCACATGAGTTCGTGTTAGTTTGCTAACTTATAATAACAATGATCTCGTTTTTAAGCTTGGTATGGGGAACGTGAAACTTGAGGAGGATAAACGTTCATGGCTGCCAAAACCAATGTAAGTGTTTGATTTCTTTACTTGTTTCTATCTTTGTATGTTTAATATTTAATAAAGGCCAAGGTGGGTTATTTATGATGGAAAATGTAAACTGTGCTTTGAAATTAATGCATTGCATGAGGGCATTGCAATGGTCAAGTGTAGGGGATTTAATAAGTGTGAAAACTCTTATCCTTTTACCACTTATTTCCAATAATAACAAAACCAAAACGTGAATTTTATGTCGTAAAAGTCGGAATTATGCGTGGTTTGTGTTTTTATTGTGTTTTAGGACCAAAAGATGAAAAAAGGAAGAAAACACGAGCTTTCACGGGCTTTTATCGAAGAAAACGAGAAAAGACAAAGTCAAAAGATCAAGAGTGCAAAAAGAACGGAAGTCCAAGACCTATTTTGAAGATTTATCGAAGAAAAAGTCTAAAGACGGAAGTTTAATGAAGTTGAAGAACTTAAGTCTAATAGAAGAAGAAAATTAAAAGACAAGTTCAAATCCCGAGACGACATCGAGAAAAGACAAAGAATTAAAGTCGAGTCGAGAAGACGTGAAGAAAGAAAGAAAGAAGATGCAACACATGCACTCCTTCCACTTTTCCTATAAATACCCTCCTAATACACATTAGGAGGGAGTTAGTCTTTAATTTTTAGTTTTCATTTTCAAGGTTTCTTTCTAGTTTTAGAGAGAGAAAGTTCTAAACTTTCTCTCACTAAGTTTTTCATTTCTTCCTTTCTTTTAAGCTTTCATCATCATTCTTGTATTTGGATTTCATCTATCTAGTTCAAGTTAAGTTTTAAGTTTTTAATCTTCTTCTACATTTCTTGGTTTACTTGATTTTTGATTCAAAATCTTTTCTTTGAACCGAATCCTTTATGATCCGTGATTAAAGTTGAGGTTGTATGGTTAGACGGTTGGTTCCCTTTGTTCATACTTAAGCTCCTTCACGTATAAGTTATAAGCTCGTAATGCTTATTGGCTTATTACAAGTTTTAGCTTATTGATTTTCGGATTTCACAAAGGTTTTAGTCATTTTAAAAGTCATTTCATAAAGTTTGTAATCTTTTACGTTTTAGAAGTTATCAAATTTAAGCTTTTTGAATTGTTAAAGGTTCGGTAGAATAGCTTATTGTATCAGCTTATTGAGTTTTAAACTTACCACCAATTTTGGATTAAGTTTAGCTTCCATCGCATTCCGACGGGTTTCTACACATTCCGACGGGCCTCAGTGTTTTGATCGCAATAAACCATTAGGGTTCTACTTTGCGATCGTTTGGTAATTCCCCTTTATTCCGATCTGGATTGCGATCGCTTATTGCGATCGCACATTCCGACGGAACTAAGGTCTTGGTTAAGACGAAGTGCTGCCCATTTTTCGACAGCAACATTGCGATAGCCATTATTCCTATAGATGCACATTGCGATAGAGATGTTTTAGTTATTCCGATCTGAATCATTGCGATAGAGGACATTCCGACGATCAACATTGCGATAGACTTGTTGTAGTTGCATTCCGATGGGTATTAAGTTTAACATTCCGATGGACTTCCACATTGATTATTCCGATGGCTATGATTTGGTGCATTCCGACAGAAATGAATTGCCATATTACGATAGAACTTGTTTTTAAGTTTTAAGGTTTTACTCAAAGTCTTTTTCTAAATAGTTTTTAGTTTAATTATTAAACGCTTTAATTTACTCAACGATATTTTCATACTTGCTCTTAAAATTTGATAACTAAACCAAACCAAATCATTTTGCTCACCAAAAGACAATTGAGTCGTACTTTAGATCGGTAATCAATTCGAAGAGATTTGGAACAACGAACTTTCATACTTAGGCCAAAAACTTGAGTATTAAATGGCGCCGCTGCCGGCTCTTTTCGTTAAGATTAACGGTTTCTAGTGAGAGACGCATTGAATTTTTGGATCCGTTCTTTGAACGTTATTTTCCTTGCTTTAAAAATTTTCAAAAATCCTTAAAAATATAAAACTCTTCAAAAATATAAAAACATTAAAAAAATTATAAAAAGCAATTCTTTTCCAAAAGGTTTTGCACCAAAAAGATTATATAGATATTCTCTGTGTATATTTTTCTTCTGCATGTGTATGCGTACTAGATCTTCGAACTATTCTGAGCCCGAGACTCGTGAAGATTTAGATATGGCTGGTGTTAATAACAACAATAATAACCCACCTCTACCCAATTTGAATAACAACAACAACAATGTCCCCCTACCTGATTTACGAACAATGGAGGAATTGTGTCAACCCACCATGAACGGACGCGGAGGCCCGATTGCGCCGATGCACGTCACGACTCAGGAGTTTTCGTTGAAGCATCACATGATCCAACAAGTGCAAACTAACCCATTTCGCGGAATTCCGGATGATGATGCCAACAAACACCTCGACAAATTCATTACCATCACCCAAAGCATGAAGTGCCCCCGTGTTTCTATGGATGACCTTCGCCTTCAACTCTTTCCCCATTCGCTTTCTCACCATGCCGAAAAATGGTTTGACCGTCTCCCGAAGAATTCTATTCATACGTGGAATGACACGACTCAACGCTTTTTGTCGCGCTACTTCCCTCCATCCATGGTCACAAGCCTTCGTAACCAAATCAGTGGATTCATGCAAGACAATGATGAATCGCTCTTCGATGCTTGGGAACGATACAATGATTTGATCGACCGCTGTCCAAATCACAACATGCTCCCTGTCACTCTCATTGATACTTTCTACAATGGTCTCACTTTTCGTGATCGTGACACGATCAACGCCGCCGCCGGTGGTACTTTTATGAAAAGGAGACCGGAGGAGTGTAGAGAGTTGATCGAAAACATGACTACTCACCACAAGAATTGGGATTCATCCGCATCCTCAAGATCTAACTCGAGAGTCAATGTTTCCTCTACTACTTCCAATCCCGAGATTACTGAAATTTCTCGACAACTCGCTGAGATGAACAAGAATTTCATGACCATGGCCACAAACCACTTTCAACAAGCTAAAGCCGTTGCTATTTCTTGTGACACATGTAGTGGTCCTCATTCTTACAATGATTGTCCTTCTACCCAAGGCAATTTTTCTGAAAACGTTAACGCAGCATACGGTACTTATCCCACGTGAGGCTATCAAGCTCGTCCTCAAGGAGACCGTAGTTTGCTAAGTTATCGTTCAAACAATTATCTTGCTCCACCCGGTTTCCCTCCTCAGAACCAAAACCAACAACAAAGCTATAACCGAAACAATCAATCCCAACCTCGTGCTAACAATCAATATCAATCCCAAAGAAACCCATACCCAACTCAAGGAAATTCTCAAGCTTATCAAGCTCCACCTCTCAATCAACCGATGGCAGTGAATCAAGACGTCGAGACGTTCATGAAGACTAATCGAGAGCTGGTGACGAATCTTCAGAGTCAAGTCATCAACTTGAAGGGAGAAATGGCGAAACAAGGGAGCGATATTCGAGCCAAGCTAAGGAATGACATGGCAAAACAAAGCAATGAAATTCGTGCTGACATCAGAGATTCTTTCAGCACTCAAGCGCTTATCATTCGTGATATGATTGGTTCGCTCATCCAAGGTAATCAACCCTCTTCTTCGGGTACTCTTCCGAGTAACACCGTTGCGAATCCAAGAGGGGAGATGAAAGCAATCACTACTCGTAGTGGAAAAGGTTATACGGAACCCGAGCTTCCTACACCTCCACCCGTGATTGTGAACAAGGAAAAAGAGCAACTTTCCTCACCTCCTTTGCCTTCAACCCCCATTTCACCACCACCCGTGGTTGTGAGTGATCCTACTCCCCTAAAGCCTTCTTCTTCATCCAATATACCTTATCCTTCAAGGTTGAGGAAAGAGAAGCAAAAGAGCAAGGATGATATTCAAGTTTCAAACTTTCTAAAAATGTTTAAACAATTGAATTTTAACATCTCCTTTGCCAAGGCTCTCGCTCACATGCCCAAATACGCTAAGATGTTTAAAGATCTTCTAAGTGACAAGGAGAAGCTTCTTGACATTGCTCAGACCCAACTTAATGAGAATTGCTCCGCAGTGCTCTTAAGGAAATTGCCCACCAAACTTGGTGATCCGGGTCGCTTCTTAATTCCTTGCAACTTCCCGGGAGTAGAGAATTGCATGGCCTTAGCCGATCTAGGTGCCAGTATAAACTTAATGCCTTTAAGTGTTTAGAAGCAATTATCTCTCCCCGAGCTAGTCCCCACCAAAATGACTTTGGAATTAGCTAACCGTACAGTTGCTTATCCAGTGGGGATAGCCGAAGATGTCTTTGTTGGCGTCGACAAATTTACCTTCCCGGCGGATTTTGTTGTCGTTGACTACGAGATGGATCCTCGTGTTCCATTAATCGTTGGACGTCCATTTCTGAGGACCGGTCGCACTCTCATTGATGTAGTCCCGGGCGAAATAATCATGAGAGTTGGTGACGATAAAATTGTCTTCAACATGGGTAAGATTTCTAAGCAACCTTATTCATATGAGAGTGTTAATGCTATTGATGTTCTCGATGAGGCTTGTGAAGAACATTTTCATGATGCTTGCAAAAGTACTCTTTCTTCTCTACCCAATGTTGAGACCGTTGCCTCAATTGCTTCGTCATTGACTCCTTTTGGAGAAAGTGACTTGGATGATTTCGAAGCTAGCTTGGGTCCTCTCGATATTAAGTATGATAATTCGTCCACCGATTGGGATGAAGACATTCGTACTATTGAGAGACTTCTCAATGAAGACCCGTTTTCTCCTCCTTCTCCTAAAGAGGTGACTAATGATGATCCATCGTTAGTTTCACCATCTATTGAGAATCCTCCTACTCTTGAGCTTAAGTACCTACCCCCTCATCTAGAGTACGTTTTCCTGGAAGACGACAAGAAGTTACCGCTTATCATCACGAAGGACCTGAAAGAAGAAGAAAAAGCCCGACTCATCGCCGTGTTGAAGAAGCATAAAAGAGCTATCGCTTGGAAAATCTCCGACATTCGCGGAATTGATCCTCACTTTTGCACACATAAAATTTTCATGGAGGACGACTTTAAGCCCACAATTCAAAGCCAAAGAAGGGTGAATCCTAAAATCCATGAAGTCATCAAAAAAGAGGTTATTAAACTTCTTGATGCGGGTATGATTTACCCTATTTCGGATTCACCATGGGTTAGTCCAGTCCATTGTGTGCCTAAGAAAGGTGGAATCACCATTGTGCCCAATCAAAACAACGAGTTGATTCCTACCCGTCTCGTTACTGGGTGGAGAGTTTGTATAGACTACCGCAAACTCAATGATGCCACGAGAAAGGATCATTTCCCTCTTCCTTTTATGGACCAAATGCTTGAACGTTTAGCGGGTAATGAATATTACTGCTTTCTTGATGGTTTCTCGGGTTATTTCCAAATACCCATCGATCCCCAAGATCAAGAGAAGACAACATTCACCTGTCCCTATGGCACATTTTCTTACAAAAGAATGCCTTTTGGCCTATGCAATGCCCCCGGGACTTTCCAAAGGTGCATGTTGGCTATCTTCCATGACATGGTCGAGCAAACCATGGAAGTCTTCATGGATGATTTCTCGGTCTTTGGGGATTCCTTCTCTTCTTGCCTTGCCAATTTGGAACGTATGCTTAAGCGGTGCGAAGACACTCGCCTTGTTCTGAATTGGGAAAAATGCCATTTTATGGTAAAAGAAGGCATTGTGCTAGGACACAAAATCTCTAAAGCCGGTCTTGAAGTCGACCGTGCTAAAGTAGATGTCATAGCCAAATTACCTCCACCTTCAACCGTGAAGGGTGTGAGAGGTTTTCTGGGTCATGCGGGCTTCTATCGTCGATTCATTCAGGATTTCTCTAAAATCGCTCGCCCGATGACCCACCTCTTGGGAAAAGATACTCTTTTTATCTTTTCTAAAGAGTGTATCGAAGCCTTCAATCTTCTTAAGGATAAGCTAACTAAGGCACCGGTCTTGGTTACCCCTAATTGGGAGTTGCCTTTTGAATTGATGTGCGATGCTAGCGACTTTGCTATTGGTGCGGTTTTGGGTCGAAGAGTGAATAAACACTTCCAACCAATCCACTATGCTAGCAAAACAATGACGGGTGCTCAATTGCATTATACGACAACCGAAAAAGAGCTTTTAGCTGTTGTCTATGCTTTTGAAAAATTTCGCCCCTATCTTGTTTTATCCACCACCATCGTATACACGGACCATTCCGCGTTGAAGTACTTGATGACTAAGCACGACTCTAAGCCAATACTTCTTCACTGGGTTTTACTCCTTCAAGAATTCAACATTGAAATTCATGACAAGAAGGGTGCCGAAAACCTAGCCGCGGATCATCTGAGTCGACTTGAGGATCCATATCAAGGGGATCATCCGAACAAATAGATCAATGAATCTTTCCCCCTTGAAACCTTAATGTCTATAAATCTCAATCTTGATGACACCCCGTGGTTTGCGGACATTGCAAACTACTTAGCGGGTGGTATTCTCATCAAAGGGTTAACATCCCAACAAAAGAAGAAGTTCTTGAATGATGTTAAGACTTACTTTTGGGATGACCCTTATCTATTCAAACAATGTGCTGATCTGATCATTCGTCGATGTGTTGACGGACCGACCGCTTTGGACATTCTCCAGGCTTGCCACAAAGGACCCACCGGTGGTCACTTTGGTCCCAACTTCACCGCTAAGAAAGTGTTTGACGCTGGATTCTATTGGCCCACCATTTATCGTGATGCTCACGAAATGGTTAAGCATTGTGATGCTTGCCAACGCCAAGGCAAGATCACACATAAAGATGAGATGCCTCAAAATTTCATACAGGAATGTGAAATCTTTGACGTATGGGGCATCGACTTTATGGGGCCATTTCCATCCTCCAAAGGGAACAAGTACATCCTCGTCGCAGTTGACTACGTTTCTAAATGGGTTGAAGCCAAGGCTCTCCCTACGAACGATGCGAGGGTGGTTGTGAACTTTTTAAAGCAGCTTTTCGCTCGATTCGGCGTTCCTCGTGCTATTATCAGTGACCGAGGGACTCATTTTTGCAATGATCAATTTGAAAGAGTCATGGCTATGTATGGTGTCAATCACCGTCTTTCCACCGCCTATCATCCCCAAACCAATGGGCAAGCCGAGATTTCCAACCGTGGATTGAAGCGAATTTTGGAGCGTACTGTGGGAGAGCATCGCGCCGCGTGGGCCGATAAGTTAGATGAGGCTCTGTGGGCTTTCCATACTGCTTATAAGACCCCGATCGGCTGTACGCCTTATCGTCTTGTGTACGGGAAAGCATGTCACCTCCTTATCGAGCTGGAACATAAGGCGCACTGGGCCTTGAAGTGGGCTAACTTCGACATCAACAAAGCCGGTGATCATCGCAAGATTCAACTCAACGAGCTAAATGAACTGAGGAATGAAGCTTATGAGAACTCGCTGATCTACAAGGAGAAGACCAAGATCATTCATGACGCCAAAATCAAGAACCGAGAGTTCCACGTTGGTGATCAAGTCTTACTTTTTAACTCTCGGTTGAAGATCTTCTCTGGCAAGTTGAAGAGCCGCTGGTCTGGTCCATTCACCGTCGCCAAAGTCTTTCCATATGGGACCATTGAGCTCTCGCAGCCAAATGGGCCCAATTTCAAGGTGAATGGCCAGCGTTTGAAGCTGTACTTTGGTGCGGACATCTCTCATGAGATGATCCCATTCCTCACCACGTTTCCCATGAACTAAATTTGGGTCGAGTCAGGCTCGTGACTCGGTGAACAAAAACAAGCGCTTCTCGGGAGGCAACCCGTGATCTATCCTTTACTGCTTTCATAATAAGTGTAGGGGGGAGCCCCGTATATGTTTGCTGTCTTGTTTCTTGTGTTGTGCAGGGATTAAAGCTTCAAAGATCCACCTTGATGACTTTTAACGAACCATGATACCGTGTTCCCATCTTCCCGGTTCTATCCTAAACTCTCGTGATTCAATATTTCATATTTTATATGTTCACATTGAATTCACTTTAGTTGTCCTTTCCTTAGCAAGATTTAAACAAAGTGCACAATGTCATAAGTGTAGGGGAGTTTACTCCCACATGCTTAAACATTGAGGACAATGTTTATATCAAGTGTAGGGGGACTTCTATCGAAGTAAGTGGTCTTTTCCATGAATTTGCCCTCATTTTAACCGGAAAATTTAATTTTTCGATATTTTTCAAAATTTTTAATCTATTTTGGCCTAGTTGTATAGTTGTATTTTCCTTTGTTATGTTTATTTTCTTTCCTTGCTTAAATAAAGTGGTTTTAAATTTTTCTTAGTCGTGAACATTTTGACTCAACCGGAGTTTACTTATCTAAGTTTACTCTAGCTAGTATCCTTAACGTGTTTAAGTCAAGTTTTGCTAGGCTTTTATATAGGGAGCTATAAAACGCGAAAGTCTTAACTCTCACGGGTTAAGAACAAGAACTTTTCGCAAGTTCCTATAATTGATCCTAGATAGTCGTTTATCAAGGGAACTTTGAAATGCGATTTCTAAACTTGAAAAGTCTAAGAATTTGCAAGATCCTATAGGCGACTCGAAAACCCAAAACTTTTGATTTAATAGGCTAAGCATCCACGAGTCTCATTCCTTGAGATTTTAAACTGTGGAGAACGAGAGATGATAGAGTCAATTATAAGTTTGGTATTCTTTCGCGAATTTATGTGAGTTAATTATAAGCCTATTCTCCCTTCGCTTGTTAATAAATGTATCTGCAATAAATAAGGTTGTACGATTTAAAAGGTTACTTAGCTTCTAGCCCAAGATCGTTTAAAAGTTGCTCGGTACGGATTAGAGTTCATAGCCATGGCATAACTTATTGAAGCGGGATGCGAAGATTGGCGAGTCCGAAAAGGTCCTAACAAGGCATGAGGGCTACATTTTGTTGCTAAAGATCCAAAAGTGATGTGAAGAATCATTTATCGAAAATCAATATGAAGGATCGAGACACACGACGAAAAGCAAATACTCCCCTAAAGATCATGGAGAAGTCTATCCAAAAAGACCCTAACAAGGCATGAGGATAAATAGATCCAAGTCCTAAAAGGAGGCGGATCGTTGTATATCAAAGTCCAAAATAAAGATTGGAGAAAAATGAAGAAGTCGTGGTCCAAATATGAAGAATCTCTCAAAACTTCAAGTGAAGAAATTCCCATTATGAAGAGAAGACCATAATTTCAAGAACGTCTCTCAAAGATTCGAAGTATGAAGTCGCTGCCAAATATCGGTCCGAGAAAGGTCTCAAATCGCAAAGCGAGTTATGCCAAGATATGAACTTTATGAGGTCCCGAGAAGCAGTTTTAAAAGATTTTGTCCTTTAGCTAACTATTGATTAAATCGTTCACTTTATGTTCGGCTTAAATAATTATCGAAATAAGTCAAACAATGCATCCTCGTGATCATTCAAGACAAAAATAAAATATAAGAGATACACCTAGGAATAAGGGAGTCTAAGTAAATAATTGGCCCACATGAGTTCGTGTTAGTTTGCTAACTTATAATAACAATGATCTCGTTTTTAAGCTTGGTATGGGGAACACGAAACTTGAGGAGGATAAACGTTCATGGCTGCCAAAACCAATGTAAGTGTTTGATTTCTTTACTTGTTTCTATCTTTGTATGTTTAATATTTAATAAAGGCCAAGGTGGGTTATTTATGATGAAAAATGTAAACTGTGCTTTAAAATTAATGCATTGCATGAGGGCATTGCAATGGTCAAGTGTAGGGGATTTAATAAGTGTGAAAACACTTATCCTTTTACCACTTATTTCCAATAATAACAAAACCAAAACGTGAATTTTATGTCGTAAAAGTCGGAATTATGCGTGGTTTGTGTTTTTATTGTGTTTTAGGACCAAAAGATGAAAAAAGGAAGAAAACAGGAGCTTTCACGGGCTTTTATCGAAGAAAACGGGAAAAGACAAAGTCAAAAGATCAAGAGTGCAAAAAGAACGGAAGTCCAAGACCTATTCTGAAGATTTATCGAAGAAAAAGTCTAAAGACGGAAGTTTAATGAAGTTGAAGAACTTAAGTCTAATAGAAGAAGAAAATTAAAAGACAAGTTCAAATCCGAGACGACATCGAGAAAAGACAAAGAATTAAAGTCGAGTCGAGAAGACGTGATGAAAGAAAGAAAGATGATGCAACACATGCACTCCTTCCACTTTTCCTATAAATACCCTCCTAATACACATTAGGAGGGAGTTAGTCTTTAATTTTTAGTTTTCATTTTCAAGGTTTCTTTCTAGTTTTAGAGAGAGAAAGTTCTAAACTTTCTCTCACTAAGTTTTTCATTTCTTCCTTTCTTTTAAGCTTTCATCATCATTCTTGTATTTGGATTTCATCTATCTAGTTCAAGTTAAGTTTTAAGTTTTTAATCTTCTTCTACATTTCTTGGTTTACTTGATTTTTGATTCAAAATCTTTTCTTTGAACCGAATCCTTTATGATCCGTGATTAAAGTTGAGGTTGTATGGTTAGACGGTTGATTCCCTTTGTTCATACTTAATCTCCTTCACGTATAAGTTATAAGCTCGTAATGCTTATTGGCTTATTACAAGTTTTAGCTTATTGATTTTCGGATTTCACAAAGGTTTTAGTCATTTTAAAAGTCATTTCATAAAGTTTGTAATCTTTTACGTTTTAGAAGTTATCAAATTTAAGCTTTTTGAATTGTTAAAGGTTCGGTAGAATAGCTTATTGTATCAGCTTATTGAGTTTTAAACTTACCACTAATTTCGGATTAAGTTTAGCTTCCATCGCATTCCGACGGGTTTCTACGCATTCCGACGGGCCTCAGTGTTTTGATCGCAATAACCCATTAGGGTTCTACTTTGCGATCGTTTGGTAATTCCCCTTTATTCCGATCTGGATTGCGATCGCTTATTGCGATCGCACATTCCGACGGAACTAAGGTCTTGGTTAAGACGAAGTGCTGCCCATTTTTCGACAGCAACATTGCGATAGCCATTATTCCGATAGATGCACATTGCGATAGAGATGTTTTAGTTATTCAGATCTGAATCATTGCGATAGAGGACATTCTGACGATCAACATTGCGATAGACTTGTTGTAGTTGCATTCCGATGGGTATGAAGTTTAACATTCCGATGGACTTCCACATTGATTATTCCGATGGCTATGATTTGGTGCATTCCGACAGAAATGAATTGCCATATTACGATAGAACTTGTTTTTAAGTTTTAAGGTTTTACTCAAAGTCTTTTTCTAAATAGTTTTTAGTTTAATTATTAAACGCTTTAATTTACTCAACGACATTTTCATACTTGCTCTTAAAATTAGATAACCAAACCAAACCAAATCATTTTGCTCACCAAAAGACAATTGAGTCGTACTTTAGATCGATAATCAATTCGAAGAGATTTGGAACAACGAACTTTCATACTTAGGCCAAAAACTTGAGTATTAGTGATCTTATTATTAAATAAAATATTTATTAAGTAATTGTTTTGATTTAAGTTGATTTAGATACTAAACTTTATTTGGATACCCAGGATAAATCTCCACATTCCAAATTCACTTTAATCCAATGGGTGATTAAACACAAAATCTATTTTCATCATGTTTTTTCAAACATTAATATCTTTTAAAGCGTTAATCGTTATACGAAGAAAAAAAATATACCGTTACTAAGAGTATTTAATTATCTTTCTATAAATATACTATATGATACACTTTCGACCAAAAAAAATCGTTTTTCTCACTTTTTTTCATTGTAAAAAATTATCATATATGATGTAATACTAGTATCATATACTGATATAACTTATCATATCTGATGTAAATTAATATCATATATGATTTAATAATAATTTATGATTTAACACTAGTATCCTATATAATGAAACACTATTATCATATATGATATAACTTATCATATACGTATATGATATAAACCAATATCATATATGTTTTAATAATAATTTATGATTTAACACTGTTATCATATATGATGAAACACTATTATTATATATGATATTTTACGTAAATATTAACAACAAGAAAAGAAACGATTTTTTTTTCTTTAAAAGTATATCATAATGCATATTAGTAGAAAGATAATTAAATGCTAATTACGATGATATATTTTTTTTTAACATTTAACGGTTTAAAAGATATTTAAATTATAAAAATAAGTTAATTAATTAAATAATTTTAATTTTATCCATAAGATTGAGATATAGATGAATTGGTGAGTTCTTGTTATTCAAAATAAATATATTATCTAAAATATTTATTCTCAATTTTTTTATTTTATAGTGATATTATATTGTGACATGTACATGTTAAAAAAAAATTGTGATATGTATTGACACACCCAGTCGCACGTATATATTCTCGTGAAAACACATCCGTAAAATGTAAGAACTTTGAGCTTAATGTCTGTTTCCCACCATGGTAGTGGCTTTGAACGATAGAGAAATGAGTCGAATAGATACTCTAGAAGCAATTATGTGCCCACTTTACCTTTTCCACAAACCACTTTATTCATTACTATTTCATTTGCTATATATTTTCTTTATTACAAAGTCAAAGTTATAGCGTTCTTTAATTTCTTTTAGGGTGCGTTTGGTTCAAACTTTTCAAATCACGAGTTTTTTAATGTGGAGAGGTTTTATATATGACGTGTTTAGAAACTTAACATCTAAAACACATTAACGTGTTTGATTTGTTAAAAAGTGAACAATAATATAATAGTAAATGATTGGGAACGGAAAAAGATTGGGAACGGAAAAGATACATTGTTCTGGGACGATGTTTGGATACCTTATCTTAATATGCAAGGTTTTGATACCTTATCTTTTATGCAGAAAAAGATTGGGAACGGAAAAGATACATTGTTCTGGGACGATGTTTGGATTGGCGAAAGTCCGTTGAAATATAGATTTCCACGTCTGTATAATTTAGAGAACATCAATCATGTTGACGTGGCTTCGAAATTTTCTCATGAGAATTTCTCTGTTTCTTTTAGACGATGTCCGAGAGGAGGAGTTGAGCAATTCCAAATGAGTGAGCTTACAACGTTGCTTAATAATGTTTCTCTTGGGGATATGAATGATAGATGGCGCTGGACTCTTGACGGAAATGGGGATTTTTCGGTTTCCTCGGTTCGTAGGGCTTTGGATGATATTCGTCTTCCTTGTGTTTCGACTCAAACTCGATGGGTTAAGGAGGTCCCTATTAAGGTAAATGTTCTCGCATGGAAAGTTCGTCTAGATTGTTTACCCACGCGGCTAAATCTTTCTCGCAGAGGAGTGCCAATTCCGTCTATTCTTTGTCCTATGTGTGGAATTGCGGTTGAATCAACATCGCATATTTTCTTTAGATGTTCAATGTCTAGAGATATTTTTCGAAAAATCTGCTTATGGTGGAATGTGCTTTGTGCGGATTTAAATTCCTTCGAAGATTGGGAGAATTGGCTAAAAAACATCAGGTGTTTTTCTAAGCAGAAGAACATGATCGAAGGGATTTGTTTTGTCTCCTGGTGGTATCTTTGGTCTTATCGGAATAAGTTGCTCTTTGGTATCGACCCGACTCTAAAAGCGGACATTTTCGACAGTGTGGTTTTTACTTCTTTTAATTGGTGTCGGTCTAGATGTAAAAGTCCTTTTAGATGGGATGATTGGTACAAGAACTCAAAGTTTATTTCCTTGTAACTTGCTAGCTCCTTGCTAGTTTTATCAATAAATTTACGTTCTAAAAAAAAATAATAGTAAATGACATCCTTATCCTTCATCTTCTTCCTCTAACCAACCACTAACAAATAAAGAAAAAAAAAATGAAACATAAACTATTTCAAGATTTTCTCAGAAATCATTATTTTGGTTTTCTTCATTAGTAAGCATGAGGTGATCTTTCTTGTTATACATGTGTTTAACTTGATAATCACATATTCACAGTAAACAAAAAAATAAGCAAATAAAGTAGATCATAACCAACAATTAAAATAAATTCTCAAACATGAACAATCAAAATTAAACAAAACCACATCTGAAAATACATATACAAAACCTACTGGAGTAATCAATTGAAACAAAATCGAATTAAATGCATACACGATCGACCGGAAGAATCATTCTCAAGTAATGATGTTCCAAGTTAAATACAATCTTATCTTAAACCAAACTACTTCTAACAATTCGAACAGAAAAAACAAATTATGAATTTTTAGAGTGAATCAGATCTAAAGGGCATCCTCTCTATCCATAATGTAAAACCCGCATGCTTTTACCATGAATAGTGCCCTTAAGATCGTACGTCCTAGATTAAAACTTACCTCATGTAGTATTGATCACATTCATGTGCTAATAATCAAGCAAGTGCATACGTGTATGACATGACAAGTATCGATTACGTACGAACTCATGATAAACAGTTAATAATATATCACGTGAACATAATTAAATCATGATCACCATTTAAAATACTAACTAAAATAATTACGTAAATACTTATAATATATTTACGAGCGTTAAGTTTACGATAAACGACACGTTAGATTAGACAGAAACGCTTCAGACACGAACACGTTTAACCACGAACGAACACGAAACATCGGGACACGAGAAAACATTTGGGCTACCCCTTGTGGGCCCCATATCCACGAATTAAGGAAGAGAAATGGGCCTAGCCCATCATTTTTACTAAACAAGGGGGGTAAGGGAAAATTAGCTAGTCATTTTTTCACTTTTCAAAAGAATTAACCAAAAACCTAATTTTGTTCTTCCTCCTCCCTTTTTCTTTCATTTGTGCCGCCACCTATAACACCACCATAGGTGGTTGTTTGTTGATTTTGATCATAAATTCAAGAGTTAGAAACCGTGTTTGTTCATCCTCTTTCAAGATACGTAGTGGTATACCTTTCTAACCCTTCTTTTTAATTCTTTTTAAATTCTTTTAATCTTTGATTATTTTCATGAACATGTTATTATTTTTCTTATTAAAACATGGTAATTAATCATTGATCTAACATGTTTTGGTATTATATAAAATCAAAGAATGATTTAAAAGGGGTGTTAGTTTTGGCCGCCTAGCAAACAAACCCGAGGGGGGGTTTGGTTTGCTATTGCCGCCACCACCAAGACCATTTTTGGTCTTGGTTGGCTCATGTGGGACCCACGGCAGCAAGGAGGCACACGTGCCCCGGGTTTGGCTCGGGGTACGGTGTCGAATTCATGCCCGATTCATGGTTCGTTGGTTAAATCATGATCTATGTTACATGTTAATTTTTATGAATCATGAACTTAGGATATAATTAATTAATAACATGAAATATTAATTAAATCATGACTTAGGTTATTTTAATTATTAGTTTATCATGACATTAATTTAACCTAAGTATTTTATGTTATAAGATATAATTAATTAATTATTAAAACATGCCTATAATTAATTAATTTAGACATGACTTAGGTTATATTATTAATGATAATAATACATATTTTAACCTAAGTATTTTCATTTCATTTTAATTAAAACATGGTATACTTTAATTAAAATGCTTAACCTATAGTTTAATTAAAATACATGAAATAATAATTAAACTATACACTATATCATATGACTTAAGAATAAGCTTATAACACTTAGACTTATATGTTAGCTTATGGAATCAGCTTAATTCTAATTATAGAAACTTCTATTTATAGAAACTTAATTAAATAAGGCAACTAATCTAATTATGGAAACCTTCTATATATGGAAATCAATCTATTTCAGGCAGCTAATCTAATCATGGAAACCTTCTATATATGGAAACTTATTTAATTAAGGCAGCTGATCTATTTTTGGAAACTTTCTCTTTTTAGAAACTAATCTATTTTAAGCAGTAAATTCTATTTTAGGAAACTTTCTATTTTTGGAAACTTTCTATTTTTGGAAACTTTCTATTTTTGGAAACTTTCTATTTTTGGAAACTTTCTATTTTTGGTAACTTTCTATTTTTGGAAACTTTCTATTTTTGGAAACTTTCTATTTTTGGAAACCTGCTATTTTTGGAAAGTTATTTATTATTATACAGTAAGTATATTAATACATGAAACACCAGTAATACTTAATCAGATTAATCAGAACACTAGATAAACACAGTTTAAGGCTTTAAACAGTGAACCAGGACCTAAAACATACCAAATCAGCTAATATGAGACACAAAACCCAGTACGTAATCAGTGAATCGATACTTATACACGTGTGTATTCATGTAGCGTTAGTGATCCAGAAGTAGGAGTCTTTCTTCCGTTCATTCACTGGACTTGAGGTACGGATTCCCGTCCTTTCAGTATGGGCATTCTTTCCTTATTAGGATTTCCCCGTATGCAGCCAACTGTTTTCCCCAGCATTTGTTTTATTGTTTTGAACTGCTTATGTTAATTTAGCATAAACTATAGCCATATACAAGCATGACCAGTTTCACCTAGTTATGGAGGTACCATAACTATAGCATTGGAGGCACCGATGTTATGACTTCCCCACGGCGGAGTGATTGCTCGTGGCGTCCCTTTTCAGTTTGGCCATATTATTATATCAGGTGGGGCGTATGGGTGCATCCTAGTTACATGTTTTATTCAGTTTATCATGGTGAATGTGGTGTGTGCCTTGCACCCTTCACAAGGAGCTGATCCCTCCTACCCAAACCAGTATATTAATTAGAGGCATCCCCTCTAATCAGCATGATGAGGTCACCCCTCCAAGTATTCATGCACGTGACCTTTTCATGACCTATATGGGCTATGGTATATTTATGTTAAAACAGTTTTCACAAGATAAACATAAGGCTTTTCAAACTATAAAACCAGTTTTCTTGATACTTAACCAGTTACTCAGAACTTAGTCTTCCGCTGTTATATGTTACATGCTTATCCTATTTCATGCTTTATTGTACATCCGTGCACTGAGCGTCTTGCTCAGCCGTTACTTTCCTTTCCATGTCCCAAAACGGCAGGTACCCAAGACTTGAGCATTTGGAGGACGCACATAGGATGGAAGCTGCCAGAGACTTCTTTTCCTTTTTGCCTTCATATAGTTATGCTTGTTTAGTCTTTATTCAGTTCATTTCCTTTATTTATGTTTTGGGCTTATGTTTGGGAACCGATGTTTGATTCCGGTTTTCCCTTTGGTCATGTATGTTTTACTACATATCACCTTGCATGCTTTGATGACACGCCATAATCACGCGTGACATTCCATTTATCAAAATGGGGTGTTACAATTATGGTATCAGAGCCTGGTTGGCTTCGACCTGTAGGCTCTAAAACTCGACCTGTGACTAGTGGGTAGTCACCAGGAACTTCCTAAGCCAACGATTGTTATTCCACGTATTGATGTTTCAGCGCGTTGTTGTTTTAACCATTATGTTTTTCAGCACCTTTTTGTTTTAGCCATGACGTTTTCAGCACCTTGTTGTTTTCACCATGATGTTTTCACCAGTATCGTCTTACTATTATGGAATGAACAACCGTCATCCATACTTAGTTATGTGTCATTGTCTATGCATGATGTTCCTCGTGAACTGTGACGATGTGGACTGACCCCAGTAGTTCATAATTTTCACATAAAATTTTTTCTGTTAAGTTTTGACAATGACTTTTAATTATTATGTTTCATGCATTCATGCATTTATATCATATGTCATCTGTTGCAGGAATTTTGACTAAGTAATGGTTGGTACAGGACTGGCCCTATTTAGTCGCATGTGCTTTTATCGAAACTTTTAACTTTGGGACCGACCCATAGGCGTCCCCTCGCCATGTCTTTTGTTTTGGAACCGACCCATAGGCGTTCCCTCGCACATGTAAAGGTTTTATAAACTACATTACGCATTCATGCACTGTTTTTCTTGCATAAAATTTTTCTCATGATTTAAATTGGCATAAATTTTTTTTTTTTTTTTTTTTCATGTCCCATCATAAGTTATTATGTTTTTATGTCAAGTATGCCTTCATACTGTCATGGTTAACTTCAGTTTCATGCTGATTATGTTATACACTTCTTCGTAATAGATGGTTTCGTGTTTCCTCGTGATAATTACGTCTTCATGTTGATTATGTTTCACGCCTCTTTTGTTATTTACGTTGTCCTGCAAGACATTGTTAGATTTCTTGAATCATGCTTTCATGATAGTCATGGTTGGTTTTCATTGATCATGCTGTCAGGCAAATCATCATTGAATTTTGTGTAACCACACTTTAGCGTTTCTCTATGCAACCAGAATGATGTCTATGCTAATACTGCCAGGTTATCATGATGGTTTTCCTAACCGTTTAACCGGTTTACTTTCCTTAAATCAGGACAAATGATCGAGCCCATACCGATCATTTCATGTGTATTCCATGTGTACTCCACGTACCGTATTTCATGTGTATTACATGTACCTTAATCCATGTGTATTCCACTTGCAATACTTCACGAGTATTCGCTAGTCGATTCTAAATCATCTCAGGCGTATGTTCACTTGCTGATATTCTACAAGGTTGTCGATGCCGCTCATAGATTGGAGATGTTACTGAAGGTTGATGCTGCTGATGTTGGGAGACGCTACGAGATGCTGATGCTGATGCTGTTCACAACCTGGAGATCCTAAAAGACGAAGACGAAGGCGTCGGAGCAAAGCAATTGGACGAGAAGATGCTTCACCATCAGACAATTCCCATCAATCATTGTCCCAAATTCATAGTTACATGTCACACGTCGTTCGGCTGTCATTTCAGCCATATGAGTGCAAACCAGTACCAGCCGGCCACTCAGCTAAATAGTTACATGAGTCACGGTCATGAGAATGATCGTCAGGGAACCGACAGACAAGATGATAGTAACCACTACTATGACAGCAACTATCCTAGAAATCACAACCGAGGCTCCGGCCACGGACGTGATCAGACAAACAAATGATCAGTAACCCAACCGATCCGCCAATTCTGGCATTTTAACCTAATATTTGTAGTTCTAATTGTTTCACATCTCGAGACACATGTCAAGACATCAGTCAAGACACATGTCTCACGTATACTTTCTGAGGACACATGTCAAGATACCAGTCAAGACATATGTCACGCTTACATTTCTCAGGACACGAGTCAAGACACATGACTCACGTCTAATTATGGAACATTTCTAAGGAATTCAGGGTACCCTCCAAGGGTATATCCATTTTGTTGTGCCATGTATTAATCAGGCCACAAGAATTTCAATACCCTTACCGGCGCATAAGTGAGAACTGTCACGTTGCCGATGTCACTTTCATTCTTTCACCATATTTCATGTATTCATGACCATGAAGGACGCCTTTCGTATTCCCACGCATACGAAGGTTTTCCTTCAGCTTAATGATAAGATCCAAGCTGCTAACGCATTTCCTCGGACAGACACGAGACGAATTTTATCCTAATTAGGTAATATGAACACCACACCATGCTATGATTCATAATCATGTACAGTAATGTTCAGGCTCCTGAATACATTCAGCTTGATTTTCCATCAGGAAAATTTGTACAAATTATCTATGCTTTCCAAGCACGTACCATGTTAGCAATAATTGCTAAAATTTTCTAGCTGTCAGTAACACACGACTACTAAGGTCCTTTTACGCATAACCAACAGATTATTCCAAAAGTCTTCCTATACATTCCAGGAGAACCTACAAGGAGAAGGATGGTACCCTGAGATTATGTGTCGACTACCGTCGACTTAAACAAATCACCATTCATGACCGTTATTCTCCTCCACGTATTGACAACATGTCCAATCGACCTTATAGTGTTAATCACTTTTCCAAGATCGAACTCACGATCATGCTGCCAACAGTGCCGAGTGAAAAAAGCAGGACATGTCCATGACTGCTATTCGTACACGACTCGGTCATGCTAGATGTATGATTTTGAATTAGTCTCATCAATGCTCCAACCGCATTATGGACTTAATTAATTGAGTTTCCATGAACTCCTAAACAAATTCATCAGCGTTTTCATTGAGGATAACCTGATTTCCTCTAAGCCTAGAGAAGAACAGGAAGACCATATCTGCACTATGTTGCAAATTCTATGACAAGGGAAATTCTACCTTTGAATATTTTTCCAATATCAATTCTGTTTGATTACAGTGACACGCTGAATCACATGGGTTCCTACGGTTAATCTTACCATGACTCTGCTTATGACGTAAAGGAGAGAACCCTACATTACATTAGGTGTTCTAGAAAATCATACCCTAGGAGAAGTCTAGATTCAGAGACTCGGAGTTTCGCAAACTCCTAGGTATCAAGTTCTACGAAGCAAGATACAGTTACGTTCATATCTAGGTACCTGACATACCAACAGGTTAAGATAGGACACCAACAAACTGGGATGTTTTCATCTTATGAAATTGTGAATCGAAAAGGGACAAGATCTCCATGGATTTTAGTACCAGATTTCAGCAAACTCAGAAGAGGCAGGATGCTATCTGGGTTATTGCCAACAGTTTAATCAAGTCTGCAGAATCCTTACATCCGTACGGATTTCAGAACCAACAGATTGAACAAACATGTTCCAGCCAAGGCTCATCCGATCACTTGGCAATCCCTCAGCTATCGGGTCAGACAAAGATTCGTAATTGTACTCCTAACTTACTTCACGTCTTCATTCTAATTCCACGACTTGCTTTCGCGCTCACGTTCATGACACTATTCACGTTCATGATCGTATTTTGGCTTACGATTCTACGTTCATTTCTTTTCTCGTTCTGGAAGTTGCAAGAACTTGTGAGACCAGACCCAAGTTTAGTATAACTCTCCATCATCAGATAGACGTTTCACGTCATATTCCACGTCTCACCTTGTAGCGTTTGGCGTCACCGCCATTATATTATATGATCACGATATGTCTCACATGTCATGTTCATTCCACGTTCCTCATATCATGATCAAATTAGGTTACACGTATCATGGATCACGATATGTTTTCTCATACTACACTCGCCATATCTCCACGTAGCACGTTCAAAATTTTTCACGTATCACGTTCAAAATTGTTCACGTACTACGTTTCTTTATGTCTCGCGCATCGTTTCTAATTATCAGCTAAGTCAGATGGTCTTGCATCGTAACGTTTCAGCTACCCTTGCACGTTAACTCTTATTTCCTCGATCGAATTTAGGGGATCTACCTTCCGTTGATAACCAAGAATTTCTTCGTATTCCAAGTCAAGGTCAGGAGGACCAAGATTTATCATTAGTGTCAGGATCTTCTGAAGGAACCGTTCCAAGAGGGAGGCCACTTGGAAACGGACAAGTTCATCCGGACTTTTATCTGTTTTTCTCATCAGTTAGATATGTCCTTTCAGTCACGTCACGTTCCATGTCTTTTCAAGACATGTCACATTCCACGTTCCCTTCTACCATGTCACCTTCATTTCTGTTATTTTGCATACCTTTCCAGTTTGATTCGGGTATGTTTTGCTTCCAGTTACTTTATCTATAATTCGGGGACGAATTATTCTTTTTAGGGGGGAAGAATTGTAAAACCCGCATGCTTTTACCATGAATAGTGCCCTTAAGATCGTACGTCCTAGATTAAAACTTACCTCATGTAGTATTGATCACATTCATGTGCTAATAATCAAGCAAGTGCATACGTGTATGACATGACAAGTATCGATTACGTACGAACTCATGATAAACAGTTAATAATATATCACGTGAACATAATTAAATCATGATCACCATTTAAAATACTAACTAAAATAATTACGTAAATACTTATAATATATTTACGAGCGTTAAGTTTACGATAAACGACACGTTAGATTAAACAGAAACGCTTCAGACACGAACACGTTTAACCACGAACGAACACGAAACATCGGGACACGAGAAAACATTTGGGCTACCCCTTGTGGGCCCCATATCCACGAATTAAGGAAGAGAAATGGGCCTAGCCCATCATTTTTACTAAACAAGGGGGGTAAGGGAAAATTAGCTAGTCATTTTTTCACTTTTCAAAAGAATTAACCAAAAACCTAATTTTGTTCTTCCTCCTCCCTTTTTCTTTCATTTGTGCCGCCACCTATAACACCACCATAGGTGGTTGTTTGTTGATTTTGATCATAAATTCAAGAGTTAGAAACCGTGTTTGTTCATCCTCTTTCAAGATACGTAGTGGTATACCTTTTTAACCCTTCTTTTTAATTCTTTTTAAATTCTTTTAATCTTTGATTATTTTCATGAACATGTTATTATTTTTCTTATTAAAACATGGTAATTAATCATTGATCTAACATGTTTTGGTATTATATAAAATCAAAGAATGATTTAAAAGGGGTGTTAGTTTTGGCCGCCTAGCAAACAAACCCGAGGGGGGGTTTGGTTTGCTATTGCCGCCACCACCAAGACCATTTTTGGTCTTGGTTGGCTCATGTGGGACCCACGGCAGCAAGGAGGCACACGTGCCCCGGGTTTGGCTCGGGGTACGGTGTCGAATTCATGCCCGATTCATGGTTCGTTGGTTAAATCATGATCTATGTTACATGTTAATTTTTATGAATCATGAACTTAGGATATAATTAATTAATAACATGAAATATTAATTAAATCATGACTTAGGTTATTTTAATTATTAGTTTATCATGACATTAATTTAACCTAAGTATTTTATGTTATAAGATATAATTAATTAATTATTAAAACATGCCTATAATTAATTAATTTAGACATGACTTAGGTTATATTATTAATGATAATAATACATATTTTAACCTAAGTATTTTCATTTCATTTTAATTAAAACATGGTATACTTTAATTAAAATGCTTAACCTATAGTTTAATTAAAATACATGAAATAATAATTAAACTATACACTATATCATATGACTTAAGAATAAGCTTATAACACTTAGACTTATATGTTAGCTTATGGAATCAGCTTAATTCTAATTATGGAAACTTCTATTTATAGAAACTTAATTAAATAAGGCAACTAATCTAATTATGGAAACCTTC
Organism: Glebionis coronaria; assembly: GCA_025667525.1. Lineage (NCBI taxonomy): Eukaryota > Viridiplantae > Streptophyta > Magnoliopsida > Asterales > Asteraceae > Glebionis > Glebionis coronaria. Next base: position 237,510 of record JANFOE010001007.1, read on the forward strand.
TATATATGGAAATCAATCTATTTCAGGCAGCTAATCTAATCATGGAAACCTTCTATATATGGAAACTTATTTAATTAAGGCAGCTGATCTATTTTTGGAAACTTTCTCTTTTTAGAAACTAATCTATTTTAAGCAGTAAATTCTATTTTAGAAAACTTTCTATTTTTGGAAACTTTCTATTTTTGGAAACTTTCTATTTTTGGAAACTTTCTATTTTTGGAAACTTTCTATTTTTGGTAACTTTCTATTTTTGGAAACTTTCTATTTTTGGAAACTTTCTATTTTTGGAAACCTGCTATTTTTGGAAAGTTATTTATTATTATACAGTAAGTATATTAATACATGAAACACCAGTAATACTTAATCAGATTAATCAGAACACTAGATAAACACAGTTTAAGGCTTTAAACAGTGAACCAGGACCTAAAACATACCAAATCAGCTAATATGAGACACAAAACCCAGTACGTAATCAGTGAATCGATACTTATACACGTGTGTATTCATGTAGCGTTAGTGATCCAGAAGTAGGAGTCTTTCTTCCGTTCATTCACTGGACTTGAGGTACGGATTCCCGTCCTTTCAGTATGGGCATTCTTTCCTTATTAGGATTTCCCCGTATGCAGCCAACTGTTTTCCCCAGCATTTGTTTTATTGTTTTGAACTGCTTATGTTAATTTAGCATAAACTATAGCCATATACAAGCATGACCAGTTTCACCTAGTTATGGAGGTACCATAACCATAGCATTGGAGGCACCGATGTTATGACTTCCCTACGGCGGAGTGATTGCTCGTGGCGTCCCTTTTCAGTTTGGCCATATTATTATATCAGGTGGGGCGTATGGGTGCATCCTAGTTACATGTTTTATTCAGTTTATCATGGTGAATGTGGTGTGTGCCTTGCACCCTTCACAAGGAGCTGATCCCTCCTACCCAAACCAGTATATTAATTAGAGGCATCCCCTCTAATCAGCATGATGAGGTCACCCCTCCAAGTATTCATGCACGTGACCTTTTCATGACCTATATGGGCTATGGTATATTTATGTTAAAACAGTTTTCACAAGATAAACATAAGGCTTTTCAAACTATAAAACCAGTTTTCTTGATACTTAACCAGTTACTCAGAACTTAGTCTTCCGCTGTTATATGTTACATGCTTATCGCTTTATTGTACATCCGTGCACTGAGCGTCTTGCTCAGCCGTTACTTTCCTTTCCATGTCCCAAAACGGCAGGTACCCAAGACTTGAGCATTTGGAGGACGCACATAGGATGGAAGCTGCCAGAGACTTCTTTTCCTTTTTGCCTTCATATAGTTATGCTTGTTTAGTCTTTATTCAGTTCATTTCCTTTATTTATGTTTTGGGCTTATGTTTGGGAACCGATGTTTGATTCCGGTTTTCCCTTTGGTCATGTATGTTTTACTACATATCACCTTGCATGCTTTGATGACACGCCATAATCACGCGTGACATTCCATTTATCAAAATGGGGTGTTACACATAACTTATATCATTTTTTTACCGTTCATATCAAGAAATAATCTTTGCTTCAATTCTTATTTTTGCTTCTTTGTAAATCCATCAATGAATCATTGTTGAAGTCCACAACTTTTTGATAAATTTGAGATACCTGTATATAATTTATGCATAAACTTGATGAATTAATAAATGGATGTTGAAGCTCTTGAATAAATCAATGATTAATAAGAAACAAATGAAAAAGAAAATCACTGGAAAGTTGGAGGAAAAAAAAGAAGAATGATGAAAAAAGAAAATCATTGGGATTATTGATTGTGTAAAGGGCATGGTGGTAAACTTTGCCTCATTGAACCCCCGTATTTAAAAACATACACTGACCCTACGTTTTGTTAAACCCACAAATATAAGCATCTTCCGTTTTTAAAAGTGTGTAAAAAAGCAACCAAACACGCAAAAGATTGTATTCTATATTTAAACCCTTCTAAAACCACTCAAATACACCAAACCAAACAGCCTCTTAGGAATTTGACATTACACTTGTACATTTTTATCTCTCATAAACAATAAAAAGGGTAATATAATTAGTTGCCCATTTGTTTTAAGAAAATTAGGGTTCGTTTGGTTTGTAGGTGGGTTTTACTTTTAGAGTGGGTTTATAAATTGAAAATTTAGGATTTAGTAAGATTTGGATTTTAATGTAGGTTTTGGAGAGAGAAAATAAGTATTAAAATATAATATTATTATATTATAAAATAATATTCATGATTTAAAAATGAATTAAATTAATATTGTAAATATACCTTTCGTATATGGCATTTGAAAAAAATGCATGAAGACAAAAGAGTAGTAATGTTAAAAGAAAATATGTGGCCAAGAAAAATGAAAAAATACTCATGCTTATGCAAACCCACCCTTCCCATGAAGATTCAAAACTTGTCTACTGTTGGTTTACACTGACTCATTTTAAACCCATTTATCCCAACCAAACTAAGGGGGTGTTTCTTTTTCTTTTTGTGCTTCTTAGTGGGTAAAGTTGTAGGCCCAAATCTTTTTGAACCTCTATTTGCACACTCACATAAAAGTCACTCTCTTCCTATTAAGAGCTTAATTAAGAGGCTAATATAATAGCATTTAGAAAAGTAAACAAGCCCTAATTCTACAATCTTGGATTTCAAAAACCCATGGTCACATCTTCAACCAAACGGGCCCTTAAAAGGTAATAAATAAATCAACAAAATGACATCATTATGATGTACTAAAAAGATGTAACTGTAGATTTTTCTCTAATTAAGTTAGGTTTTTATGCAGGTATGTAATGTCGTGTAACGGATCATAACGTTGACATTCGATAAATTCCATACAAATATGATAACTGAAAAAGTCATCAAAAGTTACCATCCACGGAATAAAGTTGTTACGTTCGAAAATATTTATATGTCGTTATTGCAAAGAAAATTTGGCAGACGTATACATTTTAATATAATTTCATGCATTGAACCCGAATCACCTTTTGTATGTTGGATTGGCTTTACTAAACCATAACTAACCAAATATATTTGTTCGTCTATTGTTTGATATGATGGAGTACCATTGTAAGACATCGGATATGCTTAAAGGTGAGATTCACATGCATGCATTGTTATTATAAACTTAGGGATACGTACGTTTTCAGTCCCTAGTTTAATTTCACATGCAACTCACAAAATGAGATAATAATTTCATGTAATTAAGCATGTTTGTTTGTGGCGAAGAAATGAGATAATGTGCAAATTCAATGTCACATCAGAAAACAAAGTAAATAAATGGTTTAATGGGCTAATTAAGCTACCTCATCTGTTGCCAATTGGTACCGCCATGTGAGCTTATACATTGGGGATATCATGCTCAGTAGCGATCATTACTTCAAAGGAAGGGAGTTAGTTTTCACTGAGTTAATAGCTTGATATCATGAATGGACCTTTGCTCTAGCTAGCAGTATCTTAATTAGATATGTTGTTTTTGTGATGGAAACATAGATATGATTTTTAAGACAAATAACCACTTGGTCTGAGGCCCACTAAGCACATTATGGTGGTTGCTATTGGTTAACATGATCGAAGACCAATTAAGTGGAGAGGAGAGTGGACTTCTGGAATAAGAGTCAGAACAGGTTAAGGGTAACTTCGTCCACTGACAACAGACATCACTAGCCTTTTACTTGGGCCCCCGTAGCTTATCCTCTTAGAGCACTAGGAGTTATCACTCCAAATGACTTTTATTTAGGATGTCACGTCAGCGAAACCCACTCACTCATTCACATGAAAAAATCAGGGGAGTCATCACTCCAAGTGACTCCCTTTTGTGGGTCCCATTTTTTTTTCTCACATTTTCAAATTAAATTAATTCATTTCATAAATAAAGATAAATATTACAATCCTAACAAAATAGAAAAATACAACTTCGAATTAAAAAAAAAAAAAACGAAAAAAAACTACTAGTTGGAGGAGTCTTCGGAATCTTCAACGTCGTGGTATTGATTGGTATTCGGCATTTTTGCGCGTAGACGAGCCTTGATTTCTTCTTTTTTAAAGTTTATAAACGCGGCCGATTCGGCATCCATTTTAGAGGTGTCATAGGCGAGAAATTTCAACTCCTCTAATTCGGCAATCGTGTCGTCTTTGCGTTGCGAAGCCGCATACGCTTTTTGCGAGGCTTCACGACGGAGACGAAGGTCATAGGTAACCGCGTCTTCAAATCGAGACGAGTTACTTCCTCCGGTACTCCCCGATGTTTCGGAACGGCTTTTTTTCCCGGGTCGTTCTTTACCCGCGGGGCGGGGTCGTTGATCGCGTTGGAAAAGTTCGTCCGTGTTCATCGGCATCGAAAACGAACCGCCTTCCTCGTTCTCGGTCAAATCAACCGGGGCAACCTCGGGTGCGTCCCATTTCGGGGACTTCCTCAAAACATTCCATTCATTTTCGTGATTAAACGAGGCATTTCTATTCTCGTCCGCGTAAATGCCCCGAGCCCGTTCAATCACATCAACCTCGCTTTCGCCACTTTTTTTTCCGATGACATTTCTTGTAGATGGCGTTCCACTTCATAATATTATGATGCATCGGATTCCACTTACCCGTAAGCATGTCTTTGGTACGTTCTTGATGATTTCTTTCGTTAAACATCCGGGTAATCCAAATCCAAAGAGTGTCTCTTTTTTGGTGACGCCCAACTTTCGGATCTTCGGATGTCGCGATGTAACATTCGGCAAACACGGCTTCTTCGTCCTTGGTCCACCGACCAAGACCTTCATTCGAAACGGGTTCTTTTGATTTTTTTGCGGGGTTTTTCTTTCGGCTTTTTTTTGTTGGTTCGGTTTCGGGTGGTGGAATTGAGCTTGTAGATTGGAGTGATAGGCGTCTTTGGGTGGTATAGGCTTGATATTCTTCTTGTTGCTTTTGTATAAAAGCTTGATTTTCGGGAGTCATCGGACCGTGTGTAGGAAATCCGGGGAATTGTGGATTGGACGTAGTTCGTCACCGCCACCCATGTTGGATTGAAGGAGGTGGGTGAATCCGAACCAATTTTCGCCGGCCATTGTGTTTGTGTTTGTGTTTGTGAATGAGAGAATGATAAAGGAGAGAATGATTTGTGTGTGTGTAAAAAATGATATAGGAAATGTATTATATATAGAGATTAAAATTGAAATAAATTTTTATTTTTTTTTAAATAATATAGCCGTTGGGAATTTAATTAAATTTTTTTTTATTTTTAAAAAACTAGCCGTTGGGGCATTAAAAACAAAAAAAAAACATTTTTTTTCAAATATAACGGCTAGTAGTCGTTTGTTTTAAAAAAATTTCAAAAAAAAAATATATATATATTTTTAAAAACCCCCACTCGCGCCGAGTGGGTTGGCTCACAGTGAAACCCCACGCCGTAGATTTTTCTTGTTCGGGAAATCATCACCCTAATCGCGCCGTAGGTTTAACACCCCGCGGCGCCAACACTCCCTGTGCTCTTACTCACAAATAATCCTACATTTTCATAGTATCTTTGTGGTTTTACTTTTTTCTAATACTTGAAACATTTGACTTTTATCATCTGCCTCAAATTTGAGTGTAGCCGGTTTCAGTACAAGTTGATATGAGTTACTGAGTTACGTCAGGAGCACGGAAATTCTTGAACCATAATACCATAAACATATATTGAGGACCGGTTTCATTTAATATACATTTGAAAAAAATGATATTTTTTTTAAAATTAACACTATATCTAAAACATCTATTGAGTTTTCGGGTAGCTGCGGGAACATGGGCGGACGTAAGTGGCCATATGGGTATGCACTTGCATACCCTTTACAAAAAATTTCTTACATAAAGTAGATAAAATAACTTTTGTATGTCAATAAATATTAAAAGTGCATACCTTTTTAAAGTTGACTGTATACCATACTATACCTTTTCAAGTGAAAAACTGTGAATGTATAAAGAAAATTAGATTGTCAATGAGCCCAAGTGATTAATTCAAGCCCATTTAAAACCATGCATAATTTGTTTTATTTAAAGTCATCATAAAAATGTATACGAATGGAAACAGAATCCCAAATTTCACTTGGCTCCAAATTACTTCAAGTTTTGATAGTTGTGAAAAACAATTTGCAAAATATTATACGTAATCAAATGTTGAATGATAATTCCGTACGTACATCAGAAGTTTAAATCGAAAATTTGAACCGAAAACTCGAACTAAAAACTCGAATGTAGATGTCTATATAGAGTAAAATATATTTGTGCATACCCTATTTCTAAGTTTTGCGTCCGCCCATGCACGGGAACCCTGATTCCGTCCTTAATTTAGGTACGAGTCTTCTTGATTCATCATCTTTTAGTTTTTACCCATACAATCATCAAATCATGTGCGATTCAGTTAACATAGGAACTAAAATGCCACAAACTAGTTCGGAAACAGATTATTAAGTACTGTACTAGTAGTTATCGGTGCATGAACCGTGTACTAGCTAAAGTGTTATGTATGTCTGGTGGAGGAAACTGAACAGAAGAAGTGAGATCGAGAATGTATATTTCTCGTGCAACAAATCTCTATTAAATATTATTGTGTAATTTGACGAGTTATCATTGGTATGACGACCTTAGAGCCAAGTCGATGGAAGTGGTGTTAATGGTACGCGCTAAGCAGGCTAAATAATTCAATACAGGGTTGGAATAATCGACTCGTTTTCGCAATCTGCATGCCCTGGATTAGCAGAAGTTGTGGCATGACTAAATGAGGGCCAAAAACTACACACACTATCAACCAAGGGGTCAAAAACTATTGTCCGAATAACAAAAGGGCGAAATAGATAGTTATTTTTCGTTAATATTCCATCAACATTGATCCGACTAGACAAATATGCTTCCACTCTTGTGTAAATCCACAAAACATAAAAGTATAAAACATACAACATATAATACATACTATACAACTCTTATTAGACTATAAAAACCGTACACCACCCTTCATTTATTCTCTGCGTTCTTCCACCAAAAACAAAATGAACCTCATTTTCCTTCATATATTCCTCATAATTTTTCTAAAATTCTCAAATGGTTTTTCAGATTTTGATGCTTTGATGCAACTTAAGGCTTCAATGGTAGCATCAAACACTTCGGCATTAAACGACTGGAAAATCGGAAATTCACATTGCTCATTTTCGGGCGTTTCATGTGACCAAAACCAACGTGTAACGGCCTTAACGATATCATACGTTCCACTCTTTGGAACCATCCCGCCTGAGATCGGGGTATTGAACAAGCTAGTCAATCTTACACTCGTGGCAGATAACCTCACTGGTGAACTTCCTGCCGAGTTTTCTAATTTAACGTCGATTAAATTCGTGAACTTGTCGTCCAATTCCTTTAGTGGTGATTTTCCTGGAGAGATCGTGACGGATATGACGGAGTTAGAAGCGTTTGATATTTATAATAACAACTTTACTGGGAAGTTGCCGGCCGAATTTGTGAAGCTGGAGAATTTAAAAATATTGTATCTTGGCGGAAACTTCTTTTCTGGACAGATCCCGGAAGCTTACTCTGACTTTCCGAGCTTACAGATATTAGGTTTGTAATCTGGCAAATTGTATTCTATGTAAAATTTTCAAGTAGAAACAATATATCGTGTTATTCAAATTTTGCGTGAGCTAAAAAAACCGTCATTTTTCTAGCTCATGCAAAATTTACTAATGAATACGAGTATATCATAGGGAAAGTCAGTATAGTAACTTTCTTGAGATGATAGCTACCCTCAAAATAGTTTTGTTGGTGATTTTCTCAATCTTATATCTCCACTTATAGTTACAGCATACTAATTCTATTTTTTCATTTTGCTTCACAAGGTTTGCAAGCTAACGAGCTATCCGGGAGCATCCCATCAAGCTTATCACGTATATCAACTCTTGAAGAGATATATCTCGGATATTTCAATGCTTACACAGGCGGAATTCCACCAGAATTTGGTTCCTTAACATCATTAAAACTACTCGACATAGCAAATGCTAATCTCACTGGCAAAATTCCTGCAAGTCTGTCAAATCTTAAAAGGCTACACACAATATTTCTCCAATGGAATAATCTCACAGGCCAAATACCACCCGAGCTTTCAGGACTAGTTAGTTTGATGTCACTCGATCTTTCTCATAACAATCTAACGGGCGGTATACCAGATAGCTTCTCAGAGCTGAGAAATATGACGTTGCTTAACGTGTTTGCTAACCGTCTAGCTGGTCCTCTTCCTTCGTTCATAGGTGATTTACCGAATCTTGAGGTTTTAGGGATTTGGGGGAATAATTTTACGTTCGAACTTCCTGAGAATCTTGGTGGAAATGGAAGGCTGTTTATGCTCGATGTTACTGGCAACCATCTCACGGGATCTATTCCAAAAGATTTATGCAAAGGAGGTAACATTTTTGAATATATGCTTTTGCTCTTTTTCTTTCCTTTCTATAGATACTTTACACTTTTTTTGTACCCTCGAACGTAAAATAAAAAAAATATTGCCTTAACGTATTCCTTGCGGTCGTTTTAAAAAACAGCGTGACTAACTCAACTATTGATCATAATCATCGAGTATGTGGCGCTTAAATAAGTTAGTGTTTCACTATGTGTCTCTAAACCAATCATCTAATATGGAATCCTAGTATATGGTGTATAACACTGGTTTGTACACGAATGCGTGAGTTATACCGAGTACTCAGTAAATTATAGACCACTTCAAATCTGCGTTTTCGAGAGGATGACCAACTCCGCAAATAAAGATAATCCGTTTGGTATGAAACAACACTGAATAATACGAATGATCATGTTGTAGCTCTCTAAACTTCATGCTTATCATCATTTGATAATAATTTGACATGTCATTGTTCTGCTGGTGAAAATGGGACACTTTGTCAGAAATCCGTATATTTATATGAAATACTTATATAATTACGTATATAGAAGTAAAATGAGAATTTAGAAAAGAGATGTAGTTTGAAAACATGGTAATTAAAATTTTATACATAAAATACAAACATATTTCTCATGTTAGATTTTAACAATATCTTTATTGTACTGTTGGTGATGGTTTCAGGCAGGTTGACAACATTGATTCTAATGGACAACTTCTTCTTTGGCCCTCTACCCGAAGAACTCGGCAGTTGCAACTCACTAACCAGAATTCGTATCAAGAACAACTTCATCAACGGTACTATTCCCGCGGGCATCTTCACCTTGCCTCAACTCACAATACTTGAAATAGACGACAACTATTTCACGGGCGAACTTCCAAACAAAATGTCTAGCCGATCTCTTCAAAGTATCTCAATGTCCAACAACCATATAACGGGTAATATACCTTCAGCTTTTGGCGGTTTAGTGAACTTAGCCACTTTGTCTCTTGATTCTAATAAGTTCGTAGGCTATATTCCTGAAGAGATGCTAAGTCTTAGAAAGATATACACAATAAATGTAAGTAATAATAATCTAAGTGGTGAGATACCGAAGTCTTTTGATACATGTGCTCAACTTACGTCTTTAGATTTGAGTCGTAACAACCTTTTTGGGGAGTTTCCTAAGGGAATATTAAGTTTGTTCAACTTGAACATACTTAATGTGTCGCGAAACCAGCTTGTAGGTAACATACCGGTTAAATTAGGCCACATGAAGAGCTTGACGGTATTGGATCTTTCGTATAATAAGTTCTCTGGTAGAGTCCCGATGGATGGACAATTAAAGGATTTTGGGGACACAATATTTGCTGGTAACCCTAACCTTTGTTTACCACAAATGGCTCAGTGTCCGATCATGTCTGGTCCTGGACATAACGGCAGTTCGTTCACTACATCAAAGGTTATGATATTGACCATTGCTATAATCACAATTGTAGCATTGTTCATATTGACATTTGTAAAACTTAGGAACAAACGTAACGAGAGATCAAAAGTATGGAAACTAACTACCTTTCAGCGGCTAGATTTAAAAGTGGAGGATGTTCTTGAGTGTTTGAAGGATGAAAACATTATAGGAAAAGGTGGGGCTGGGATAGTGTACCGAGGAATAATGGCAAATGGTGTTGATGTAGCTATCAAACGGTTAACGGGTAGAAACCACGGGTTTGATGCTGAGATACAAACGTTAGGGAAAATCCGCCACAGGAATATTGTGAGATTGTTGGGATATGTATCCAACCGTGAGAATAAATTGTTGATATATGAGTACATGTCGCATGGTAGTTTAGGTGAGATTTTGCATGGATCAAAAGGGGCTTATTTGCAGTGGGAAACAAGGTATAAAATCGCGGTTGAGGCTGCTAAGGGGCTGTGCTACCTTCATCACGATTGTTCACCTATGATCTTACATCGAGATGTGAAATCGAACAATATATTGTTGGATTCCGATTATGAAGCTCACGTTGCTGATTTTGGCCTTGCTAAGTTCTTGATTGATACGGGTGGTTCTGAGTGTATGTCTTCGATTGCTGGATCTTACGGGTACATTGCACCAGGTACATAAAAAATGGTTCATTATTTTTTCTATGACATCTTAGAATTTATGTTTTATGATAAATTTAAGTAGCTAATGACGGTATGTATTACTGTGTTGTGCAGAGTATGCATACACGTTAAAGGTGGATGAAAAGAGTGACGTGTATAGCTTTGGAGTCGTGCTTCTTGAGTTGATAGCCGGCAAGAAGCCAGTTGGGGAATTTGGTGATGGAGTGGATATAGTGAGGTGGGTCCGGGAGACTATATCGGAGCATTGTGAGCCGTCTGATGAGGCAGCAGTGCTAGCAGTGTTGGATACCAGGCTCAACCGCTATCCATTAGCAAGTGTTGTAAATGTCTTCAAAATCGCAATGATTTGTGTGGAAGATGAGAGTACGGCTAGGCCTACTATGAGGGAAGTTGTTCACATACTAACGAATCCTCCTCCATCCAAAAGTGCAACCGCCATGCCTGCTCACTCCTTGATATAGTTTGCGTCTAAATATATGGGGAAATTGTAATAACTTGATGCTTCATGGGTCAAAAATACTAAATCCTTTATTTTGTGAAATATAAATCATTACGATAGTCTATTTCCTCAAGATTTTGTATGAAGCCATCATATCTGGTGTTTAATCTGTATACTCATAAGTCATAATTAATGTCCTTTTTTTGTATTATTATTTTTAACTGTGCTCTGATTCTAACTTGCTAGTGTATTAATGCATGTCATACGATTAGATATTAGTTTTTCTCATTAAGATTAGAAAACTTAATTCGGTTGTACATGATGGCAAATGGGGTTTTAACGGAATATTTACCAGATGCCCAAGTCAAAAATTCTCCGTCCCATGGACCTTTCACATGATCCTTGCTATCTCGAGCAAATGTTACTTCGTATGAAACCTTTTCGTCCAGTGCGGTCAAACTCGGCTGTAGAGAATGAGTGTTAATCTCAATGTTGACACCTTGTGGTAGAGAAACATCACCAATGGTGTATGTTGAGTTTCCCTTACCGACATTAGTCACTGTCCTTGAGTATGTTTTTCTTTCACCTCTTTTTAGTGCAACCACAAAAGAAGGATAGTTGAGTTGAGCCTCTGGTATGGTTCTTGAACAGGAAACAGTCTTCTTCATGATTGTTTGAACTTGCTTTGGCGTGTAGCCTAAGTCACACAAGTATGAAATCTATGTTGCACGGAAACGCCTCTCGGGTGTTGTGCCCGTCCCGGAAACGTTTCGGAAACGAGAAACGGCTGGAAACGCCCGGAAACGCGGCGGAAACGTTTCCCCAAAAAGGGAAACGTTTCATGAAGATAGGAAACGCCGAGGCTCCAGCAGACACGCGAAAGGAAACGTTTCTTGGGATTTTAACACGTTTTGGGCTAGTTTTTGGGCCACGAAACATTTTTTGGTCCATTTATATTGTATAGATATGGTAGGTGGCCATATCTTTTAACAAACTTTTAAAAATTGACTATCAGTATTTGTTTACTGTTAAGTATATGTTATGTCTTACTCTCAGTTTGATTTTTTCTTGCTTTATCGGTTAAAGATTCATGTTTATTTAATTTATTAAAAAATATATATAAAATAAAAAAACGTTTCCAGCCGTACCCGTTTCATGGATTTTGGGACATTGACGTTTCTAAGTACTCGTCCCCGTCCCCGTCCCCGTTTCCGTATCCGTCTCCGCGCAACATAGTATGAAATGTAGTCGTCGGGTTGGATGTCGAAAATTAGGCCAGGATCATTGGCTTTTGATGCTTTCACGTGACCAGCGCCAATGGCAAACACATCTGCAGGAAAATCTCTTTCATCTACAATGGGTTTGCCACTTAGGCTTACATGGCTTGCGGTGGTCATTATTGCCGACTTGATTGCAGCGGGAGACCATTCTGGGTGTGTGCTTCTAAGAAGATGTCTGCGAGATGAGGACAGGATATTGATGTACCCATATCCAAGGCAAACTTTTTTTTGGTTCCAACGACAGGCTTTGGCCAAGCCACAAGAATTTCAATACCAGGTCCAAGAATGTCCGGTTTCATTATTCCAGGACTCACACTGTTTGGACCTCTTGAAGAGAAAAAAGTAACCTTTGGAGCTGATTTTACGCCAACTACAGTTCCATGTTGAATTGTATTTGCTACAGGTGATGAAGACGAATTCAATTAGTTTTTTTATCTCAACTCCTTCTTTGTAACCGACCTGTGATGACGGAAGCATATAATGTGATGCTTCCACACTTTGGCCATTAGAATTACTGTTCGCAAAAATCATAGCAGCTGCTCCAGAATACTTTAGTGCCTTAACCATATGAGGTCCCACGCCATTGTCACACGATACTACCTTCCCCTTGACATCAATGTGGTCCAGCGACTCTTTTACTACATAAATAACCCATTTCAGTCGGGTAAACAAGGGTATAATGCTTCACCATTAAGTATCTTCTTATTTCCGAGATAAACTGTTGTCCTTATTCTTCTATCAGTGGTACTTGCCCCAACCGTAAGAATCCATGGGGCCTCATTTGATAATGTCCTATTCATCGGCCCGTAATTGCCTGCTGACGTACTTACTAATATCCCTGACTATATGGTAGTGAAGGCACCAATTGCAACACTGTCCCTATAAAAGGGTAGGGACATTACACCTAGCGACATTGAAAGCACATCAACACCTTCTTCAATAGCTGCATCCATGGCGGCTAAGATTGCCCTACCCGGACAACCTATATCACCACATGCTTTATACATGGCCAAGTGTGCGAGCGGTGCCACCCCACTTGCAGTTCCATTGGCTTGCTCAAACATACTCACATTGTCTACATAATTCCCTGCTGCAGTACTTGAAGTGTGTGTCCCGTGACCTTCGTTATCAATTTCAGGATCGTGGCTAACAAAGTTTCTAATTCCGATCAGTTTATTATTAGACCCTGCCATCTCACATTTGCCTTGCCATCTTAGTGGTGGAGGTGGCACTCCTTTGTCATTGTCCAAGAGTTATTCCCTAGTCAATAACCCCAATTATGGTTCCTACCCCATAATTTGAATCTTTCCACAAACCAGTATTTTGGCGCAAGCCCAAAAAGTTCGGTGAATGAGTTGTATGCAACTGATACATTACTTCAGGTTACAAATAAGACTCCGCCTAAATTCTCCATGGCTTTCGCATGATTAGCCGACATTTTGGCAGCATATCCAGTAATCACATGGTGATATCGCACATATAGCGGAAACGATTTAACAAGATCATAATTAACACAATTATAATTAATCGAATTAGGGTTATTAGCTAATGCGATTCCACAAGATAAGAACGAACCTCCAGTTATGGTTTATAACGGATCAATGATTAACCCCTTACCATTTTGTTAATCGATCCAAGATGCAATCTAAAGTAAGATTGTATTACGTTCTTGTACACACGTATTACGACGAGTTAACCGTAATGTTAGTACGTATAAATCGAGCTTCAACGTCTAGTGAAAAATCAACCCAACAATCTTAGAGAGGGGCTAGGACTTGATTATTTAGCTAAACAAAAAACCAAAGAAACCCTAAGGTTGCGTTTGTTTTTTATCGCAAAAAGAGAGAAGAAAGATTTGTGGTTTGTAGAATTATGGGGTTTGTTTATATAGGTCTAATTATCCTTGTAGCCAAAGTAAACAAATTTAAGGAAAGTTTTCCTTCTCCCCACTCTTGTTCTAGCCGACGTCCAAACACGCCCCTTGGGTTGTTCCGAACTTTTCTTTTCCTCTTCTATTTAATTCCACAACGACCGTTAAACCTTAACTCTTAATACTTAACGTTCGTTAAAGTTATAGTTTGATTTAATTTAATAAACATATAAATATATTTATTAAATAAATTAACTCTATACATGCAATCCCGTAATCCCGAGTTCGATCCTAACACACGTTTTATTAAAATTAAAGTCCATAAACTAACAGCTCCCACTTGGACATATTTTAATAGTGTGATCACATCGTTTAGCGTTTAGATACACGTCGATGCCTCTAGTACGATCTCGAGTAAGGTCTCTTGGAAAAACCTTTTAATGATTCATCATTATTATTATTATCGTTTCGTTTCTAATACAACGTTAATAAGGATATGGATCTTAGTCTTTTTTTTGGTAACCGTGATATGGATCTTAATCATTCATATTGTTAACCATTTTGTTTCTCGTTCATCAGATTCAAGCAAGATTACTAAAACTTATAAACATAGTTTAGACAGACTTTGGGTACAACAATACAAACATCTTACTAATTACTCGAGGGCCCAGCTGTATTAAACTCCAAAATAAATTTGAAGGAAACAAATTCCATATTGATAACAAGCAAAACTTATGAATTTTGCAACACTTCTGAAAATAACTCTTATAGCCACTAGTTACGTTTGCCGTTAGATTATTTCACAGAAATTGTGACAACCGCGGTTTTGAGGTTCGTCACTTAGTTTTATTTTGTGCATATTTCGTGAAATTATGTGTCTTTATGTGTTTATGTGTTAATTAGTGTGAATATAGTGTGGTTTGTGTTAATGCAAGTGATGCCTAAAAACATTATTAATGTTAACTAATCTTTCTTAGTTTTGATCACAACAAACTATACAACACATTTAGTGTAAAACACAAAACGAATTATTTAACTAACACTATCATCAAGGATAATCATATCACTAACTTTTCTTAGTCATACTTAGTGATCATCAAAGTGATTATCCTTAAAACTCACTTTTGTTAATATGACAAAAGATTTTTTAATAAACTTTCTTTTTAAGAAAATGTTTTATTAAAATGGAAAATGTAAATTTGAAAATGGCATATTCCATATGCCTAAGAATATCCTTTAAAGGTTTAAAAAACCTCAGATATTCCTACCCCACTAAAAGACAAAAAAGGGAGCAGACTCTACTGGGCGGTACCTTAAATAGCTAGGCGGTTCTTTAGCGATATGGAACCGCCGGGCTAGTTAAGGAACCGCGCCCAGCAAGCCGTTGGACTTTTTCTTCTATAAATAGTGGATCAAATCTCATTTTCCAATAACCCTCTTGGACGTTTTTCTCAACCCTCTTTCTCTTTTCTATAGCATAATCATTAGTAAATGATCACTTAATGTGTTAAGTATGTTTACATATGATTATCCTCTTGATCCCCTCCTTTACCTTGTCCAATGAGAAGATCACTCACTCACTAGTGTTGTGATAAAGATGAATCCACGAATTAGTCATGTTCATCATGTTAGCCTTTTTGTTTTTGTTGATCCATTTGTATTTATGAATACTTGGACTAGTTGTGTTCATCCAAGCTATTTGTGAATACTTGGATTTGTTGTGTACATCCATTGCATATGTGTTTACTTGGATTTGTATTGTGTAGATCCAAGCTACATGTGTGTACTTGCATATGTCTAGTTGAGTTGTAATAGATTGTGTAGTAGTTCTCACTAAACTATAAAGTGATGTGGTTGTGTCTTGTGAGTTCTCACTAAACTTGAAAGTGATTAGTAGTTGTGTTGTGTGAAGTTCTCACTTAGCTTCAAAGTGAAGAGTCGTGAAGATTGGTTCTAGCTTTGGATTAGAACTCGACATCTAGCCTTGTGTCGTAACATGGTGAAGTAGGCAACGTCGTGAAGATTGGTTCTACCTTGAGATTAGAACTCGACATCTAGCCTTGTGTCGTTAAATTGTGAAGTAGGCAACGTTGTGTAGATTGGTCCTAGCTAATGATTAGGTCTCGACATTTAGCTTAGTGTCGGAAAATAATGTAAGCGACGATGTAAGGCTTTCTCCGCCAAGAAGGGAGCTTGTGGATATAGTGGAAATCTCGAGTAGGTGTACTTGAGGAGTGAAGTAGAAACGAGGATAGAGACTCGTTGTCGAACCACTATAAATCTTGGTGTCTTGTCACTAGGTTGTCTCTTTCCTTACTCTTTACTTATTTCATTATCATTATACTTACCTATTATCATTGCTAATGCATTTGAATTGAACCTAATCATTATGCAACTTAGCTTCAAGTAAAAGATAGTTTTGATACAAAACTAATTGAAAGTAATTTTAATTAGGTGACTAATAGAAGAGAAACTATTCAACCCCATTTCTAGTTTCTACAATTGGTATCAGAGCGATGGTCATTAAAGATCTTTGAAGTATATTGTACTTTAAAACTTGGATCGATCCATTGTCTCCTCAAATTAGAAGGTCAAGTTGTACTAAAGTTTCTTTTTGGTCAAAACTATTTTTTCTTGGAAAATAGGTCTTTTAATTGGTAATATTGCATCCCTCTTAGATTAGTAGCTTTTATGCATTTTAGATCTACTCTTGAAATGTATCTACTAGTTTGCATCTTGCTTTGTGTAGGTACTCATGAAGATCAATCATTTAATTGGTTGTGGATTGAGTTACTTGCACTTGTAGAAGACTCATCTTCATTGATCTTCAACATCTTTGAATGATGATATCAAGATGATTGGGAATGATACTAGTCCTTGAAGACTTAGTATTCATCATAGTCATTGTTGGGCATTGCATTGATTCCTTGATGGATTGGAATGCTTTTTGTGGCCAAGGTACGCTTTCGTTCTTCCACACGCCCTTGATCATTCTTTTGATCATTACTTGACTATGTTCTTGTTCTTGACATCCTTGCCTTGACATTTGTTTGTGGTTTGTGATTCTTTTCTTTTATCCTCTCAAACCTTCATTGCTTGGATACTTGACTCACTGTGGTGATGTAGAGTGAGTTACTAGTAGCTTAAAGTATCAAGCATGATATCTATGGTTTGCACCCATACGCTTAGTAGGCCCTTTGTGGGAGAGAAAGTGAATTAATACCTTGCTCATATTTTGGTTTAAACTAAGACTATTATTAAAAGTGATCTTAGTCTATGCATCAATATTTGCTTTGATTCATTACCAAAGCCGTTTAACACTTCGCCGGAAAGGCACGTCTTAAACCACTATATATGACACAAGCTCTTCGTCTCCTTGATTTGAAGATTGTCATTAATCCCTTGAGCATTGGTCTTAGTCTTGATTCACTTCCCTTGACTTCTCTCCACTTTGCTTTTTCGCTACGAGTAGTCGTTTGTCCGTTTCGGTTCTTTTCGATCTCGATTCAACTCGTAATCCTTCATTAAGGCATATTGCTTAATGTTATGATGATCCAATGATTTTCTAAAAGGTTTAAGATTTATTTTTAAGTATTTTGGAAAACTTGGTTTTCAAAATTTTGGCGTATTTCATTGATAAAAACCAGCCTCTGTAGGCGGTTCTTTATCTCTGGCGGTTCAAACCCGCGGTACCTTATCGATAAGGAACCGCGGGCAGTAAAGCTTGTCAGAGCGCCAGTTTTATTAAAATAATCTTTTTCAAACCAAACCCTCTCTCTACCAAAAACACACAGCCGACGGGTTTCACCTTTTCCACCATTGTTGAAGCTTCAAAAACCTTCAATCACTCAAATTAATTGATTCCAAGTTGCGGGTTTCACTCATCCTTCATCAAACATCAATTAATTGTAAGTACTTTCTTTTAATTTCATCTATTTTGTTCTAGGGTTCATCCTTTCATAATTGGGGATTTTTAAAATTGAAATTGAATTAGAACCTTAATAGGAATACGGGTTGACATGGTTATCTTACTACGATTCCTTAGGTTCATATTCATTAAGATTTCACTAAAACCCACTTGTAGAACAAATCCGAATTGTGGCCAAATGATTTTGGTTAAAAGATGGAATTGAGATGAACCCATGAACAAATAGGTAATTGCATTCTTAATGCTTACCTAAAAACCTTGTTTTAAAAAACCAATGTTCTAGTCCATTGTTGATCCAACATAGTTCATATGTTCTTGGTTAATAATGGATTAGATACATTGTGAACATAAGAATGATATAGATTCAATCATTTGTTTGTCAAGAAATTGATATAACACATTCTCATATTTTGATTTTTGATTTTATTTTTTCATATGAGTGATTGGAAAAATTATTTTCTTGTGTTTATTTAGGTACTAATCAGGCTTTCACAATACCAAAAGGATCATCAACTTACTAAACAATACATGCCAAACATTTCCTAAACCTATGCTTCCACTCAATTTCGAAACTCCTTTTCATCTCTTTCAACTCAAAATTTCCATGAGGGTAGAGTTTGATGAGGGAATAACGGTTTATGACTATATCAAATCTATGTTTGAGCTTTCGGGGTTTGATTGCTTGCTCAACATAGAAGAAGATATTTACCCATTGTTTCTTCTAGAATTCTTTAGCACTTACTCCATGTTTGAATACAATGGCGAAATCTTCATTCGATTCTTGTTGAACGATCAAATCATTCAATACTCTCTCGAAGATTTCGGTGAAATTCTTGGTGTACCATATGAAGGCACTTGTCGTTTCACGGATAAATGGAGACTTGATGCTCTCTTAGAATCCTACGACAAACCTCCAAATGACCACGCCGAAATTGATCCGGAGTTTATCCTTGATATCATTTCGAAAGAGTGATGGAAACGATGTGAGAAGCCTTCATTCTAATGTGCGAAATGTGAATCGCTATGAAGTGCTCTCAAGCGACCTTAAGGATTTTATGGTCCAATGGGCAAATATCCTTAGGGAAAATGTATTTTATCTTGGTGGAAACCGAGATCATATCCCGGCTTGTATGGTGCATATGTTGTGTTGCATCTTTACATCAACCAAGTACAATTTGGCATTCTATATCGCTCGACGAATAAATTATGCCCTTTCAAAGCCCAAAACAAACCTTCCCTATGCTATGCTTCTTACTCGCCTTTTCAAAAGGGTTGCTCATGACTTTCCCCACCTCGACCTTTCTCGCTTTCACCCGGTTCATCGGGTTATGTTGCCTATTCAAGAGGTATATGAAAGAAAGCCTAGAAGTGATCGAGGTTCGCGAAAATCCGATCATCAAGAGACGGATGATGAGGACACCTATATGCCAACAAGTGATGGTGATGGCATAGGTTCTAGTTCTCACTTCAACTCTTCGAGTAGTTCCCACCCATCCTCAAACTCATTCGTGGATGGACTTGAAGACTTAGCTCCTCCACCTCATTATTCCTCTAGTAAAGTACTGGAAGTTCTCAATATGGAGCATCTCTATCGTGAAAATCTTAGGACTCGAGGTGAATTGCATGAACATCAGGTTGAGTCAAGGAAGGGATTCAAGTACTTGGGGAATATGATCAAGGGATTGGGCAAGAAAAGAAGGTGAAGACTTTGAAGTGTTTCAAAGTATACATGTTGGTAAACATGTAATGTTGAACAACTTTTATTATCTTGGTTGTGTATTAACTAAATTCTACTTGTTTGGATTATTTGTTATTTATCCTAATGATTGTCTATGCCATTGTGATTTTGTTTTGCATAGCTTTGTGCATCCTATGTGTTAGTTGGCTTCCTAGATTTTGGTCAGTAGTTAACTTTGGCTTGATAATCCTTTGGTAAAAATCTAGGCTAACCAAAGTTTGAGGAAGTACCATTTTTGAACACCTCTGGTCGTGGTTCCATATCGACCCGCGGTACCTTATTGATAAAGAACCGCCATCCCTAGATAAGGAACCGCCGGCTACTGTGTCCGATAGAATCTTTGCTTTACACTATTTTCCTTAATCTGTGTAAACCTTACTTGATTCTTTGCAAAAACCTGCACATTTCCTAAACTAGGTTACCTAAATTCATTTTTCACATAAAATGTTTTTAACCCATTACTAGTTTGGATCATCCCCTCGCCCTTTTAAATCCACCTTGTTAGCCATGTTCTTCACATCAAACCATTCTTCCTTAAACCTTAAACCTCTCATTACAACCATGGTTTCTACAAGAAGCTCAAACTCATCCAAAACCTCCACTTCAAGGAAAAATCTTAAGATTAAGATTAAATTGCCTAAACCTAACTCTTCACCCTTTCACACACCCAAGAATGAGATTGTCCCAATTCTCATCTCTTCATCAACCTCACCACCTCTTGCTCCATGTAAGACTACCTCTACCCATGGTACCAACCATTCTCATGGTTCTACCTCCTCTTCATTCTAATCTAGGATGAATGAGCTATCCTCACCCTTCACTCCAAGTACTCTCTTGGATGTGACTACCCATCCTCAACCCATCCAAAGCATTCCTATTGTGAATGACTTTGTTGATACCTTGGTGACTTCACCATTTACCCCTCCAAACTCACCTTTTTCACCCTTGGAGAGCATACCTCCACACTCACCCTCATCACCTTTGGAGAACATACCTTCTCTACCTCCACCTCCCTCAAACACTCCAAACATGGGTGATCCTAGCTTTTATGAGTATTTCATGCACAATGGCACTAATTGCCCTTGTTGCCTCAACAACTTCTATCTCCTCGATATCCTTAGAATGGAGATGATTGGGGCTCACATAGAGTTGCAAAGCTTTTTGTTGAGTCTCTTTGACAATCATCCTCCTAGGAGATAAATGATGATTTTCCCTAATAAGTTTTTTTTGAAAAACCAAGCCAAGGAAGACTCCTAATCAACAATTAGTTTTTTAAGCTAGATTTGCTTTTAGTTAATTGTTTTTCTATTTCCTTAATGTATCTCTTTCCCTCCATGAGTGTTTTATGAGGATGAATTATGGACTTAGCATTATGTGTTTCTATCTTTATGTGCACATTAATCAACTTTAATTCTAAATTAAAATTGAACCTAAATCTATCACAACCTCTAAAACTTGACTAAAATTGGTTCAAAATGTTATCCAAATATTTTGTCACCCTTTGTCAAGACATTCTTTGTGAATGTGTTGCTTTTATGCAACCCTAACATAATTTAGTACTAATAGAGGTAAAATTCCAAGATTTGCATTTTTTTTGAAAAAGTCTTAGTTTTTCTCAAAACCTTGGAAAATCATGATTTCAAGTTCACTGCACGCGGCTCATTAAAGTCGCGCGGTTCCTTAAGTGATAAGGAACCGTCGGTCCCTATAAGGTACCGCGGACAGAAAAGCCACTTTTTGGCTCGTTTTTGGTCTTTCTTCATCACCCTATTCCCTGTCAAGATTCCATGCTTACTCAATTTGGCTAAACATTCCTTGACACTTTACATTTGATTTTCAAACCTTTGCCTTGTCTACTTTCTTCTTATACCCCCACCTTGAGATTTCATTCTCATACCTCAACAATGCCTAACTCTTCCTTTCATAACCTTGACATTTCATTTTCACAAACCTCCTCACCCAAAGCTTCCTCATCCAAGCTTTCCAAGAAACCGAAGATCTCGGTTCGACCTATTTGAATCAAGAAAAATGAACCATCTTCATCCAAACCACCCAAAATCCCACCTTCTCTCCAATCAAGTATTGGAATGAGACCTACTCCATTAACCTCATCACCGGAGAAAAGGAAAATCTCCCCCCACCTTCAAAACCTTTTGACACCCCCCAACTCAATGACCTTTCAACCTTCCCAAATCTCACAAGGCATTGTGAAAACATTTCCTACCCTCTCTCCTCACCACCACCAAACCCTAGGTGTGATGGCCTTCCCCCATCAACCGAATTTGTGTTGCATCATGGATCCTCGTGTGCTTGTTGTCGATTTCAACAAATTGAACTTGCTCATGTGCATGAGAAGTTAAATTTTCTTGAATTCCTCCTCACTCGAACTCCTCACAAAGTTTTCGTTCCCATGGACAAAACTTCGAATGATGCCTCGTCGTCTTATTTTTCCAACTAAAGGGCTAAGCACTCTTGGAGTTAATAAAACCTTAGTTGTTTTAGAGTCATTTACATTTTAAGCAATCTTGGAAAATTATCACTATTAGAATAGCTTATGCTTTGTGGTTTATTTTTCATATCTTTTGCTTTAGATACTCATATTGTGTGTATGACTATCTACTTTGTTTGTCTCTTTCATATTTATGTAATATGAAACCTTTGTGTTGTGTTTGTTTTCTTTATTTGATCATTCTCTCTTTCTTTTGAGTTGATCATGGTTAATCTTTACAATTGATTATGGGTGATTCCATCAATTCTAAATTTTAACCCATTGACAAATTTATCATCTTCATTGGTTGGATGTTTCTTTTCTACCTCCATTCCACCAATTGAACTTTGATTTTGTCATTTACCTCTTTGGACATACTTAGCAAATACTTTATTCTAATTTGAGATTTCTTCTCATTCTCCCTCTCAAGTTACTTAGTAAGTAGTGATCATATATACATTGGTGTTTCTTCTCTTTCTACTAACCTTTGTGTAGCATGTCACCATAGATCATACACTTGGTGCCACAAGCAAGGGGGAGTAACCACCAAGGGGGAGCTACTAGCAAAGTCCGGTTCTCTTCAAAGACTTGTGTTTACCTTTTTGCTACGACAAAGGGGGAGAAATGATAGTGATAAACTCGTTAATAATTCGATATTTTGTGTTTCTACGTAAATGAGTTTATAGTTTGTCGTAATAAAAAAAGGGGAGATTGTTAATGCAAGTGATGCCTAAAAACATTATTAGTGTTAACTAATCTTTCTTAGTTTTGATCACAACAAACTATACAACACATTTAGTGTAAAACACAAAACGAATTATTTAACTAACACTATCATCAAGGTAATAATCATATCACTAACTTTTCTTAATCATACTTAGTGATCATCAAAGTGATTATCCTTAAAACTCACTTTTGTTAATATAAAAAAAGATTTTTTAATAAACTTTCTTTTTAAGAAAATGTTTTATTAAAATGGAAAATATAAATTTGAAAATGGCATATTCCATATGCCATAAGAATATCCTTTGAAGGTTTAAAAAACCTCAGATATTCCTACCCCACTAAAAGACAAAAAAGGGAGCGGACTCTACTGGGCGGTACCTTAAATAGCTAATCGGTTCTTTAGCGATATGGAACCGCCGAGCTAGTTAAGGAACCGCGCCCAGCTAGCCGTTGGACTTTGTCTTCTATAAATAGTGGATCAAATCTTATTTTTCAATAACCCTCTTGGACGTTTTTCTCAGCCCCCTTTCTCTTTTCTATAGCATAATCATTAGTAAATGATCACTTAATGTGTTAAGTATGTTTACATATGATTATCCTCTTGATCCCCTCCTTTACGTTGTCCAATGAGAAGATCACTCACTCACTAGTGTTGTGATAAAGATGAATCCATGAATTAGTCATGTTCATCATGTTAGCCTTTTTGTTTTTGTTGATCCATTTGTATTTATGAATACTTGGACTAGTTATGTTCATCCAAGCTATTTGTTTATACTTGGATTTGTTGTGTACATCCATTGCATATGTGTTTGCTTGGATTTGTATTGTGTAGATCCAAGCTACATGTGTGTACTTGGATATGTCTAGTTGAGTTGTAATAGATTGTGTAGTAGTTCTCACTAAACTATAAAGTGATGTGGTTGTGTCTTGTGAGTTCTCACTAAACTTGAAAGTGGTTAGTAGTTGTGTTGTGTGAAGTTCTCACTTAGCTTCAAAGTGAAGAGTCGTGAAGATTGGTTCTAGCTTTGGATTAGAACTCGACATCTAGCCTTGTGTCGTAAAATAGTGAAGTAGGCAACGTCGTGAAGATTGGTTCTACCTTGAGATTAGAACTCGACATCTAGCCTTGTGTCATTAAATTGTGAAGTAGGCAACGTTGTGTAGATTGGTCCTAGCTAATGATTAGGTCTCTACATTTAGCTTAGTGTCGGAAAATAATGAAAGCGACGATGTAAGGCTTTCTCCGCCAAGAAGGGAGCTTGTGGATATAGTGGAAATCTCGAGTAGGTGTACTCGAGGAGTGGAGTAGAAACGAGGATAGAGCCTCATTGTCGAACCACTATAAATCTTGGTGTCTTGTCACTAGGTTGTCTCTTTCCTTACTCTTTACTTATTTCATTATCATTATACTTACCTATTACCATTGCTAATACATTTGAATTGAACCTAATCATTATGCAACTTAGCTTCAAGTAAAAGATAGTTTTGATACAAAACTAATTGAAAGTAATTTTAATTAGGTGACTAATAGAAGAGAAACTATTCAACCCCCCTTCTAGTTTCTACAGTTTGGACATCGTTTACGGGTACGGGGTACGCTGTAAGTGAAACGATGTGTGGTTAAATCATGTTCATGAGCTCACGTGGCAGTGACTATGAAATGAAACAGTGTTATTTTAAGTTTTTATATATACGTATATGTATTATAGTAAATCGTACATTTACGATGCGATGGCTTAGCGTTTAGAGGTCTCGAACTAAGGATCTAGTTTCAAGAGTAATTTACGTGTTAGATTTAGGTTATTTTAGACTTATTTATTAAGTCGCTAACTTATTTTAAGAGTTTCCATAAAATTATGTATTTTACGGTAATCGCGTAAGAAGACGAAAACTAACGTAAGGCTTTTGGGCTTTGGACCGGAGGTAACCCGAGGGTACCACTAAGTTTAGTTACGAATAAATAACAGTAGTTGGAGTATAAAAGTCGGCCAAATAGGGGTTTTGGGCTTTGGGTTGGGCAGCTAAAAGAAAGAATGAAGGAAAAGCCCCAAAACAGGCCCAACGGACTTGTAATGGGATTAGGGGGCCTTTAGGACTTAACCAAACCCAACCCATAACCAAAATAATTAGATTTTTAACCTTCATACCATCTCCTAGCCGAAATTCAACAATGGTGTCCAATTAGGGTTTCAAAAATAAAGATCTTCCATTGATTTCTAAGGTAAAACCTTCAAAACCCTTGTTCTATTAATGATTTTAATTAATTTAATCATGTAATTGATCTTATGATGGATTAGGGTTTGTGAGTTTTCTGAGATTAGTGAGATTAGGGTTCATATGAATTGATTACTTTGGTTATTATGAAGATTAGTGATCGTAATTAGGGTTCAATCATGTTTAAATTCGTTTTTAAAAACTAAGCAGAATTTTTGGTCCACTGTTTTGCTCATATCTAGAGTTCTACAAAATTTTAATTTTCAACTCTTATATCCATGAAAAGGTAATTGAATTAGCTTTCAAATGCAAGAAACTAGAATTGAATTGAAGGTCGGGAAGTGGGTCAAAAATAGGTTACAACATTCGGAAGTCAAAACAGTTTTGAAATCAGTCGGGTTTAATTTAATGTTTTAAGGTGGTTAGGGTACTTAGGAGTACAATTGGACTTTCAAACGAACATGAGAGTTAGTTTATATGTTATATAAGATATTTGTAAGAGGGCTAATAAATTGGGATAGTGGAAGATCCTCTGATCATGAAAAGCATTTCATATGTTCAAAATCGATAAAATATGGATAGGCGAAAGTATAAGTTGTATATCGAGGACTTATGATTAGCTTTCATGTTGGGGCAAGGGTTGAGATTTTATATAACACATATAAGTTTATGGGGTTTCCATTGCAAGGAATGTGGTTTAGTTTTGGTGGACGTTTGGCTCATAATACGGAGTGTGAAAACGGGACTGTTTTGGGTTAAATGTTAACGGGATGAATTATGAAATAAACTAAGTCAAGGGCTTTATAGAGTGGTGTAATGAGATGCTTATGCTTATGGCATATAAATGGGGTTAAGTTGTAGGAGAAGGTTAGATATCCATCATAGATTGATGAGCCATTTTGGTATGTGGTTCATGTCTTGATTTTATATGTTTCTGTGTTTAGATTTTTGCTAGAGGGCGGATACTTGGAGAAGCTTGTTCAGGTGAGTTTCATAGTCTCATGTCTTTTTATGATTTGATTTCCAGATGGTATGGAAGAGAAAATATATGGTTTTTTAAAGAATGATGTGAATGTTTTTATGCTTTGTGATAGACTTGTGTGTGCACTTATGTGATTAACTGCTATGTGATTCTTGATTGTGTTTATGATTTGGATCGGGGGACACATACCGTCTTAGTTATTGTGGTTTGACTTGGTACCAAGGGGATGTTGACAAGGCGGGGCCTTGGGATTGGTTCATAGGTGTATGGGCGCCTATGGGACCATGGTTATTGGTAAGGCTTGGAGCCTTGGAATTGTGGTTATTGGTAAGGCTTGGAGCCTTAGATTTGTGGTGATTGGTTAATCTTGAATGCTAGTTGTTAATACATAATTGTAGTACATTGTTCATATGTTCTTTTGTTAATGGTTGTTATTCACAGCTTATAACTGATTTGGCGTTGGAGTCTAAACCTATGACTCTCACCAACTTTATGTTGTCGTGTTTTAGTGTCTCTATTAGGTGAGAATGTGGTTAAGCGTGAGAATAGGAGTGGCTAGCTGGAAGGCTTAGGATTGCATTTGGAGGAACCCCCTTTCCTCTTAGTGTTTATTTATGTTTGAATAAGCGATACTTTGTAGACACCTATATGTTTGTTATTTGTTAATTGTATGTCTTTGGTAAAAGGTAGACCTGTTACCTACTTACCTAGACGCCTGCATTGTTTGAGATATCTTCATGACATTGTGTCACCATTTATGATATTTCCATTTCATTCAGTTATCTCTATAGACACGCTATTGTTGTGATGATATCCATACGTCGCGCCCCATATTCCGCCATGGTGGGTGTGATAGAATGGTACTAGAGCCAATGGTTATAGAGAATTAGGTTGCCTAGCCTAGTCTATAGCTTAAGGATCCCTACATATAGGCGTCATAGGATTACGTGTGGTCTTGATTGTATTTTCCTAAATTTTATTTTTTGTGAATTTTGACTAGTATGAGTTGAATTGTAGTTGCCCATACTTAGTCACCTGTTAATTTCTATTTTGCTTTTGATATATAAATTACTTTCACCATAGTAAGTTATTTGGTGTACCTACTGTATTGTATTTTTCTTTTGATGTTTAAGTCATGTTCCCTAAGAATCATGTGGTGATTCGAGTTACTAGAAGTAGGTGGATAGGAAGGATTTTAAGTTGTTTCCACTCTTATGGGTAACATGACTTATAACTGATTATGATGTTGTGTTGGAGTTTGTCTATGCTGTTTTACCTAGACTATGGATTTATGTATTCCAAGAGTTTGACTATATTATTTTAATAGATGGAGTTTTGGACCTTATTGTTTATGTGGTTATGAGCTTATGTGAGTAGATGGATTTATGTGTTATATGTTGTATTTTTTTTTGGTAAAAGGGTAGCAATGACCCCGGTAAATAGAACCAAAAAAAGCGTTGAAGTACAAGGAATGTGGCTGAAATACCACATTAACCGCAAGCTACAGGCAGCTTGTTAAACAAAATGTTTATGACATGCCATAAATATTAACTAGTCTAGAATACTGGAAATATATAAACTAGACAAAAACCAAGACGATAACATAAAGTTACGAGGAAAATAATAAAATATCAACATAGGATCAGCCAGTTGGAGTGCTTGCCCCAATATGAGTATTGAGAAGATTCACCGATTCATCAAAGACGACCTCGACTCCCTCCTCCTCCTCATTATCTTCCTCGCTTACTTGAAACCCTTCGTCAATACCAGGCATGGACAACGATGAAAATTTATTAGATGTAGAAACACTACTCATTTGAGCTTTACCCTTGTTCGGACCATTAGGATTGCTAGACTGCTGCAACTGACCAGATTTAGTATTCAACTTACTACTATTATCAGCACTCGTACTTGTAGCATCCAAGTGAGTTTTTGGACGAAAAACAACCGTCTTACCTGCTTGGAAACCCTTGCTCAATGGAACACCTCTCGGAACTTGATTCCCTAAATTACCTTTGTACTTCTTCCTCTTGCTTTGCACTTGTTGAAACCCATCATTATCAACATGAGTTGTCACTTTTTCAACCGTTTTAGGTTTAACATTTTTCGGACAAGAATCAACGGAATGACCAAAAATATTACAAGTATGACATCTAGGCGGTTTCCATTCGTATTCAACACGAATTAATTTATTAGTACAACCAGAGCCTTCAAGATCAAGGACACCAATAGTAACGTTATCTATAAACTCCGAATCAACATTCATCTCAATAAGACAACGAGCAAAACTACAACGACCCCAAGACTCTTTGCACATATTATCAGTATAATTATCCATCATAATAAGCTTACCAAGAAACGAAGCAATTAAACTAATACCTTCATCTTCAAATACCTGTAGCGGGACATCATGAAACTTAACCCATACCGGAATACGAGTTAGTTCCTCCTTTAGAAGATTCGTTTTCATAGTCCATTTCTTAAGAAAAATAGGTGAATTACGAACCATCCACGGACCACCTTCCAGAACCGCATTAAGACCCTCACTAGATCCAAATTGAAAAAAGAAGAAACCTTTCTCATTCATCATGATACGCTTAAGACCATGTTTTGCCCAGTTATTCTTAGCAAAATACTCAACCACAAGGAATGCAATCCTTTTACCAAGAAAGTAACCATATAAAGTGTTAAGGTAGCGAGCATTTACTTTTTCAACGACCTTCCTAGGAATAGAGATATTAACCCCTTCATAGACATTTTCAGAATTAAACGAAGAAGAGACTGCCTTAATACCTCCATTAGTAGACGTAACCATATCAGCTTCAAATTTGCAAAGTAACTCCAGAATTTCTTTAGCACGATCATGTGAGATCAATTCCCACAAAGTATGTTTCTTCATTCTTAATTCATGCATAAATTCACCCGCGTCACCAACCGTGCGAATCGTTACACCAAATAATTTCAAAACTGCATGTAGATTACACGGTTGCAAACCATTAATGGTTGCAGCCTTAGCTGCAAGGTCTGTTTCCTTAGCCATTTGTGCAGAGTGCACACTCGAACCACCTGAACTGAGTGAAGAAGTGCTGCTAGTTAGATTCTTATGGCGTTCACACAAAACTTCATAATAAAGCCTAGTGGTCTCCTTAGGTAAAGTAGACCATTTAGGAAATTTGTTTGCCTTCACACCATTTGCAAACACTTCAATGTCACGCACAATATTCAAAGGAATAGAAAACAAATTAGATATCTCCTCTAACGTTACTAAAACCTCAAGAGTAGACACCTTAACCACATCCATCCAACCTGTAAATAATGGCTTATCACTTTCATTGCTCGAATCCACCATAGCTTCAACAAAACTACGACACAGAATCAAACGAACCACAAAATAATAAACCAATAACAGCCGTCCACTTAATATCAGCCAACCACGTAACCCTACAAATCAATAACAGCTCAAATACTAATATAATGTAAGTCGACCAAAAGTGTAGGGTCAACCGACAAGATAAATTAAAGGGTCAGCCTAACAATAATGTCAGCCGCCACAATAATGTCAGCCAGTAATTGTTTAGCTAGGGTCAGCCGACAATGTAAAACAAGGACGATTTAATGCTGCAATGTAAAACAAGGACGATTTAATGCTAGGGTCAGCCGACCAGTAATTGTAATGCTAGGGCCAGCCGCCACAATAATGAAGGACAATGTAAAACAAGGACGAAACCCAAACAAACCGAAACCCTAAAAAACAATTAATGCGAATTAATGCGAATGAAACAAAACGAAACTACTTGTCCAGTAACCACCAACGAGACAAGTAACCACCAACGAAACAATACAATCGCACAAGACAATGACGGCAAAAAACGAAAATTAAACCCAATTTAATTAACCCTAAAATCAATCAATCAAATAAAGACTTTGTTAACTCAAGAATAATCAATGATTATTCGAGAAAACAACATCATTATAAGGTATTCGGATTAAAGGAAAAAGAAAATTAGGTTAGGAGAAGAAGGGATTTTTTGGCAGCCATTGATATTTTAAAGGTTTTAGGTTTTTTTCCCAACCAAACCACACATATATGTTGTATTGATTCTTATAAGTGTCTACATAGGAGGGAGTGCATTGAGGAAAGGGTAATTGTATAAGTATGGTGGCCAACATAATTATACAAGTACCACAACTTCAATGGGTTCTTAAGTATGATTGCATGAAAGAGGGTTAGTACATGCTTGTATATGATGACATGTGGATTTTTGGTATATGTATGATATATGGGTTTATGTACGGTTGCCTACAATATGGCTATTTTTCAGTGAGTTATATGTTTTGGGTTATGCTCATGTTTTGTGATTCTGTGGTCTTAGTGGTGGGTTTGATGCATTGTTGTAAGATGGTTATTACTCGTATGGAAAAAAACAAGTGTATGACGTGATTGATTGATCTAACATGTATGGTAACGAGTATGTTTTGGGTGATTTAATAGGTATATATATGCGGATGTATATATACTAGTATGTGTTAAGTTATGATATATGGTCGTTTAGTAGTTATTATAACTTGAACATACCTTGTCTTTGCTCGTGTTTTATGGTGCTGGAGTTTGATGGAGTTCCAACGACGTTTTGAGTTTTTTTGATGTGTGTCTACATTCGGGTATGTATTTTAATCAATGAGAACTACTAAATTTTCTTGCAAATAAGTCTGTCTAATTACAGGAAATCGATTTTGAAAATAATTTGTAAGTGTATGGTATGATATCGTGACTTACATATCTTTTTTAAGTTTGTGGTAGTAAGTTAAAAAAAATCTCGAAAATGATTGGATTAGTTTTCTAGGTAACATGTGATAATACATTTTAAAGGGGTAAAGAAATTTTACAAAAATTTTCTTAAGTGGAGTTAAAATTTTAGAAGTATTTAACTAGACGGAAAAAGTAAAAAGGGAGATTTTATTATAGTAATGATAATAATAACACCACACCTTGTAAACGTGTAGTAGTTTAGTTATAACCAGCCTAAATGGATTTTATAATATAATAATACTAATAATACAGAATAAAATAAATAAACAACACACTATATTTTATAAACATGTATTGGTTTCATAATAACAAGTGAAATAAGTTTAATATTAGTAAACAAGATAATGGTTAGAATAAGATTGTAGTATACTAACTAATTGATATCTTTGATAAAATAATGAAGATAAAAGATGAGTTTATGGTTAAAAATGAGTATGATTGATTTTAATATTATTGAAGTTTGGTTCTTAAGAGAAGTAACTAATTGGGGCGAAAGTTTAAAATTTTCAAAGGCATCGAATTTTGGTGATACTAATCGCGACGAGTCTAATTTTTGGTTGTTGGCAGACTCCATTGATCTTTCGGATTACATTGTTTCGTTTTGAGCTATTTTGGCTAGGGTTCATTATGGTTGATCTTTTGGTTTACCCTATATTTATTACGAGACGCGATTGTTTGGAGTTCTTTTGGTACACATCATGGTTGATTTAGTTATGCGATTGCGGAAATGTTAGGATGAGATGATAGAGTTGGGTAGTATTACTTATGGTTAGATATTAGAATTGAGAGATGTCTTTTGGTTTAAAGGTTGTGTTGAGAGAATAATTAAGATTTGTGGAGTTTTGAAACTTAGATTGGTTACGGGAATAAGGGAGTAAGTAAAGTTAGTTGACTGGTCGTGGGAACGAGATGTCATGCTTCGAGAAGTTGGTTGAAGTACCATTAGGAGATTGATGAAAGTACCAGCGGATGTGAGGGTAGAGTCGAAATTTTCTACTAATGGAAAGATTGGGAAAATAACACGCAAGGGAATTGGTACAGCTATGGAGGCGAGGTAGTAGTAGACACGTGAAGGAAAACATGGATGTGAAAGAATGATTGGTAGGAGGCTGATTAATGGTGATTACAACAAGTAAGGAAGAGTGAGCCATTGAAGGGTTGAAGTACCATTAGAAATATTGTGGTAGATGAGTTGAAGTTAGAGGCTACTGGGTAGTGTGAAGTTCCTAGGTAACATCATAGAGACGAGAAGGAGTGCGTGAAGAGCTACATCGTGAATCAAGGAGCTGAAAGGACTACGTGTCGGCTGCTAGAAGGAAGCAAGAGATTTTGAAGGAGTCACAGAAGTTGCAAGGACTGGAAAGGTGACAAGCACTATGATGGGAATCTCCGTATGGTTCGTGATGAAGAAGGACAGATCGAGTACCAGAGTGGAGTTACAAAGAGCTGAACTAGTGGATTGTGATGAATTGAATACATAACATGGGAGATTAAGAACTCGTGGAGGTAACAAGGGGCGTCGAGTGACTAAGCGGATAGAATTTTTGTGGCAATCATAATCGAGGGATGAGTAGTGAAGCTGAGCTGAATAAGTTCATGGAGAAGTGATTAGAGAGTCGGTTTTGTGAAGGTGTTATGAAAGATCTTTGGAAGAGACAGTTATACATTATCCAATGCACTAGCGATTTCCATAGAATTGATGAATGAAGTATGGAATTTCTGTTTGATGGGATAGTGTAGGAATTAGGGAGAACCATGGAAGGAGAGAACCAAGTATTCCTAGAAGATGATGATTGAAAGTACCTCATGTTGGGTGCAAGATCAAAATAGAAGTATGAGATTTGAATAAGAATTTAAAATATGGCTTAGCTTAGACAAATGGAAACTAATATGGGTATAAGATGAGAGTGTGATCCGCATGGGATCACATAAAACTCTAGTTTGTCCCTATTAGGAGGGAGTAGGAGAACTGATTGTAAGGAAAAACAAGTGAAGCTACTTGGAAAATTTTTGAGGTATAGATGACTTGGAAGACGGGAAGCATAACATCGTGATGTATGTCATGAGCTGAGGAAGAAGAAGGAAGTGTGGATAGATGCGAATCATGAATGAAATAGGCCGAGATAGGAACCGAAGGTAAAACTTTGGTATAGCCTAATGAGTAGACGAAGGAACTAAGCATGCAAATATTGTTGTAGTGTGGAAAGGAAATGGTACTGATCTATACTGTTTGATTGGAAGGCTTAGTATCGATAATCGAATGGTTGAGGAGTTATAGATGTGATGTGTCATGAGAGACGAAGGGCTTGGTCTAACTGAGACAAGATGAGGAGCACTATGACCTTGAAGGTAAGACATTGTGTAGGTATAAAGGAAGTGTTGAGTATCAGGGGAAAAAAATCTTTCATGGTGAAAAGTGAGAAAGAAGTGTATAGGTGCTACTAATGATCTATCCAAATTTTATGGAAGTAGTTGTAGCATGGGTTTAGATGGTAGTTGATAAAGAACCGAGATAACCGTCCTTTTGGTGATGTGTATAGATCATAAGTTGATTTGGATTGGAAGAGCCTCGTTGTGATAAACTAATCAATATGTGAAATATCATCATAGGTCACTTGTGTAAGGAAATTGGAATTTTTAAGTAGTTTTTGGTATGGACTAAAGGGAGTTGATGAAAATGATTGGATATGAGTATATCCAGCTAATTAGAAAATGACGGACAGAGTGGGAAATTGATACAAGAATAAGAGTCGTGTTGAGAGCTTGGGTGACTGATTTAGAGGGATGTGGGAAACTCGTTAGTGATGTCTGAGTTTTCATATAATGATAGTTATCATACTATAAGTCAATGAATGCCATTTGAGGCACTATATGGAAGGATAGGGTGAGTTGTCCTTATGGTGGACTAAAATTCGTGAGAGAGACTACTAATGTGGAAATGGTGTTTGTGGAAAGGTTGAGAGTAACAAGAGATGATATGTTGAAAAAGAGGAAATCACTAGAGTTTAGTGACAAAGTTATGTAGGAAGTTTCACCTATAGTAATGGGTGGCATGTTTTGGTAAAAGGGAAAAGTTGATGATGAGTTTTGTAGGTCCATTTATGATATTTGGAAAGATTGGACCAGTATCTTATGGGTATAGAATTACCTAGGAAATTGAATGGTATACATGATATATTTCATGTATTAAGATTGGTAAATGTTGTTTGAGAATGCGTATTTGCATGTATGGTTATTCGAGATTTGTGTTAATAAAAGTCTTCGTTCTATCAAAGAGTCATTTGTGAGATTTATTGGCTGTGAGGTCAAGAGTTTGGGAATGAATTTAAATATTGTTGGTTAGTATATGTGGTATATTGAGTCATGAGGTACACATGGAAATGAGAAGAGTTCATTTTGAACAAGTATCCTCATATGATTTGTTGTTTGTGTGTTTGATCCTAAGGAGTAAATCTCTAGACGAGATTTCTATTAGGAGGGAGTGATGTGACAACCGCGGTTTTGAGGTTCGTCACTTAGTTTTATTTTGTGCATATCTCGTGAAATTATGTGTCTTTATGTGTTTATGTGTTAACTGGTGTGAATATAGTGTGGTTTGGACATCGTTTACGGGTATGGGGTACGCTGTAAGTGAAATGATGTGTGGTTATTTCATGTTCATGAGCTCATGTGGTAGTGACTATGAAATGAAACAGTGTTATTTTAAGTTTTTATATATACGTATATGTATTATAGTAAATCGTATATTTACGATGCGGTGGTTTAGCGTTTAGAGTTCTCGGACTAAGGATCTAGTTTCAAGAATAATTTACGTGTTAGATTTAGGTTATATTAGACTTATTTATTAAGTCACTAACTTATTTTAAGAGTTTCCATAAATTTATGTATTTTACGGCAATCGCGTAAGAAGACGAAAATTAACGTAAGGCTTTTGGGCATTGGCCCGGAGGTAACCCGAGGGTACCACTAAGTTTAGTTACGAAATAACAGTAGGTGGAGTATAAAAGGTGGCCAAATAGGGGTTTTGGGCTTTGGGTTGGGCGGTTAAAAGAAAGAATGAAGGAAAAGCCCCAAAACAGGCCCAATGGACTTGTAATGGGATTAGGGGGCCTTTAGGACTTAACCAAACCCAACCCATAACCAAAATAATCAGATTTTTAACCTCCATACCAGTTCCTAGCCGAAATTTAACAATGGTGGCCAATTAGGGTTTCAAAAATAAAGATCTTCCATTGATTTATAAGGTAAAACCTTCAAAACCTTTGTTCTATTAATGATTTTAATCATGTAATTGATCTTATGATGGATTAAGGTTTGTGATTTTCCTGAGATTAGTGAGATTAGGGTTCATATGAATTGATTAATTTGTTAATTATGAATATTAGTGATCGTAATTAGGGTTTAATCATGTTTAAATTCGTTTCTAAAAACTGGGCAAAATTTTTGGTCTACTATTTTGCTCATATCTAGAGTTCTACAAAATTTTAATTTTCGACTCTTATATCCATGAAAAGGTAATTGAATTAGATTTCAAATGCAAGAAACTAGAATTGAATTGAAGGTCGGGAATTGGATCAAAAACAGGTTACAACAGTCGGAGGTCAAAACAGCTTTGAAATCAGTCGGGTTTAATTTAATGTTTTAAGGTGGTTAGGGTACTTAGGTTAGGGTACTTAGGAGTACAATTGGACTTTCAAACGAACATGAGAGTTATTTTATATGCTATATAAGATATTTTTAAGAGGGATAATAAATTGGGATAGTGGAAGATCCTCTGATCGTAACAAACATTTCATATGTTCAAAATCGGTAAAATATGGATAGGCGAAAGTATAAGTTGTATATCAGGGACTTAAGATTAGCTTTCATGTTGGGTCAAGGGCTGAGATTTTATATAACACATATAAGTTTATGGGGTTTTCATTGCAAGGAATGTGGTTTAGGTTTGGTGGACGTTTGGCTCATAATACGGAGTGTGAAAAAGGGGACAGTTTTGGGTTAAATATTAACGGGACGAATTATGAACTAAACTAAGTTAAGGGCTTTATAGAGTGGTGTAATGAGATGATTATGGCATATAAATGTGGTTAAGTTGTAGGAGAAGGTTAGATATCCATCATAGATTGATGAGCCATTTTGGTATGTGGTTCATGTCTTGATCTTATATGTTTGTGTGTTTAGATTTTTTCTAGAGCGTGGATACTTGGAGGAGCTTGTTCAGGTGAGTTTCATAGTCCCATGTCTTTTTATGATTTGATTTCCAGATGGGATGGAAGAGACACTATATGGTTTTGTAAAGAAAGCTGTGAATGTTTTTATGGTTTGTGATGGACTTGTGTGTGAACTTATGTGATTAGCTGCTATGTGATTCTTGATTGTGTTTATGATTTGGATCGGGGGACACGTACCGTCTCAGTTATTGTGGTTTGACTTGGTACCAAGGGGATGTTTACAAGGCGGGGCCTTGGGATTGGTTCATAGGTGTATGGGCGCCTATGGGACCATGGTTATTGGTAAGGCTTGGAGCCTTGGAATTGTGGTTATTGGTAAGGATTGGAGCCTTGGATTTGTGGTGATTGGTTAATCTTGAATGCTAGTTGTTAATACATAATTTTAGCACATTGTCCATATGTTCTTTTGTTAATGGTTGTTATTCACAGCTTATAACTGATTTGGCGTTGGAGTCTAAACCTATGACGCTCACCAACTTTATGTTGACGTGTTTTAGTGTCTCTTTCAGGTGAGAATGTGGTTAAGCGTGAGAATAAGAGTGGCTAGCTGGAAGGCTTAGGATTGCATTTGGAGGAACCCCCTTTCCTCTTAGTCTTTATTTATGTTTGAATAAGTGATACTTTGTAAACACATATATGTTTGTTATTTGTTATTTGTTAACTGTATGTCTTTGGTAAGAGGTAGACTTGTTACCTACTTACCTAGACGCCTACATTGTTTGAGATATCTTCATGACATTGTGTCACCATTTATGATATTTCCATTTTATTCAGTTATCTTTATAGACACGCTATTGTTGTGATGATATCCATACGTCTCGCCCCATATTCCGCCATGGTGGGGTGTGACAGAAATGCACTAGATCCACGATAATTTCCTGGTATCTCAGGTCCGAGGATAACTATTTATGATTTACTTGATGACAAAGATCCACAAAGTATGATCATATAGTTGGGATAAGTCCTATACTCAATCCATTTAATATCATCCAAAATTGATCAATATACTTTCAAGTATACTCTATAACTATTTTGATTTGTCTTAATTTAATAATGCTCCCATATTATTAATCGACAATGGACATTTGGAATAATTAAGTTATCATAGATTAAACATGCAATATAGGATACGATATATTATAAATAAACTTACCAAGTAATTTATTTTATTATAATAATTGTCTAACATCCTTTATCCAAATACTAAATAGATCAATGCATAAAACTAGCGATGTATCATGCCTCTAGTAATGACATTCACACTTATTTGGCAAAGCATAAATCAACCAATCTTGACCTATTGGAATTTTGAGAATACTTTCTGTAAGAATTTAATTTATTGTAATTCTTGTACATGTGCATTCAAATAGTTTGATATTGCCACATAGTATCAAAATTGTGAGACATCCTTGATCACCAATTTATTATACTAAACTTCCAAAACACATTTGAAATTTAAAGTTCTTCAAAACCAAGTGTTGAGGTAATTGAGTCTATTGCATCTAAGATTAATGCTATGCAGCCACTTGACATTAAAAAGGTGCTTGGATTGCTTGGGGTTGTTATCACCAAGATTCAAGATATTCGTGTTGTTGGGCAAGAAATTAAGGATAGAAAGGATCCTGTGTGTGCACTGATTTCTAAAGAGCGTTCTAAGGAAATTGTGGCATTATTGTGTAAACTTGAAACTGATATGATTGCTTTTCCCCATGTGGTTAAGGCAACCTCTAGTGATGGTTTCGTTGACTTGATTGAAAAAGCTGCCACCATTAATGGAATGCATCCGTGTAATCTACATGATGTTTTGGAGTTATTTGGTGTTACGATTCGTACGGTTTGCGATGCAGGTGTATTTATGCATAAACTAAAGATGAATAAATATCCATTATGGGAATTGCTTTCTCAAGATCGTGCCAAAGAAATTCTGGATCTACTTTGCAAGTTTGAAGTTGGAATGGTTACATCCACTAATCAAGGTATTAACTCTGATGGAGTCTCATCTTCATCTAATTTTCATTGTGTTAGTGACAGTGTTTGTGAAGGTGTTAATATCTCGATCCCTAGGAAGGTTGTTGAGAAAGTAAATACTCGCTACCACAATACTTTATATGGTTATTTTCTTGGTAAAAGGATAGCGTTTCCTGTGGTGGAGTATTTTGCTAAGAATAACTGGGCCAAACATGGTCTGAAGCGTATTATGATGAATGAAAAAGGATTTTTCTTTTTTCAATTTGGGACTTGTGAGGGGCTTAATGCGGTTCTTGAAGGTGGTCCGTGGAGGGTAAGGAATTCGCCTATCTTTCTTAAGAAATGGACTATAAATACGTACCTTCTAAAAGAGGAACTAAATCGCATACCGGTATGGGTTAAGTTTCATGATGTACCGCTACAGGTGTTTGAAGAGGAAGGTATTAGTTTAATTGCTTCGTGTCTTGGTAAGCTTATCATGATGGACACTTATACTAATACTATGTGTAAAGAGTCTTGGGGACGTAGTAGTTTCGCCCGGTGTCTAATTGAAATGAATGCTAATTCGGAGTTCATGGAAAACATTACTATTGGTGTACCTGATCTTGAAGGCCCTGGATTTACTAAGGAAACTATTCGTGTTGAGTATGAATGGAAACCTCCTAGATGCCCTACTTGTAATATTTTTGGCCATTCATTTGATACTTATCCGAAAATTGTTAAACCTAAAATGGTTGAAAATGTGACAACTCATGTTGATAGTGATGGTTTCCAACAAGTGCAAAGCAAGGGGAAGAAGAACAAAGGTAACTTAGGGAATCAAATCCCAAGAGGTGTTCCATTGAGCAAGGGTTTTCAAACAGGTAAGTCTGTTGCTTTTCGTCCAAAAAATCACTTGGATGCTACAAGTAAGAGTGGTGATAATGGTAAAAAGTTGAATACTAAATTTAGTCAGTCACAGCAGTCTAGCAACCCTAGTGGTCTGAATAAAGGTACGGATCCAAGGAGCATTGTTTCTACCTCTAATAAATTTTCAACTTTGTCCAAGTTTGGAATGGAAGAAGTGGTTTAAGTTAGCGAAGAAGATAATGAGGAGGAAGTCGAGATTGTCTATGATGAATCGGTAAATCTTCTCAACACTCATATTGGGGCAAGCACTCCAACTGGTTGATCCTATGTTGATGGTTTATTATTTTCTTCCTAATTTTATGTTTTCGTCTTGGTTTTTGTCTAGCTTATATTTTTCATCATTCTAGACTAGTTAATGTTTATGGTCTGTCATAAACATTTGTTTAACAAGCTGCCTGTAGCTTGCGGTTAATGTGGTATTTCAGCCACATTCATTGTACTTCAACGCTTTTTTTGGTTCTATTTACCAGGGTCATTGTTACCCTTTTACCAAAAAAAAACATTTGAAATTTAAAGTATACTAATTCTTTAATTTATAATGCAACTTTAATTAAGATGGCATCTCCAAGGATACCATGACTAAGATTAAGTGTTACCTCAATTATATCTTTTCAAGTTTTGACAACTTGTCATTAAAGATATAACTACGTAAACAGTAGTATCTATTATGTAATGTTTGATTCCAACAAAGCATCCAAGTTTGT
Source organism: Glebionis coronaria (assembly GCA_025667525.1). Classification (NCBI taxonomy): domain Eukaryota; kingdom Viridiplantae; phylum Streptophyta; class Magnoliopsida; order Asterales; family Asteraceae; genus Glebionis; species Glebionis coronaria. The sequence continues at coordinate 277,307 of JANFOE010001007.1, forward strand.
TGGCTATGATAATTTGCACAACTATTGACAAATTATTAATCTATAGAATATGGAAGCTGATCCAAGACAAGGATGTCATTCTATATCTAAACATATTCCTTTAGAATATACATTACACAAGTAATTTAATAACTTTCAAATAGATTAATATATACAAATTATCTTGTATATTAAGCATGATATAAATACAACACGATATACATGAAAATTTCTCAAACCAGATTTAGATTTCTTCATGTTCTAAATATCCATATAAACTTACTACATGGCTATTATGTTATATTTCCACCACATAAATAAATTTATTTTTTCGAAGGTTATATTTACCTTATTTTCTAAATCTTCAAAGCAAAGTTCCATTTCAAATCTAAACCAAAATCAATATTTAATTTGAATGAAATTTTACTTTCTTATATGTCTATTCAACATATATAATTTAAGAAAATAATCATAATACTCCCACTAGCTTTTAGGAATACTGAGAAATCATCTTATTTCAAAAAAAAATTTAACCAAACTTTGACTTTCAAATTAAACATAAGAAAAATCTCCTAGATGCCCACATTTTTCCATTCATGGTTAATTACATTTTGTACTTTTTCAAAGATTTATTTTTAATTCAATAAACTCCTTTCGATTACTTAAGCCTTTGCTCAAGTAGTCATACAAGAAAGAGTTCATATATATTCAATTTGACAATTAAAATATGACCACCAATATATATATATATATATATATATATATATATATATATATATATATATATATATAGAGGGTAGGGATACAATAGAAAGGCCCTTAAAATAAAAAGTCTAGAAAGCAATCTCAGCCCTTGGATCAAACTTTAATACAAAAAAAGCGGAGTGGCAGTATTGTAATTAACTGGAACTTTAAGGGCAAATCGGTATATTAATACCTGCGTCTCTCACTTTACGGTTAATAAACCGCCACATCATAGTACTCTTTTTTTTAACGTTATTTCTTTTATTCTTCCCTAAAATTACACACACAAAAAGACACAGTACAAAACCCTAATCTATTAGCCGCTGTAAATCGATCGAATCCAGAAAATCATTTATTAAATCGATTAAAAATAATGAAATCATCGAATCGATCTATTCAAATTTCACACACTAATTCCATCAAATGAACATCGCATCAAAACGATGAGGAAGACGAATCCAGAATGGTTTAACATCCATGTAAGTTGATCTACAAACCCTAAAAATGTTATCGCATAATTTTGTTAATCTTATTTTAGAACAATGGTGTTCTGTTTCTATAGTGAAATTAGAAAAAAAAGCTATTAGAATTATTAAGGTAGTAGGTAATTTAAACCGTATTTTTTGGACAATAAAAGTCAATTAGGATCCATAAATTTTGCATTAAAAGGATGGCGTGGCTGGTATAAGGCATCGATATTGTTGGTTATGTTTGTTGCAAATAAAGTTTGATTTGTAGTGTGTTTTACTTATTGGAAATTATATATGTGTATGTTTGCATCCTTGATGCAGTTAGTGTAATAAAATGATGCAGTGGGTACTTGTTTGTGGCATATACGGTTGGATGAGTTTTAGCCAGGTGTGTATTATTTATTATAAAGCTGTATATTTGTATGTTTGCATGCATGATGTAGTTAATGTAATGAAGTGATGTAGTAGGTACTTTTTTGTGGCATATAAGGTTAGACAAGTTTAAGCCTAATGTGTATCAAAAAAGTATACATGTGTATGTTTACATGTTTGATGTAGTTAGTGTAAGGAAGTGATGCAGTGGGTACTTATTTGTGGCATATAACGTTGGATAAATCTAAGTGTGGTGTGTAATATTTATCAAATGTGTTTATGTAGATGTTTACATACTTGATGCAGTTAGTGTAACGAAATGATGTAGTGGGTACTTGTTTGTTGCATATAAGGTTGGATGAGTTTTAGTGTAGTGTGTATCATTTATCCAAAAAGTATATATGTATATATTTGTATGCTTGATGCAGTTAGTGTAATGATATGATGCAGTAGGTACATGTTAGTTATATATGAGGTTAGATGAGTTTAGGAAAGTGATGCAATAACTTCTATTTCATGGCATATATGTCTAGTTTAGGTTACCCGCCCCATGTGACCTTCAGGTGTTTAAATGTGTAGGTGTGTGTATTTATCCTTGATGCAGTTGTTGTAATTAAGTAATACAGTAAGGTTAGATTAGGTTACACACAATGTGTTTTAGGTGCCGAAATTTTTGTGTGTGTGGTTTACGTGTTTGATACAGCTCTTGTAGTGAAGTAATTCAGCAAGTACTTCTTTGTGTCATATAAGACTAGATTAGGTTACCCTAAGTGTCCTTAGGTGTTAAAATGTGTAGTTGTGTGTATTTTGTGTTTGATGTAGTTGTTGTAATTAAGTAATGCAATAAGTACTTGTTTATGGAGCATTAGGCTTGATTAGGTTGCGCTTAGTGTGTTTTAGGTGTCGAAACGTGTTTCTATATGTGTATTTTTGTGCTTTGATGCAGTTCTTGTTATGAAATAATGCAGTAGGTACTTGTTTGTAGAATATAAGGCTAGGTTAAGTTGCACTCGGTGTGTTTTAGGTAACTAAATGTGTTTGTGTGCTTGATGCAGTTGTTATAATGAAGTAATGCATTAATGCAGTTTGTACTTGTGAATATAAGCTTATATTAGGTTATACGCAATGTGTTTTAGGTGGAAAAATGTTTGAGTGTGGTTTATGTGTTTGATGCGGCTTTTGTGATGAAGCTTTTGTGATGAAGTAATGTAGTAGCTATGTTTAAGGTGCCAAAAAATATTGTGTGCGTATTCCAATGCTTGATACAGTTGTTGTAATGAAATAATGCATTGGGAATTTGTATGTGGCATATACGATTAAATTAGGTGACTCAAATTTTGTTTTAGTTGTCAAAAAAATTTAAGTGTATATTTTTGGGCTTGATGCATTTGTTGTAATGAAGTAATGTAGTGGGTACTTGCCTATGGAATATAAGGTTAGACCAGTTTATGCGTAATGAAAATTTGTTGTGTGTGTATTTTCATGCTATCGATGCAGTTGGTTTTCTAAATTAATGCAGTAGTACTCTGTAGCTTACTTATTAGATCACCAAATTTTACGAACTAATGCAGTTGATTTTATGAATTGATGCAGTAGGTACTCTATAGCTTTGTTTTGAAAATATGTTTGTTTGAAATCGATACAATTGGTTTTATTAAGTAATGCAATAGGCACATGTCTCTAGCATATGATTTTATGTTACAACTTATTGGTTGTCAAAAATTATGTTACTGATGCAGTTGGTTTCACAAAGTGATGTAATAGGAAGCCTTGCAGATATTGAATGGTTTTCAATTTTGTATTTAGGCAGAGCATGAAGCCTTGAAAAAAGTTGAAAGCTTTGCAAATTGTAAGTGTTTCTTATGTTCAACTTTTAACTAGTAACCCATTAAGAATATAGTATGTTTTATACAACTACTACATGTTTATGAAGGGATATTAAGAATTATGTGCATGGGTATTAATAACCAAACATTCATGTTTACAGGTTAATAAGAGTCTTTAGAATAACCATGCGGCTAGTGTGACGAAAAGGCTAGATATGTTGTAGAAGGTATACCTTTTCTTATGTGTTTGTAAATATTTTGTATAAGGGTATTAAAAGTTTTTAATATTTATTTTTAATGGTTAATACACACGAGGAGAATATAAACTTGCTTGAGAGAGTTGAGGTGGTTGAAACAAGAACTTGGAGCTGAGAAATTGAAGCGCAACACGAAAAAAGTTTAGTGATGCTGGTTTTTGAAGCCTCATTGTTGAAGTATTAGCAAGGGTCGCAACAAGGGCGTTTGACTGCTGCATCAATGGTGTTTGGTGGCTGCAGCAATGACGTTTGGTTACAATGGTCATAATAATGTTAGAATTATTAGAATTTTTTATTGTTGGTGTAGAAGTAATAATTCTTTGTGGTGTATAATAGGTGAGAATAAGTTTGCCTTCTTTTATTGCTCAGAAATTTAGAAATGTATATAGAAACTTTTGTACAAACATACTTGAAACACTCAGTAACTTACCATTATGTGCTCGTTTTTCGTATTAAATGTATCATGTTACTCCCTCCGTCCCATAATAAGTGTCCACTTTGACTTTTTCTGGTCTTTCTTATCCAACTTTGACCATAAATATCTTCACTTGTGTTATATACAGATGAAACATATATTTAATGAAAATGAATTTAAATCTCAATCCATACATACATTTTTCATCCGGTATTATATAACACAAATGAAAATATTTACAGTCAAAGTCGAATAAGAAAGACCGATAAAAGTCAAAGTGGACACTTATTATGGGACGGAGGTAGTACTTATTATTATATTTCTATAGTATTATGTGATTCTTTTAAACTAGTACAATGTTGGTAAATTTTGTAAAAACCAACAAGTTAGAGACTTTAAAGGGTAAACTTTCTGTAATTTGACGAATTTACTTGATTTTGGTTGAACAAGCATGCCCTAGATGCAACTAAGCTGTAAGGATATCCATTTAACAACACATATCGTTCTTCAACTAGTATACGTTACTAACTACATCACTGTCATAAATTCACTGCATCGTAATGTGGAAAGTATATTGCATTTCGTGTGAATAGTAGACTTCCAGATATCTTTATGGTGGTTTGTAATTGTCAAGTGTCAACTACCTCAAAGGGGTGTTTCATTATGATGTACTGTTGCAGCAAGGGGTGTTTGTTTGCTGCAGCAAGGAGTGTTTAATCGCTGCAGCAAAGGTTGTTTGGTTTCTGCAACAAGGGACATATAGTGTCAACTTCATCAAGGTTTTTTGTGACTGTCAAGTTTCAACTGCATCAAAGGGCTGTTTCATTATGATGTACTGCTGTAGAGAGGGTTGGTTGTTGCAGCAAGGGGTGTTTAATTGTTGGAGCAAAGGTTGTTTGGTTTCTGTAACAAGGGACATATAGTGTTAATCTTCGGAAAACAATCTATGAAGCAATCATGAATTGCCTTGATTATGAGGAAGTGGGTCATAAGCTCCTGAAACTTAAACTAAATCCAAAAAATAGGTATCATCAATTTTTAAAGAATAAACAAATTCTAGTAATTTCAAAAAATTGTACATCTCAATTTAAAAGCGACTGCATCACAATGTATTTGTTAATGCATTACAGTTAAAAAAGTTAGGACATGTTAGTTAAAAAAAGTTGCTGAAGTATAACAACAGGAAGGCAACTATGCGGCTAACATGAAGCCATTATTGTGATGTAAAATCATTATTCTTCATCATAGTCATCTTCATCCTCATCGAACCAACAAAATACACACTTTTTTCAACTTCACTAGGTTCTTCTGACTACGAGACACCATGAGCTGCTATTGTTTGTTGTGTTTCTTGTGGCGGTGATGGTAGTTGCAGCGAAGCAACACCACGAACTGTGGTGGCAAAAACTTTTTCGGTACTATCATCAACGCCAGCGTTCAGATCAAAGTCTCGCCACGGATGCACCATCAACTTTCTCATCATTCCTTAGCTCCTGAATTTTAACCACACCACATGGTTTAGGCTGTACAACCGAAGCAAATGATATGCCTCGTGTAGATCCTTGTTGTTGACCCGAGCTATTCCTATGAACCTCTCTCCTTATATTATATGTATTCGCACTGGTATCACATGAACCGAATCAGTGGCGCCACTCACACTAGTCGATCCTATGTTAGTTTGTACCACACCAACAAGATATTGAGGCACCACAGTCCTCGTACCATAAACAATACCTGCATCGATATGATTACCTGAATTACCTAACGAAACCTTAGGCGTGTTTGTTCTAACCCGACAACCTAACTCACCCGACTTGACTAAACTCGATTCGACAACCTCCCGAACCCGAGTTCTTATACGGTAGGGTGGCGCATCACTTTCTCAAAAATCAAAAATAAAGAAACGGGGCCTGATCTTTGTCAAGTTTTTTAGGTTCAATTTCGCGAGATGGGACATAAGTTTCATCAAGATTCTGATCTTTAACTTCATGATAGGGCCCTGTGTTTCAGTTTTGATAACATGTAATTCCTGCAATTAACAAAAAAAAAATACACATAATTATCTATAGGAAGTTGATAGGTGTGTAAACACCCATCCTTTTTACCACTTAATTACAATAATAACCGAGCCAAAACGTGTATTTTATGTCTTTTATGTCGGAATTATGCGTGGTTTGTGTTTTTGTTGTGATTTAGGACGAAATTGTGAAAAGTGGAGAAAACACGGGCATTCACGGGCTTTTATCGAAGAAAAAGACGAAAGATGAAGTCGAGAAGTCAAGAGTGCAAAAAGAACGGAAGTCCAAGACCAATTCTGAAGATTCATCGAAGAAAAAGTTAAAAGACGGAAGTTTATCAAAAGCCGAAAAAACTCAAGTCTAATTTATTGAAGAATTAAAAGACGAGTTCAAAGAAATCCCGAGCCAAAAGTCATTAAAGTCCAAGATTAAAGAAGACTTAAACGCTTAAGGACGAATGGTGCAATTAACAAAGAGATTAAGAAGGAAGGACCTAATGATGCAATTAAGGAGAAAGGAAAGAGGGGAGGAAGCTTCCTAAGCATTCCTTAATCCTCCCCTATATATAGATTAGTTCTTAATCATTTTCATTTTGTTGGCTAATAGTGACAATTAGTTCTTCCACTTTTAATTACCTTGTCATTTAAATACTTGTCAAATTTAAATACTGTCTTGCACCTTAATTACCATTTAATTTCAAGTAAGTTTTTCTTTTATTTCTTGTTAATCTTAATCTTTATTGCTAAGCTCTCATTCTACCTTTCTTAATCTTTGATTTTTATTGTTTATGTTCATGTTCTTATGTTCTTATTTTGATCAAAGTGGGTTTTGATTATTTTGATTAGTTTTGTGAGTTTGATTGTTTTGGATTGATTGCTTATGATTAATAGATATTTATTTTTTTGTTTGATTTAATCTTGTGGTTGATTTAGCTTTGTTTTGATTAAATTCGTGCCATATTTTGTTCCTTGTTCTTCGGTTCTCTTTGTTTCTGATCTTTCCCAGGAAAACAAGCCCAGCAATTGTTCCGAATAAAGGTCTTGAAGGGTGGTCCATGCGGAATATTTGACATTCCGCATAAGGAGGATATTCCGAGTAGGGGGATTTATTCCGCATAGGCCAAGATTCCGAATAGGGGTGATTATTCCGAATAAGCATCCATTATTCCGCATAGGAATTTATTCCGGGTAAGACCAATTATTCCGCATAGAGAATATTCCGGATAGGCTAGTATTCCGAGTAAGGGAGAGTATTCCGCATAGAGAATATTCCGCATAGGCTTGTATTCCGAATGGACCAATATTCCGAGTAGGGTGACATTTCGGATAGGTGACATATTCCGAATAGCCATTTATTCCGAATAGGGGTTTATTCCGGATAGGGAAATCTTAGTTTTTAATTTTCTGCCTTTTTAATTTCGAGCTTTATTTTTCCCGCCTTTTTACTTAGTCGCAGTTTAAGTTTATTTGCCTTAGATTTATTTTAGTCTTGCCTTAGTTTAAGCTTTAATTTTAGTTGCGTTTCAAGTTTGCCTTAGTTAGATTTAAGTTTGCGTTATTTACTTTTAGTGCCTTTTAATTTTAGCTTCGCTTTTAAATACTCGCACCATTCATTTTAATTAGATTTAGATTTACTTTCAAGTCATTTACTTTAATTGTTTTTGCACATTTAATATACTACAACGACACACTTTTGTTTCACCAAAGAACAGCTGAGTCACACATAAAATCCGGTTTTCTATTCGAAGAGACATACATAAACGAATCTTTTTAATTAGGCAAAAACCTAGTTATCAAATGGCGCCGCAGCCGGCTCTTTTCGTAAAGATTAACGGTTTTCTGTGAGAGACGCGTTGCTTTTTGGGATCCGTTCACTTGTGAGCGTTATTTTTCTTGCATAAAAATTCAAAAAACCATAAAAATTAAAAATTGCTAAAAATCCATAAAAATTAAAATTTTCAAAAATCCAAAAAGATTTTATCTTTATTGTGTATATATATTGTCTTTGTGTTTGATTTCTTTTTCTTTTGCATTTTCAGGTGTATGCGTACTAGATCTTCTAATTATCAAGAGCTCGAGACTCGAGAAGATTTAAGTATGTCAGGTGTTAACAACAACAATAATCCATCGCACCTCAACAATAACAACAATGTTCTTCCACAGCCCGATCTTCGGACAATGGAGGAGCTTTGTCAACCTACCATGTTTGGACGAGGAGGACCGATTGCGCCGATGCAAATCAACGCTCCTGAGTTTTCGTTGAAGCACCACATGATTCAGCAAGTGCAAACAAATCCTTTTAGAGGAATGCCTGATGAGGATGCCAACACCTCGACAAGTTCATTACAATCACCCAAAGCATGAAGTTGCCTGGTGCCACAATGGATGTTCTACGCCTTCAACTCTTCCCACATACTTTATCACATCATGCCGAGAAATGGTTTGATCGTCTCCCGAAGAATTCTATTCACACTTGGGATGACATGACTCAACGCTTTTTGTCGCGCTACTTTCCACCATCCATGGTCACGAGCCTTCGCAATCAAATCATCGGTTTCATGCAAGATCCCGATGAATCTCTTTTTGATGCTTGGGAAAGATATAGTGTCTTGATTGATCGTTGTCCAAACCACAACATGCTCCCTGTGACCTTAATTGATACTTTCTACAACGGTTTGACTTTTCGAGATCGTGATACGATTAATGCAGCCGCCGGTGGCACATTTATGAAAAGGAGACCCGAGGAGTGTAGAGAGCTTATTGAGAACATGACTACTCACCACAAAAACTGGGATTCCTCTGCTTCTTCAAGGAACAACCCGAGAGTCAATGTTTCTCCCACCTTAGCAAACCCTGATATGACCGAACTCACCCGCATGATGACTGAAATGAGCAAAAGTATCACGCTTCTCGCTTCAAAACAACAACAACAACAAGTTAAAGCGGTTGCTAATCCTTGTGAAACATGCGGCGGTCCTCACTCATACACCGATTGTCCTTCTACACAAGGAAATCCGGAAAATGTGTATGCAGCTTATGGTAATTATTCACCGGAAAATTACCAAGCTCGACCTCAAGGGGATAGAAATCTGCTGAGTTACCGGTCCAACAACTACCTTTCCCCCGGTTTTTCTCCTCAAAACCAAAACCCCGCCAACAACTACAATCGAAGCAACCAAATCCCACCAAGAGCTTCTAATCCTTATCACCCACCCGCCCAACAAACCCCAACCATTAATCCCGATGTTGAAGCCATCATGAGAACCCAAGGTGAGCAAATCAAGAATCTTCAGAGCCAAATTAACAATCTGAAAGGAGATATCACAAAGCAAGGAAATGAGATAAGATCCGAGCTTCGAGATAATATCCAATCCTCCTTTAGCAATCAAACCAATGATTTGAAGAATATGCTTACTAGTTTCTTGCCCGCCGCTCAACCTTCTTCTTCAAGTTCTCTACCTTCAAACACCGTCACCAATCCGCTAGCAAATGTGAGTGCTATTACTACTCGTAGTGGAATTACCATTGTCGATCCACCTATTCCACCCCCATCATCTACACCTCCTCCACCACCATTTATCCCTACTCCTCCTACACCTAGTATTAGTGCACCATTACCGTCTCCGCCTCTTCATGACGATGTACCTAGGAAGGACCCTTCAACATCTCAACCTTTACCTGCTACACCTACACCCTCACCACCCAAACCTAATATCCCTTATCCCTCTCGTTTAGGCAAGACCAAAATGCTAACCAAGGATGACTCTGAAGTGTCACGCTATGTGAAGATGATCTCTCAAATGAACTTCAACATTAGATTTCTTGAAGCACTTGTCCACATGCCCAAATTTGTTAAAGCATTTAAGGAATTGCTTAACAAGAAGGAAAAGTTGATTGAGCTCGCCAACACACGCTTAAATGAAAACTGCTCTGCAGTTATTCTTAAAGAACTTCCGGAAAAGCTTGGAGATCCCGGTCGTTTTGTGTTGCCTTGCATTTTCAACAAAACTGAAGAATTTACTGCCCTTGCTGATCTCGGGGCCAGTATTAATTTGATGCCTTTGAGTGTTTGGAAAACACTATCATTACCCGACCTCACTCCAACAAAGATGACTCTTGAACTTGCAAATCGCACTCTCGCTTACCCCGTTGGTATAGCCGAAGATGTGTTCATCAAAGTTGGCACATTTACTTTCCCGGTCGACTTTGTCATTGTTGATTATGAAATGGACCCTCGTATTCCTTTAATACTTGGCCAGCCATTCTTGAGAACCGGACGAGCTTTAGTTGATGTTGCCGAAGGTGAGTTAATCTTAAGAGTCGGGAATGATTCACAAGTTTTTAAAATGGGAAAGCTTACAAGCAAATCCTTTGGAGGCCGAGAATCAGTGAATATGATTAATGTGCTTGATGACTTTGTTGTCTACAACAATCCTCTATTCGAGTCTTGCAATGATAATCCACTGTTTCATGATGATGTGGATGATTCTCTCCCCAATTTGGACGCTTCTCCCATTTATGATTCTCCACCGGTCTTTGATGCTTATGATGATGAGTCTAGCTCAGATTCGGATGATTATGATGACCTTACTTCGGAGTATCCCGATCTGCCCACATATGATGATTTCAATGAGGCTGATACTATTTCGAGCGATTCTTCACATGATGAAGATCCTCTGCCATCACAAGATCCTACTTTGGACGATTACTCATTTGAGGAATACTTTTCAACGTTTCTCAACACTTACTTCCCTCATGAGAGTGATGCTCCTCCTTATGATTTTGAAGATTATCGTCTTGATCCTACTTTGGATTTGAAGAACATTCTTTCAAAGGAGAAGAAACCGGTCGACACCAATATCCGCAGCACGTATGAGTTAACACCTCTTTGTCCCCCTTCTGAGGACGAGGTTGTGCTTCTTCGCGGATCTTCTTCCCACTCTGCTGAGCCTGAGTGCTATTTTCCCCTAAAGGAAAAGGTGTTCGACCCCGGTATCGATATTCTGCAGCCATCTCAGTATCCACCTGATGAAATAAAAGGAAATATCTTTGAAACTTATAGAAATCTGCTTGCACCACTTCACCCTTGCTCCCACCGTGCTCCATCTCTGCTTAAGGGAACCTTGCCTATTCTTCTTTGGCTTGCCTTGTTCGCCTTAAGCTTGTGCTATTTGATGGACGAAAACTATATCTTTGATCTTGGTGGATATATTTCATGCTTCTTCCTATGATGATCAAGGTCGAGTTAGGCTCACGACTCGGTAATCAAAAATCAAGCGCTTCTTGGGAGGCAACCCATGTATCTATCTTTTTCGCTTTCTTTATCCTAAGTGTAGGGGAGACCCGTTGGTTTGCCATTTCCTCTCCTCCTCTCTTTATCAGGGATTCGAGCTTCAATGATCCACTCTTGATGATTCTTGACGACCCGTGATTCCGAGTTTCACTTCTTCCTGGTTCTATCCTAAACTCTTTTCGATTCACTATTTTATATTTTCTCAATATTAAAATAGGAATCTCTTTAGTTGTCTTTTCCTTAGCGAGATTTAAACAAAGTGCACAATGTCCTAAGTGTAGGGGAGTTTACTCCCACATGCTTAAACATTGAGGACAATGTTTATATTAAGTGTAGGGGGGACTTCTATCGAAGTTAAGTGGCCGTTTCCTTGTATTTGTCCTCATTTTAACCGGAAAATCAATTTTTCGACATTTTTCAAAATTTTTGATCTATTTTGGCCTATTAGTTTTTCCCTTTGTATAGTTATTTTCTTTCTTTGCTAGAATAAATCTTTAATAAAGTGGTTTTAAGTTTCAAACGTTGTGAATCTTTTGACTCAACCCGAGTTTACTTATCTAAAGTTACTCTAGCTAGTATCCTTAACGTGTTTAAATCAAGTTTTGCTAGGCTTTTATATAGGGAGCTATAAAACGCGAAAGCTCTCACGGGTTAAGAACAAGAACTTTTCGCAAGTTCCTATAATTGATCCTAGAGAGTCGTTTATCAAGGGAACTTTAAAACGCGATTTCTAAACTTGAAAAAGTCTAAGAATTTGCAAGATCCTATAGGCGACTCGAAAACCCAAAACTTTGATTTAATAGGCTAAGAATCCACGAGTCTCATTACTTGAGATTTTAAACTGTGGAGAACGAGAGATGATAGAGCCAATTATAAGTTTGTTATTCTTTCGTGAATTTATGTGAGTTAATTATAAGCCTATTCTCCTATCGCTTGCTAATAAATTTATCTGCAGTAAATAAGGTTGTACGATTTGAAAAGTTACTTAGCTTCTAGCCCAAGATCGTTTAAAAGTTTCTCGGTATGGATTAGAGTTCATAGCCAAGGCATAACTTATTGAAGCGGGACGCGAAGATTGGCGAGTCCAAAAAGGTCCTAACAAGACATGAGGGCTATATTTTGTTGCTAAAGATCCCAAGTGATGTGAAGAATCATTTATCAAAAATCAATATGAAGGATCAAGACACACGACGAAAGGCAAAAACTCCCAAAAAGTCATGGAGAAGTGTATCCGAAAAGACCTAGCAAGGTATGAGGATAAATAGATCCAAGTCATAAAAGGAGGCGGATCGTTGTATATCAAAGTCCAAAATAAAGATTGGAGAAAAATGAAGAAGTCGTGGTCCAAGTATGAATCTCTCAAAACTTCAAGTGAAGAAATTCCTATATGAAGAGAAGACCATAATTTCATGAACGTCTCTCAAGGTTTGAAGTATGAAGTCGCTGCCAAATATCGGTCCGAGAAAGGTCTCAAATCGCGAAGCGAGTTATGCCAAGATATGAACTTTATGAGGTCCCGAGAAGCAGTTTTAAAAGATTTTGTCCTTTAGCTAACTATTGATTAAATCGTTCACTTTATTTTCGGCCTTAATAAATTATCGAAATAAGTCAAAAATGCATCCTCGTGATCATTCAAGACAACAATAAAATATAAGAGATACACCTAGGAATAAGGGAGTCTAAGTGAGTAATTGGCCCACATGAGTTCGTGTTAGTTTGCTAACTTATAATAACAATGATCTCGTTTTTAAGCTTGGCTTGGAGAAAGTGAAAACTTGAGGATGATGATTATTCATGACATTTCCAAAACCCGAGGTATGCTTTTGATTTCTTTACTTTGAATGTTTATAGTTTTCTATCTCTTTAATAAGGCCAATGTGGATTGATTATGATGAAAAGTGTAAACGTGCTTTGTAACTAATGCATTGCATGAGGACATTGCAATGGTCAAGTGTAGGGGATTTGATAGCTGTGTAAACACCCATCCTTTTTACCACTTAATTACAATAATAACCGAGCCAAAACGTGTATTTTATGTCTTTTATGTCGGAATTATGCGTGGTTTGTGTTTTTGTTGTGATTTAGGACGAAATTGTGAAAAGTGGAGAAAACACGGGCATTCACGGGCTTTTATCGATGAAAAAGACGAAAGATGAAGTCGAGAAGTCAAGAGTGCAAAAAGAACGGAAGTCCAAGACCAATTCTGAAGATTCATCGAAGAAAAAGTCAAAAGACGGAAGTTTATCAAAAGCCGAAAAAAACTCAAGTCTAATTTATTGAAGAATTAAAAGACGAGTTCAAAGAAATCCCGAGCCAAATGTCATTAAAGTCCAAGATTAAAGAAGACTTAAACGCTTAAGGACTAATGGTGCAATTAACAAAGAGATTAAGAAGGAAGGACCTAATGATGCAATTAAGGAGAAAGGAAAGAGGGGAGGAAGCTTCCTAAGCATTCCTTAATCCTCCCCTATATATAGATTAGTTCTTAATCATTTTCATTTTGTTGGCTAATAGTGACAATTAGTTCTTCCACTTTTAATTACCTTGTCATTTAAATACTTGTCAAATTTAAATACTGTCTTGCACCTTAATTACCATTTAATTTCAAGTAAGTTTTTCTTTTAATTCTTGTTAATTTTAATCTTTATTGTTAAGCTCTCACTCTACCTTTCTCAATCTTTGATTTTTATTGTTTATGTTCATGTTCTTATGTTCTTATTTTGATCAAAGTGGGTTTTGATTATTTTGATTAGTTTTGTGAGTTTGATTGTTTTGGATTGATTGCTTATGATTAATAGATGTTTATTTGTTTGTTTGATTTAATCTTGTGGTTGATTTAGCTTTGTTTTGATTAAATTCGTGCCATATTTTGTTCCTTGTTCTTCGGTTCTCTTTGTTTCTGATCTTTCCCAGGAAAACAAGCCCAACAATTGTTCCGAATAAAGGTCTTGAAGGGTGGTCCATGCGGAATATTTGACATTCCGCATAAGGAGGATATTCCGAGTAGGGGGATTTATTCCGCATAGGCCAAGATTCCGAATAGGGGTGATTATTCCGAATAAGCATCCATTATTCCGCATAGGAATTTATTCCGGGTAAGACCAATTATTCCGCATAGAGAATATTCCGGATAGGCTAGTATTCCGAGTAAGGGAGAGTATTCCGCATAGAGAATATTCCGCATAGGCTTGTATTCCGAATGGACCAATATTCCGAGTAGGGTGACATTTCGGATAGGTGACATATTCCGAATAGCCATTTATTCCGAATAGGGGTTTATTCCGGATAGGGAAATCTTAGTTTTTAATTTTCTGCCTTTTTAATTTCGAGCTTTATTTTTCCCGCCTTTTTACTTAGTCGCAGTTTAAGTTTATTTGCCTTAGATTTATTTTAGTCTTGCCTTAGTTTAAGCTTTAGTTTTAGTTGCGTTTCAAGTTTGCCTTAGTTAGATTTAAGTTTGCGTTATTTACTTTTAGTGCCTTTTAATTTTAGCTTCGCTTTTAAATACTCGCACCATTCATTTTAATTAGATTTAGATTTACTTTCAAGTCATTTACTTTAATTGTTTTTGCACATTTAATATACTACAACGACACACTTTTGTTTCACCAAAGAACAGCTGAGTCACACATAAAATCCGGTTTTCAATTCGAAGAGACATACTTAAACGAATCTTTTTAATTAGGCAAAAAACTAGTTATCAGAAGTTCTCATATACACAAACAGATTTAGAAAATCATAACCATTGTCTAGACCATTATCTACTTGTATCTTCTTAAAATTTTCCTTCTCATATTCAGCAAAGAACTCTTTCGTCAATGAACACCACACTCAGCACACTGGACGCTGCAAGCTCGCTGAAAGCACGCTGCCAGCACGTTGCCAACACGCTGCCAACACGCTACAAGCACGCTGCACACTCGCTGTATGCACACTGCACACTCGCTGCAAGCAAGCTCGCTCTACGCTCGCTCCAAGCTCGATGCAAGGTCGCTACACGCTCGCGGCACGCTCGCTACAAGCAAGCTCCTTGCACACTTGCTGCAAGCTTGATGCACGCTCGCTGCAAGCTCGCTGCACGTTCGTTGCACGCTCACTGCACGATCGCTGCACGCACGCTGCACGCTCACTGCACGCACGTTGCACGCTCGCTGCACGCTCGCTGCAAGTATGCTATAAGCACGCGGCAAGCTTACTACAAGCACTCTGCAAGCCCAAGTTTAATGTTATCGACTTACACAACATGTTACTAATTTGTATTACCAAATTTACCTTAAATCTTTTACTATTTAACCACGGATAGCTATTGTTATCAATACTTATTCACCAGGCTAGTAGTTAGTCGTAGCATGTAATTCATTAAAAAATCACCAACGATCCAACCACTAATATATTAAGTCGTTGTTAACTGAGCCATTGTAATGAATCACAAACTCGACAACTCGCTAACTATCGGAAACACGTATTTCACCACCAAATCAGTAATACAAAGTCCTATTGAGGCATTTTATCAAACACCTTGTTAACACCTTTCCTAAAAACGTTTTGTATCAATTATCCTACATTTAGTTCTCGACATGTAAGGAAACAAGATGCAATATGCTATATTTAGATCAACAAAAAAACACTAACAATCAACAAAAACTTATTTGAATTAAAATAAATTAAATTAACAAAGAATTATAACAAACAAAATGCTAAGATCTTACTTTAATGATGAACCATAATTATTAGTTGATGGTGATTATTTATTGAAGATGAAAACTCAATCGACATATGCAAAATCATTTTGTAGAAACTAGAAGGGGGGGAGCGGGGGGGGGGGGGGGGGGTTGAATAGTTTCTCTTCGATTGGTAACCAAATTAAAATTACTTCAATTTGGTTTGTATCAAAACTATCTTTTGCTTGAAGCTAAGTTGCATAATGATTAGGTTCAATTCAAATGCACTAGCAAAGATAATAGGTAAGTGTAATGATAATGAAATAAGTAAAGAGTAAGGAAGGAGACAACCTAGTGGGAAGACACCAAGATTTATAGTGGTTCGACAACGAGGCTCTATCCTCGTTTCTACTCCACTCCTCGAGTACACCTACTCGAGATTTCCACTATATCCACAAGCTCCCTTCTTGGCGGAGAAAACCTTACATCGTCGCTTACATTATTTTCCGACAATAAGCTAAATGTCGAGACCTAATCTTTAGATAGGACCAATCTACACAACGTTGCCTACTTCACAATTTAACGACACAAGGCTAGATATCGAGTTCTAATCTTAAGGTAGAACCAATCTTCACGACGTTGCCTACTTCACCATTTTACGATACAAGGCTAGATGTCGAGTTCTAATCCAAAGCTAGAACCAATCTTCACGACTCTTCACTTTGAAGCTAAGTGAGAACTTCACACAACACAACTACTAATCACTTTCAAGTTTAGTGAGAACTCACAAGACACAACCACATCACTTTATAGTTTAGTGAGAACTACTAATCAAATCTATTACAACTCAACTAGACATATCCAAGTACACACATGTAGCTTGGATCTACACAACACAAATCCAAGCAAACACATATGCAATGGATGTACACAACAAATCCAAGTATTCATAAATAACTTGGATGAACACAACTAGTCCAAGTATTCATAAATACAATGGATTGACATAAAACAAAAAGGGTATCATGATGAATATGACTAGCTCATAGATTCATCTTTATCACAACACTAGTGAGTGAGTGATCTTCTCATTGGACAAGGTAAATGAGGGGATCAAGAGGATAATCATATGTAAACATCCTTAACACTTTAAGTGATCATTTACTAATGATTATGTTATAGAAAAGAGAAAGGGGGCTGAGAAAAACGTCCAAGAGGCTTGTTGAAAATGAGATTTGACCCACTATTTAAAGGGGACAAAGTATAATGGATATATAACGGCTATCTGGGCGCGGTACCTTATATAGCCCGGCGGTTCCTAATCGCTAGGGAACCGTCTAGCTACTTAAGGTTCCGCCCCTAGAGTACGCTCCGTTTTTTTGTCTTTTAGTGGGGTAGGAATATCTGAGGTATTTGAAGCCTTCAAAGGATATTCTAATAGCATATGGAATATGCTATTTTCAAATTTTCATTTTCCATTTTAATAAAACATTTTCTAAAAAAGAAAGTTTATTAAAAAGTCTTTTGTCATATTAACAAAAGTGAGTTTTAAGGATAATCATTTTGATGATCACTAAGTATGATTAAGAAAGGTTAGTGATATGATTATTACCTTGATGATAGTGTTAGTTAAATAATTCATTTTGTGTTTTACACTAAATGTGTTGTATAGTTTGTTGTGATCAAAACTAAGAAAGATTAGTTAACACTAATAATGTTTTTAGGCATCACTTGCATTAACAATCTCCCCCTTTTTGATTACGACAAACGATAAACTCATTTACGTAGAAACACAAAATATCAAATTATTAACGAGTTTATCACTATCATTTCTCCCCCTTTGTCGTAGCAAAAAGGTTAGCACAAGTCTTTTGTAGAAAATCGGACTTTGCTAGTAGCTCCCCCTTGGTGGTTGCTCCCCCTTGCTTGGGCACCAAGTATGTGAGCTAAGGTAACATGCTACACAAAGGTTAATAGAAAGAAAAGAAACACCAATGTATGATCACTACCTACTAAGTAACTTGAGAGGGAGAGAGAGAAGAAATCTCAAATTAGAAGTAAGTATTTTGCTAAGTAAGTCCAAAAAGGTAATTGACAAAATCAAGCTTCAATCCAATGAAGATGATAAACTTGTCAATGGGTTAAAGTTTATAATTGATGGAATCACCCATAAGCAATTGTAAAAATTAACCATGATCAACTCAAAAGAGAACTAAGGAAGTAACACACAAACAACACAAAGGTTACATAAAAGAAAAGACATAACAAGGTAGATAGTCATACACACAATATGAGTATCTAAAGCAAAAAATATGGAAAATAAACCACTAAGCATAAGCTATTCTAATAGTGATAATTTTCCAAGATTGCTAAAAAAATAAAAGACTCCAAAATAACTAAAGTAATAAAGACTCTAAGAGTAGTTAGTCCTTTAGTTGGAAAAATAAGACGACGATGCATCATTCGAAGTTTTGTCCACCGGAACGAAAACTTGGATAGGAGGTCGAGTGAGGAGGAATTCAAGGAAATTTAACTTCTCATATACATGAGCAAGTTCAATTTGTTGAAATCGACAACAAGCACACGAAGATCTATGATGCAACACAAAATCGTTTGATGGGGGTTGGGCATCAAACCTAGGGTTTGGTGGTGGTGGTGTAATAGGGTAGGAAATGTTTTCACAATGACTTGTGAGGTTTGGGAAGGTTGAAAGGTCATTGAGTTGAGGGGTGTTGAAGGATTGAGGTGGTGGGGGAATATTTTCTTTTGCTCCGGTGATGGGGTTAATGGTATAAGTCTCATTCCAATAATTGATTGGAGAGAAGGTAGGGTTTTGGGTGGTTTGGAAGAAGATGGTTCATTCTTCTTAACCCAAATAGGTCGAACCGAGATTTTCAGTTTCTTTGAAAGCTTGGATGAGGAAGCTTTGGGTGAGTGGGGTTGTGACAAAGAAATGTCAAGGTTAGGAATTGAGGAGTTAGGCATTGTGAAGGTGTGAGAATGAAATCTCAAGGTTGGGAAGGTGTGAGAATAAAATCTCAAGGTTGGAGATGTGTGAGAATGAATTCTCAAGGTTGGGTAAGTGTGAGAATGAGATCTCAAGTTTGGGGTATAAGTAAAATGTAATCAAGGTAAGAATTTGAATACAAAATGTGAAGTGTCAAGGAATGTTTAGCCAAATTGAGCAAACAAGGAATCTTGACATGGTAGGGTTTAAAGAATTTTGACAAAAAACGAGTCAAAATTCAGTTTCTGTCCGCGGTACCTTAAGGGACCGGCGGTTCCTTATCACTTAAGGAACCGCGGGACTTTAAGGATCCGCGTGCAGTGGACTTGAAACCAAGTTTTTCCAGGGTTTTGAGAAAAACTAAGACTTTTTCAAAAAATTGCAAATCTTGGAATTTTACCTCTATTAGCACTAAATTATGCTAGGGTTGCATAAAGGCAACACATTCACAAAGAATGTCTTGACAAAAGGTGACAAAATATTTAGATATCATTTTAAACCAATTTTAGTCAAGTTTTTAGAGGTTGTGATAGATTTAGATTCAATTTTAATTTCAAATTAAAGTTGATTAATGTGCACATAAGAGTAGAAACACATAAAGCTAAATCAACTTCATGAAACACTCATGAAGGAAGCAAATACAATGACAAATGAAAAAACTAACTAATACAAAGCTAGCTTAACATTAAATCTAGATGAATAGTCTTCTTTGGCTTGGTTTTGTTGAAAACCATTTATTTAGAAAACTCATCATTCATCTCCTAGGAGGAGGCATGGAGAACAAGGTGAGCAAGAACTCTTGCAATCTCCTATGTAGTCCAAACATCTCCATCCTAAGGTTATGGATGATGTAGTGGTTGTAGAGACAACATGGACAATAAGGACCATGAGTCTCTTGAAACCCATAGTAAGGATCACCCAAAAGGAGGGAAAGAGGGACACCCAAAATTGGAGTGTTTGAGTGTGGTGGAGGTGGAGGAGGCATGTTCTCCAACGGTGATGTGGGTGAGAGTGGAGGCATGTTCCCTAAAGGAGAAATGGGTGAGTGTGGAGGTATGTTATCCAAGGTTGGTGAAATGGGTGAGTTAGGAGGGGTAAATGGTGAAGTCACCAAGGTGTCATCAAAGTCATTCACAAAAGGAATGCTTTGGATTGGCTGTGGTTGTGTGGTCACATCCAAGGGTGCACTTGGAGTGAAGGGTGAAGAGAGCTCATTCATTCTTGAGTTGAATGAAGAGGAGGTAGAACCAATGGAGTGGTTAGTACCATGGGTGGATGTTGTCTTCCATGGTGCAAGGGGTGGTGAAGGTGATGAGGAAATGAGGATTGGAACCATCTCATTTTTGGGTGTGTGAAAAGGTGAGGAGTTAGGCTTGGGTACCTTAATCCTAATCTTAAGTGTTTTCCTTGGGGTGTTTGAGGTTTTTGTAGAAACCATAGTTGACAAGGGTGGTTTAAGGGTTAGGGAAGCATGTTTTGATGTGTGAAGAACATGACTAACAAGGTGGGTTTAAATGGGTGAGGGGATGATCCAAACTAGTAATGGGTTAAAATCATTTTAGGTGAATAATGAATTTAGGTAACCTAGTTTAGGAAATATGCAGGTTTTTGCAAAGAATCATGCAAAGTTTACACAGATTGAAGAAAATAGTGTAAAGCAAAAGATTCTGTCGGACACAGTGGCGGCGGTTCCTTATCTAGGACCGGTGGTTCCTTATCGATAAGGAGCCGCGGGTTGATATGGAACCGCGACCAGAGGTCTTTCGAAAGTTTTACATCCCAAATTTTGGTTAACCCAGATTTTTACCAAAGGATTCACAAGCCAAAGTTAACTACTGACCAAAATCTAAGAAGCTAACTATCATAAGGCATGCACAAAGCTATGTAAATCACAAACATGATGGCATAAACAATATTTAGGATCAAAATAAATAGTAATCCAAACATGTAGCATAAGTTGATACACAACCAAACCAAAGTAATAATAAGCAAATGTTTTAAACATCACAAGACAAGTAAACTTTGACATAATTCAAAGTCTTCACCTCCTTTTCTTGCCTAATCCCTTGATCATTTTTCCCAAGTACTTGATTCCCTTTCTTGACTCAATCCGGTGTTCATGCAAATCACCTTGGGTTCGAAGATTTTGACGGTAAAGTTCCTCTAAATTGAGATTATTAGGAACTTCACTAGAGGAATGGTGAGCAGGGAAAGCAATGTCATCTAAACCATCCACGAATGAGTTTGTGGAGTGGTGAGAAGAGCTCGAAGAATCAATGGTAGCACTTGTGCCAATGCCATCACCATCACTTGTTGGCATGTCCATGTCCTCATCATTGAACTCTTGTTGGTCGGATTTACGATCACATCTTGTCTTTCTCTTATATACCTCTTGAATAGGTAGCATGACCCGTTTGACCGGTTGAAACTGAGAAAGATCAAGATTTGGAAAATCACGGCCAACCCTTTTAAAAAGGCGAGTGAGAAGCATTGCGTAAGGGAGGTTTGTTTTAGGCTTGTGAATAGCATAATTGATCCGTTGAGCGATAAAATATGCCAAATTGTAATTGGTGTTGGTAAAGATGCAATATAACATATGCACTAAACACTCCGGAACATGATCCCGGTTTCCACCAAGACAAAACACATTTTCCCTAAGGATATTGGTCCATTGGACCATATTATCATTAAGGTCGCTTAATCATGACGTTTCACCAAACGTACCTTAGTATGAAGGCTTCTCTTAACGGGTCGATTACGCTTTTTGGACAATGTCGACAATGAAGTCAAGATCAATTTCCTCATGATCATTTGGAGGACAATTGTGAGATTCAAGGAGAGCACTAAGCTTCCATTTATCCGTGAAGCGACAAGTGCCTACAAATGGGACATCAAGAATTTGACCAAAAACTTCGAGAGAGTATTGAATGAGTTGATCTTTCAAGATGAACCTAACAAATATTCTATCGTTGTTTTCAATGACGGAGTATGTGCTAAAGAACTCCAATAGGAATCGAGGATAGATGTCTTCCTTAATGTTCAACAAACAATCAAATCCAATGTTTTCAAACATGGACTTGATGTAGACATAATCCTTGATATCCTTTTGGACAACTCTACCCTCATGAAAGCAACGAGATTGAAGGGAAGAAAAAGTATGGGCAAGGTGAGTTGAGTGACAGAAGTCGGATAGGTTTGGCATATACTGTTTGGTGAGTTGATAATCCTTTGGATGAACTTCAAGTGATACATTGATAAGATGTTGATATTTAAGAAAAACATCAATGGCTGCCAGAAAAATCTCTTCTTCTCATAACCCAATTTTATTTTTCCTTTAATCCGAATACCTTATAATGATGCTGTTTTCTCGATTAATCATTGATTATTCTTGAGTTAACAAAGTCCTTGTTTGGTTGCTTTATTTTAGGGTTAATTAAATTGGTTTTATTTAATTTTCTGTCGTCATTTGATGTGTGCGTTCACAATTTAATTGTTCGTAGGTTCTGCCTTCTATTCTTGGGTCGGTTGTTTTTTGTCCTTTGCGTTCACGTGTTATCCATTAAATAGATTGTCGGCTGACATTGCATTTAAGTGTTCGTAGGTGTCTTCAATTCTTAGAGTGTCGGCTGACATTGTATGATTGTCGGCTGACAATTTAAATAGTGTGTCATCTTGTTTGTTAGTTTCTATCGGTTGACTTTCCTCAACATTTGTGTCGATTAGTTATTATTAAGTGGGGTTCGGTTGTTGCTGTGTTAGGGTATTTGCTCATTAATTGTCTTTATCCTTACTCAGCATTAAATTGTCCTTTCATTAAATCGTAGCATTTGTGCTGAAATTGATGTAGGGTACTCGTTATTGGTTGAAGTTAATTGGTCGGCTGTAATTTGTTTATTTTTCTTTAGTTCGATTTGATTTTGTGTCGTAGGTTTATAAGCTATGGTGGATTCGAGTAATGAAAGTAATAAGCCACTGTTTACAGGTTGGCATGATAAGGTTAAGGTGTCTACTCTTAAGGTTTTAGTAACGTTAGAGGAGATATCTAATTTGTTTTCTATTCCTTTGAATACTGTGCATGACATTGAAGTGTTTGCAAATGGTGTCAAGGCAAACAAATTTCCTGAATGGTCTACTTTACCTAAAGAGACCACTATGCATTATTATGAAGTTTTGTGTGAACGCCATAAGGATCTTACTAGCAGCATTTCTTCACTAAGTTCAGGTGGTTCGAGTGTGCACTCTGCACATATGGCTAAGGAAACAGATGACCCTATTACTAATGTTTCCTCTTCTGGTGATGTATCTTTGGATCTTGCAGCTAAGGCTGCAACCATTAATGGGTTGCAACCGTGTAATCTACATGAGGTTTTGAAATTATTTGGTGTAACGGTTCGCACGGTTGGTGATGCGGGTGAATTTATGCATGAGTTAAGAATGAAGAAACATCCTTTGTGGGAATTGATCTCACATGACCGTGCTAAAGAAATTCTGGAGTTACTTTGCAAATTTGAAGCTGATAACCACGTCTACTAATGGAGGTACTAATGCAGTCTCTTCTTCGTTTAATTCTAAAAATGTTTGTGAAGGGGTTAATATCTCTATTCCTAGGAAGGTCGTTGAAAAAGTAAATACTCGTTACCACAACACTTTATATGGATACTTTCTTGGTAAAAGGATTGCATTTCCTGTGGTTGAGTATTTTGCTAAGAATAACTGGGCAAAACATGGTCTTAAGCGTATCATGATGAATGAGAAAGGTTTTTTCTTTTTTCAATTTGGGTCTAGTGAGGGTCTTAATGCGGTTCTGGAAGGTGGGCCGTGGATGGTTCGTAATTCACCAATTTTTCTTAAGAAATGGACTATGAAGACGAACCTTCTAAAGGAGGAACTAACTCGTATTCCGGTATGGGTTAAGTTTCATGATGTCCCGCTACAGGTATTTGAAGAGGAGGGTATTAGTTTAATTGCTTCGTTTCTTGGTAAACTTATTATGATGGATAATTATACTGATAATATGTGCAAAGAGTCTTGGGGTCGTTGTAGTTTTGCTCGTTGTCTTATTGAGATGAACGCTGATTCGGAGTTTATAGATAACGTTACTATTGGTGTCCCTGATCTTGAAGGCTCTGGTTGTACTAAGGAATTAATTCGTGTTGAATACGAATGGAAACCGCCTAGATGTCATACTTGTAATATTTTTGGTCATTCCTTTGATTTTTGTCCGAAAAATGTTAAACCTACAATGGTTGAAAATGTGACAACTCATGTTGATAATGATGGATTCCAACAAGTGCAAAGCAAGAGGAAGAAGTACAAAGGTAATCTAGGGAATTAAGTCTCGAGAGGTGTTCCATTGAGTAAGGGTTCCCAAACAGGAAAGACAGTTGCTTTTCGTCCAAAAACTCGCTTAGTTACTACAAGTACGAGTGGTGATAATAGTAGTCAGTTGAATACTAAATCTGGTCAGTTGCAGCAGTCTAGCAATCCTAATGGTCCGAACAAGGGTAAAGCTCAAATGAACAGTGTTTCTACATCTAATAAATTTTCATCTTTGTCCATGCCTGGTATTGACGAAGGAGTTCCAGTAAGAGAGGAAGATAATGAGGAGGATGAGGGAGTTGAGGTCGTCTTTGATGAATCAGTGAATCTTCTCAACACTCATATTGGGGCAAGCACTCCTACTGGCTGATCCCATGTTGCTATTTTATTATTTTCCTTGTAACTTTATGTTATCGTCTTGGTTTTTGTCTAGTTTATATATTTCCAGTATTCTAGACTAGTTAATGTTTATGGCCTGTCATAAACATTTTGTTTAACAAGCTGCCTGTAGCTTGCGGTTAATGTGGTATTTTAGCCACATTCCTTGTACTTCAACGTTTTATTTTTGTTCTATTTACCGGGGTCATTGTTACCCTTTTACCAAAAAAAAGAGTTGATGATCCTTTTGGTACTGTGAAGGCATGATTAGTACCTAAATAAACACAAGAAAATATTTTTCCAATCACTCATATGAGAAATTAGAATCAAAAATAAAAAATATGAGAATGTGTTATATCAATTTCTTGACAAACAAAGGATTGAATCCATTTCATTCTCATGTTCACAATGTAGCTATTCCATTATTTACCAAGAACATATGAACTATGTTGGATCAACAATGGACTTAGAACATTGGTTTTTCAAATCAAGGTTTTTAGGTAAGCATTAACAATGTCATTACCTATTTGTTCATGGGTTCATCTCAAATCCATCTTTTAACCAAAATCATTTAGCCAAAATTCGGATTTGTTCTACAAGTGGATTTTAGTGAAATCTTAATGAATATGAACCTAAGGAATCATAGTAAAATAACCATGTCAATCCACATTCCTATTAAGGTTTTAATTCAATTTCAATTTTAAAAATCCCCAATTATGAAAGGATGAACCCTAGAGCAAAATAGATGAAATTGAAAGAAAATACTTACAATTAATTGATGTTAGATGAAGGATGAGTGAAACCCACAACTTGGAATCAATTAATTTGAGTGATAGAAGGTTTTGGAAGCTTCAACAATGGTGGAAAAAGGGTAAACCGTCGGATGTGTGTTTTAATGAAGGATTACGAGTTGAAATATATCATGAACCTTTTAAAATAACATTGGATCATCAAAACACTAGGCAATATGTTTTAATGAAGGATTACGAGTTGAATCAAGATCGAAAAGAACCGAAACGGACAAACGACTACTCGTAGCAAAACAACAAAGTGGAGAGAAGTCAAGGAAAGTGAATCAAGACTAGGACCAATGCTCAAGGGATCAATGACAATCTTCAAATAGTGGTAACGAAGAGCTTGTGTCATATATAGTGGTTTAAGACGTGCCTTTCCGGCGAAACGTTAAACGGCTTTGGTAACGAATAAACACAAAGCAATTATTCATGTATAGACCAAGATCACTTTCAATAATAGTCTTAGTCTAAACCAAAATATGAGCAAGGTATTAATCACTTTCTCTCCCACAAAGGGCCTACTAACCGTATGGGTGCAAACCATGGAAATCATGCTTGATACTTTAAGCTACTACTAACTCACTCTACATCACCATAGTGAGTCAAGTATCCAAGCAATAAAGGTTTGAGAGGATAAAAGAAAAGAATCACAAACCACAAACAAATGTCAAGGCAAGGATGCCAGGAACAAGCACATAGTCAAGCGATGATCAAGAGAATGATCAAAGGGCGTGTGGAAGAACGAAAGCGTACCTTGGCCACAAAGAGCAATCCATCAAGGAATCAATGCTATGCCCAACAATGACTATGATGAGTACTAAGTCTTCAAGGACTAGTATCATTCCCAATCATCTTGGTATCATCATTCAAAGATGTTAAAGATCAATGAAGATGAGTCTTCTACAAATGCAAGTAACTCAAAACACAACCAATTAAGTGATTGATCTTCATGAGTACCTACACAAAGCAAGATGTAAACTAGTAGATACATTCCAAGAGTAGATCTAAAATGCATAAAGACTACTAATCTTAAGTGGGATGCAATATTATCAATTAAAAGACCTATTTTTCAAGAACAAAATAGTTTTGACCAAAGAGAAACTTTTGTACAACTTGACCTTCTAATTTGAGGAGACAATGGATCGATCCAAGTTTCAAAGTACAATATACTTCAAAGATCTTGAGTGACCATCGCTCTGATACCTATTGTAGAAACTAGAAGGGGGGGGGGGGGGGGTTGAATAGTTTCTCTTCGATTGGCAACCAAATTAAAATTACTTTCAATTTGGTTTGTATCAAAACTATCTTTTGCTTGAAGCTAAGTTGCATAATGATTAGGTTCAATTCAAATGCACTAGCAAAGATAATAGGTAAGTGTAATGATAATGAAATAAGTAAAGAGTAAGGAAGGAGACAACCTAGTGGGAAGACACCAAGATTTATAGTGGTTCGACAATGAGGCTCTATCCTCGTTTCTACTCCACTCCTCGAGTACACCTACTCGATATTTCCCCTATATCCACAAGCTCCCTTCTTGGCGGAGAAAACCTTACATCGTCGCTTACATTATTTTCTGACACTAAGCTAAATGTCGAGACCTAATCTTTAGCTAGGACCAATCTACACAACGTTGCCTACTTCACAATTTAACGACACAAGGCTAGATGTCGAGTTCTAATCTTAAGGTAGAACCAATCTTCACGACGTTGCCTACTTCACCATTTTACGACACAAGGCTAGATGTCGAGTTCTAATCCAAAGCTAGAACCAATCTTCACGACTCTTCACTTTGAAGCTAAGTGAGAACTTCACACAACACAACTACTAATCACTTTCAAGTTTAGTGAGAACTCACAAGACACAACCACATCACTTTATAGTTTAGTGAGAACTACTAATCAAATCTATTACAACTCAACTAGACATATCCAAGTACACACATGTAGCTTGGATCTACACAACACAAATCCAAGCAAACACATATGCAATGGATGTACACAACAAATCCAAGCATTCACAAATAACCTAGATGAACACAACTAGTCCAAGTATTCATAAATACAATGGATTGACATAAAACAAAAAGGGTATCATGATGAATATGACTAGCTCATAGATTCATCTTTATCACAACACTAGTGAGTGAGTGATCTTCTCATTGGACAAGGTAAAGGAGGGGATCAAGAGGATAATCATATGTAAACATCCTTAACACTTTAACTGATCATTTACTAATGATTATGTTATAGAAAAGAGAAAGGGGGCTGAGAAAAACGTCCAAGAGGCTTGTTGGAAAATGAGATTTAACCCACTATTTAAAGGAGACAAAGTATAACTGATATATAACGGCTATCTGGGCGCGGTACCTTATCTATTTTTTTGGGTAAAGGGACTCCAATCCCGGTAAAATATATTCCCAAAAAGCGTTGAAGTACAATGGAATGTAGCTGCAATGCTACATTAACCTCAAGCACACAGCTTGAACAACCACTATATCATATGACATGCCATATGATAATTACATTACAAAACTAATGACACCTATAGGAAAGAACCACCTAAAGGAACATAAACAATGAAAAAAAACAAACATAATGATTAATGAGGAGTGCGAGTATCCGGCTGACGAGTTCCATGGCGATCATCAATCACAATGTGTTCATCAGTCTCACTATCCGCATTAAGCACATCATTAGAATGACCAAAGCCATCCTCCCAATCAGTCCCATCATCCATCATACCACTCAAAGCACCAAAAGAGTTTTTGCTGCTCGTACCCGGTTGACTAGAATCAAGAGCCAAAGACTTGTTATTAAGAAATCCACGCTTATGAATAGAACCAGCTTTCTTAGGAGCATTCTGAACAGTAGTACCTGTAGAATCATTTTTCTTAGGCTTATTCGCCTTAGAACTATCCCCTTTCTCAACAGCACGGTAATAAAGATTAAGAGGTGGTTTAGTGAGTTTAATACCAGCAACCTGGAGTTGCTTATTCTTACCCTTTTTCTTTCTATTGTTCACAACCTCATAACCCTCATTATCAATCTCATTAGCTACCTTATTATCGTCCACATTAACAATCGTATTAATGACATCCTTAGGCAATTTCGGACATTCATCATCATGATGATCAAATATACAGCACATCGAGCAGCGGGGGGGAGTCCACTCATACTCTATACCAATCTTAGCCATCGTATGTCCCTTATCCTTACCAATAGGAATAGCAACAACTAAAGAATCCTTAGGAGGATGATCAGCAGAAATCTCAATTAAAACACGTGCATAGGTACTCCTTCCCCATGAAGATAGGCACATCTCACTTGTATAAGAATCAAGAAGAATATGCCTCCCAATCGGAGTAGTGATTAGACTAAGACCCACCTCCGAATATGCAACTATGGGAACATGATGCAATTTGACCCACACCGGTGCTTTCCTAATCTCCTCCTTCACAAGTAAAGAATCCGGAGACCATATATTCAAAATCAGTGGAACCATACGTATTAACCATGGCCCACTCTCAATAACTCTTTCCATTCCAACTTTAGAATCAAATTGAAATAAAAAGAACTCACCATGAAGTTGGACACGCTTGATTCCAAATTTCGCCCACGCTTTCTTAACATAGTTTTCAACCAAAGGAAACGCCAATCTCTTCCCTATAAAATGACCATATAACGTATGCGTCAATCGTGCCCTAACCTGATCAACCACATCGAGAGGAAGAGTAACCGCTGCCCCTTCAACATGTTCTCCATTACGGAGTTCTTTTACACGTGCAACTCTTTTAGCTTGACCATGTAACATGGACGCAAAAGAGGGTTTTTGAACAGCAGTTGATGGTGCAGGAGCCCTTACATTCTGCTCGGATGGAATCGTATCATGATCATTAGCCATACTCGTATCATTCTGAATATCATGATCATTAGCCATACTCGTACCTTTAGGCAATGCATCAGACTCTCTAGTCGTTCCAACCTCTTTCAATACCGGCTGCTTGAGTGAACTTGCATCCGTATGTACCTGGTTGGAGCATTCTGTCCCATCACCATCATGTATCTCGGTCGATACATGTTTGGGCTCACCGTCCAACCCTTCTGTATTGTCACCCCCAATCGATGAGAGAACACCACTCGATTCAGAATCATTAATCATGACTCCATCCTGACGCGACGAGGTATTGGAAACCCTAGACACCTCAGAAATCTTGTCAGGACTATTTATGTGATTCGCTTGTTTTAAACGCGACATGCGCGCATGTAACCCGTCCAAGTCGATCGGCGTAACAGCGATCTTCTTCTCCATAACACATTAACCACAACGAAAACACCTCTCTCTAATACACAAAACAATCAATCGAAACAGAAGACTACCTAGGGCAATCGAAACCCTAGATCAATGACCAATCACAGCGTACCAATCCAAACCCTAATACATTAATAATAAAAAACCCTAATTTCTTAAAAAGTAATAATCGGCGGCTACCAAAAGTTTTATCACTAAATCAAAAAACCGATCATAATAAATCCAATCTTTCATCCAACCAATGACCAGTCCCACGCTTTGATAGGATTCTGTTTGGACAACTGAATAGAGTCACAAAAGAAAACAAATCAATACAATGGTACGGTTATGATAGGTGGAAAACAGATTGGAATTAGACAGTTTATTTAATTAAGATGAACGGAAACCATGGTAGAAGCTGCCGGAAATCACCAAAAAGAGAGAGAAAAAATTGCGCGGTACCTTATCTAGCCCTGCGGTTCCTTATCGCTTGGGAACCGCCTAGCTACTTAAGGTTCCGCCCCTAGAGTACGCTCCATTTTTTGTCTTTTAGTGGGGTAGGAATATCTGAGGCATTTGAAGCCTTCAAAGGATATTCTAATAGCATATGGAATATGCTATTTTCAAAATTTCATTTTCCATTTTAATAAAACATTTTCTAAAAAAGAAAGTTTATTAAAAAGTCTTTTGTCATATTAACAAAAGTGAGTTTTAAGGATAATCATTTTGATGATCACTAAGTATGATTAAGAAAGGTTAGTGATATGATTATTACCTTGATGATAGTGTTAGTTAAATAATTCGTTTTGTGTTTTACACTAAATGTGTTGTATAGTTTGTTGTGATCAAAACTAAGAAAAATTAGTTAACACTAATAATATTTTTAGGCATCACTTGCATTAACACATTTTAAGCAGTTGCTTGGTGGAAAAGATGAAGAAAACGATTGTGAGAACTATGTAAGAATGGTGGTGATGGTGGTGGTAAGAGAATGATGGTGGTAAGAGAAGAGGTTTGATAGGGTATGATGGAATGAGAGAGAAGAAGAGAGACGATGAAATGTCTGACAGAAAAAAAAGCGTATATATATCCCTAGGAGTAAATGATGAAAATACCCTCGCTGGTATAAAAAAAGGGGTGGTTGGGAATGGGACAGGTGTCAACAGGAGAGAGCTTCCCTAGGCTTTTTATTTTAAGGGGCTTCTCATTTTACCCCACCTCTCTCTCTCTCTCTCTCTCTCTCTCTATATATATATATATATATATATATATATATATATATATATATATATATATATATATATATATATATATATATATATATATATATATATATATATATATATATATATATATATATATATATATATATATATATATATATATATATATATATATATATATATATATATATATATATATATATATATATATATATATATATTATATATATATATATATATATATATATATATATCTTTACATTATATATAAGAGGAGGGATTTGCCACGTCATCTATCAGTGCACTAATCCTACGTGTCAACGGGCTTACAAACTTGGCTTACAAACTGGGCTTACAAATCCCCGAACCCAGAACCCAAACAACTTAATCGCACCCTATAAGAACCAGAAATAAAACTATACGACGATCAAAAAATAGGACGATCTAAAAACATAAAACTCGGTAATATCATCACCGATTAATTCTCATTCCCTTCACCTCAACAATCATTCACCAAATAACATATGACGATCCAAAAATATAAACATCACGTAAAACTCATAACCCATTCATCATTCTATATGAAGATATATGGATAAGGATTAGTTTGCAGGTATGATATTTAATTTATATATTTAAGGTTTCGTATTACGTGTTGCAAATTACAGTAGTCCCTGGACGTATAACAAAGAAAAAAGGTATGAATTCTCAGGTCGTAACATGCTTTATTGATGCTTAAGTCTGAATTTGCAAAACCATTATGCAGGATCATGTGCAGATTGAGGCTAAAGGATGAAGCGGGATGTTGCTGACCTATCCAGAGTTGATGTTTCGGTTGGCTTTGCAATGAAAAGTGAGGTAGATCCGACAGTGCATAAGAGTATAAAGATACATCAATAATATTTGATACCAAGTACGCAAAAAGCCTGATTTCAGAAGAAAAGTGTTGGTTGGACATGTAAAGGCAGAGAGAGTCCTGTATTTGCAAAAACTAATGGTTTGTGAAGTAAATTTGATTCCACTTAATCAATGATTTTCTATTTTTAATATTTATGAGCACATTTTATTCTGTTCACAGATAGGTTCAAGCAACAAGATGTGAAGATCTAAGCTTGGGAGAATCACGAAAAGAGATCATCCGAGATGAATATGAGAAGAATGGAGGTAACAGTTTCATGTTTTTTCATCTTAACAGGCTACTA
Source organism: Glebionis coronaria (assembly GCA_025667525.1). NCBI lineage: Eukaryota > Viridiplantae > Streptophyta > Magnoliopsida > Asterales > Asteraceae > Glebionis > Glebionis coronaria. The sequence goes on from JANFOE010001007.1 coordinate 309,551, forward strand.
AAAGTTAAGTATATGACTTCCATAAGACAAAGAACCTATTTAATAGGGTGTTTGGGAATGCTTATCCTTCAAGTGATTATTTGCTGATAACATAGATAACCCCAACAAGCACTACCATATCTTGATAATAGTCGCTGAATTCTAGCCTACTTTTATGCTTATGGCTTATGTTTTATGCTTATTTGCATCTTTTATGTCCTTAAAGGCTTAGAGTTATAAAAATCTGAATCACTAGGCTATGAAGCTTGAAATTTATAAGACCTTTGGATGACTTTCAATCTGTTTGACCCATTCCCATATCATAAAAGAACTTATTTTGCCAGTTTGAGTTTGACACAACCCAATTCTACCAGGTTATAACTTTTTAAAGCATGTTGCATCTGTCATAGTTTGAGACACTATTATTCTTTTACCTTTCATTGTGCTATTATTATTGTGCTAAAATTAGTGAGGATAATGTGAAGAAAATTTGAGGATGTACTTGCTGGTCGTAAAGGCAATTCTTTATCGCTCAAAACAGATGGGGTGTTCTTGGTGATGCGATTCCGGGATGGTTAAACTTTGTAGGATACTTATATTTGCAATCCCTAATTTTCATATAATATCTGCAATCAGGTTGACCGGGCCTTTCAAGATAATCTAAAATTGGCATCGATTGCTGATGATGTGTGTACAAGTTGGTAAGGAAAGCTGGTGGTATTGGTAGGCCTCAATCTAAACTTGAGGTAGAGTAGGAACATAAGCAGGAACCTCAGCAAGACAACTATATTCAATTTAGACTAGAGAACAAAATAATCAATTATGCAGATAAGGGTATTCATAATTAAGGTGGCATTTGGTTTGTAAATATGTGTAGGTTTTTATGGAAAAGAGAGAATATTTATAGTGCTAACCAATTTGTACATGTTAATATAGACGCACCACACACCCTAAAAATAAGGGTCAAAGGGTCGAAAATTATGTAAATGCATTAAAACATCCAAAGATCACTTATACAACAACACCACATGCTGTTATGAAAAAGTATACTGGGTCAAGTCGGGCACACATAACTACCATTTTTTATCCATTATCTTTGCACTCATTTTGCCACCTTTAGCAAGACCATTTTTTATCACTAATATCTAATTTAATTAATAAGAATCTATACATATGTGCCTATATTTTAAAAGCGAGGTCGCATGACATATGCTATTTGCAGGTTGTGTCAAAGAAAAGATCAAGTAAAAAAGTTCAAGCTGAGTAATGTCTGGATATTTTCCTCTGGAGAAATAATGGGAACTGGAATGAGTATAGGAATCTTTGAAAGTCATAGTATTTGTATAATTTATCAGGCCATGTAAGTAAATAAGCAAGTATGAGGGTTGCTGAAAAAAGGTGTTGATGTTGTTGCTGATAAGATAGTTGTTGTGAAAGCCTTTGAGGAAAATAAAAAAGACTGCGTTGGTTTGGGTTCTGACTCATGTGGCTCAATCAGACCATTGCACTACATGGCTTGTGGTCTTTTGCTTGCACAAACATCTGGTAAGATAACTTCTCCATCTGACGGTGTTTAGATACAAATAATTGCCTATAAAAACAAAATGAAATTGTTCAAAAACGATATAATTTTTAATGTGGCTATGTAGAAAACAGTAATACATGATACTAAAGCATGCTAAAGAAAAGATAATGGAATCCGGATTAAAGCGCCTGATGCACCCAATTTATTTTGTTAACAATGGCACGGTAAACAAATGTGATTTACCTTCATGTTATATTACCCACATTCTCCCTTATTATCCATTTTAAAGCGGTCACTAAAATTAAATGAGATGATTTAAGAAGAGAACTTACTACCTCAGATACAGATTCATCGAGTAAGTGTTTGATGGAGTGGCGATCCAAGAGATTTATGTTTTGTTTGATGGATTGACAGTTGTGGTGCCCTGGTAATCCCATCAAAAGATAAATAAGTCATAACTATCTGATAATTAGGTGATTATACTAAAGTTACTTTCCTCTCCAGCATTACTGTTGCTTAAGCATGACGCTTTAACTTCTTTAGAGGGTCTTATACACCATATATTGTATTGCAGGATTGCTGACCTGACAGGAAACAATAAGGACAAGAAGCCAAGAAGAGAGATCGATACATCATGTGCCAAACCTAAATAATAAGTACCATAACCAATATCTGAAAGACGCCTTTCCAGAATCCCAAGATTCCAGCTTCACCAAAGACTTCTTGAACCTGCAGAAAACAAATTCTTCAAGTTTCAACCTCAAGAAGTAAATAAGACATAGGTGAACATATCACGTATGTGTCTTTATATCCTTTTTAGGTATGAATCACATAAATTACTGAGCATTATCCGTTGTGCAGAATGGTGCTTGACAAAAAGGCATATTCTCAAGGTTAGGCCGATCCATGAACTATATTTATAATGTACTGTATATTTATGCTAATATGCATGCAATTCTCATTTCAAACCAGCTTCATAGTTCATTTATATAAAATAGCAGTAACATTTTGTGATGTCAGGTAAAGTGTATATGAAAAGAGAAGATAAAAATTTGCCTATGCAGTCAGATTCTTCTTACATAAGACATTAAATAAAATATTTGGCATTGGTTAGTGAGGACTCAGTTCGTGCCTGGTCTATGATGTCAGGAAATAAGGTGAACGTGTACACGCCCCCCAAACTATCCTTGTGACAACATTTATTAGCTTTTTGTTTAGTTTTATAGGCAATAATATGGTTCCTTGCGTGATGGTCATCTAAGTACTTGATGGCAGTTGGAACATGTGCAGGCTCATGTGACTCTAACTGATGTTAATCTGGGGCCTGGACTTTATTGTTTTAGTGTTTTTGTTGATGGGAGGTATCGGTGATTTTTATATGTGTGTGGTGGGTTTTGATGTTTTAGAAATTTATATTCTGTACTTAGTTACATAGTTTGACTAACGCCCTATTTACTGATGCGACATTCGGTTTGATACCCTTATGTTAGCTTACTAAATGGACAAGATCTGGAATGCCAATTCACTTTTTTTTAATCAAAACAGAAATATATAAGCTTAATGTGTTTATCTACTGTGTTCGATCGTTGGTTGTTCTAACTGCTTTATTTGACTAGATAACTTGGATGTACAGGGCTATGGGTGTCAGAGTTGGCCAAACTCGAAGGACTATGAAATTGTTATCAAAGGCATCTTTTTGTATCATGTATGTCATTCTACATAAACTTGCTTTAATAAGTAAACCTTGATAACAACTTTTTTGTTTTCTGGGAATGGGGGTGCTGGAATGAGCATTGGGTACTGGGCCTATTTCTAAATTGAGTAGATCGGGTTAGATCGTGTCTGGTTGGTTGTTGTTAACGATCACAAAAAAGGATAGTACAAATAAATTATTTTACTATGACACTTACAGATGCTGCTACAGTTGTTGGTGTGTGTAATCCTTCCGTTGATTTTGGTTCTCCTCACGATGGCGATGGTCATGGAAGGCATGTGCAAAAATTATGTATATTAAGCTTATATATTTCTGTTTTGATTATGAAAAGTCTTGCACTTTGACCTTGAGGTCAAACAGATTACTTTGAGTTATATTGTATTGCAGTCACACTGCTGGAATAGCTGCGGGGAAGAATGGGTTCCTGTGCAACTACAACGATATGAATTTAGCAAAGCAAGTAGTATGCCTCCCCATGTGAGGTGAATTTTCCCCTTCTCAATGAATATTAACATAATCTTTATTGACTTATGTACTGAGAACTTGTCATTTATTGGTGCATGTGACTCATTAGAATATTTTTATTCAGCTCTATGCTTTGTCTTAAAGTCTGCCTTGGACCAACCGGCGACATGCACTTAACATTACGATTCAAAAACATGAATGAGAAGCCTTTAAGCTTCCCAAGGCTGTTTGGGATTTCTTACTTAAAGTGTATAGTAATATTTCACGAATAGCTTTAGGCCCTTCAACAAGACATTGGTATTTTCCCTTTTGATTATGGCTGTTTAGTCAAACAAGAGACCGCATTCGCTTTACATGCTTCAGTTAATGTACTAAGAACGAAAGATTTCCCATTTGTTACGACATTCTTGATATCAAGACCACCGGTAACCTTTTTCTCTATGTACATTTGCTTTAATAAAGCTTTTATGTTTAAGGGGTGCTTGCATTCTGTGTTTTTGGAAGGTTTTTAGGGGGTGCTTAATAAGTTATATTCTGATTTTTAGTCACCATACGCAGTTTCTAATTTGGATTTTATGGGCTATCTGATAATAGTATCTCTCATAATTGAAGTTATAGTCATTCTTTCCCGTTAAACAGTGTTTATGTTTGGCCGCACTAATGCTAAATGATAACACTGTAATGAACCTTAATATCCACCACGTTAGCGGTGTTCTGATATGAGTTTTCAAGTGAGTATGTGATTTTAAGTAGTCATGATCAGACAATTAGTTACATCATTTAGGGTCGTGTTGTGTTTCTTTGTTTTCATAACTGTTGGCAAATACTTTCTTTTGGCATATTTGGTTGTATATTTCAACAAATCGTCATGTGAGTTAATACGATTCTGTTGGTGTTGTCCGCATTTGGTTTGGGTCTTGATAATTACCAGTCAGTTTGGTAAGTGGTGATAGTGTATTAAGTCAGCCAGCAAGGTATTTGGTACTGTCTGCTAGCACATTCCTATTAGCAACTATTTATGATATTTGGCATTGTAGGGTGTTTGCTACTGGTGTGGGTGTTTGACACTAATGTCAAACGGATAAGAGGTATAGTGAAAAGTGTTGTCGCGTTGTTTTGACCCGAACCCCATAATCCGACAATGCTATCGGGTCAGGTTCGGATTAGATAATTATCGTTATCGGATTAACCCGACAAGACCCAAAAATCACTCGACATTAGCTTACGCTGAACTTGCCGTGTCTATAAGTTTATTGGTCTACAAATTCTAATAGCAAGTTAATGAGTCAATTTTTTCTTATAGTTATTTCTTGACCAAGGAAGGTGTCAAGTTCCCAAGCAGAGGTGATAACCGAACTGCCAATATTGTAAACAGAACACAATAGCTGACAAGGAACAACCTATGTAGTTGCTTTAATTACGTAATTTAAGTAATGATTTTAAAACAAAATATTTTATGATGCCCTCCTCTTGCCAATCCATGAGAATTAGTTTAATGTTTAGTGTCATTTACACGTTACGTCAAACCCATACTTGCATATGTTGGACTATTATAGTCGCTGTTAGTTGATTGACTATTTACGTTAATTTAGCAAGTGACTTTTAGCCAATTCTACACTTTAATTAATTTACTTTTACTTATTTTTTTATTAAAGAATAATCACAAAATATCTCCTCATTTACATGACTTGGCTCTCCATTTGTTTTTTCTCAAGCATGCATCGACCATATTTTTGTTTAGAACCTGAGCAAATGATTTTCACCAACTTGTCATATACTTTTGTGGTTTCCACTAAAGGGTATTTGTGTAGGCAAAATATAAATTTTGTATTTTTTTGAACGAAATATAAATTTTGTAAACAAAAAACATTAAATATTCCAACTTGGTCTGAGTCTAAAAATTATAGACGACGTTGGAAAACTACTAAGATATACTATCTTCGTCCAAAATTAAATGTTCACTTTTAACTTTCGAAGTTTTTTTTGTGTAGTTGTGACTTTAATTATCTTTGGGTATATTATATAATATTTGATGCAAAATCTATGAATGGATATAGTTTTAAATGTATTTTCATTGATAAGTGTTATATAACATAGATAAACATATTTACGATCAAAGTTCTAGAAAAAAACCCGAAAAAGTCAAACGCTTTGGGAGGGAGGGAGCACTACTTAATAACACCTTTTGAAGTAATTTGTTTTTAAAGATAATTTATTAAACTCTTATTTATCTTATTGGCATTCATTTATTTTTGTTTTTATTGACTTTAATATGTTAGATGATGTATTAATTATTACTTTGGATATAAACAAAGCTCGCCCGCCCATCAAGCGAGCTATTTTGCTTCCCTACAAGTCAACATAGCCACTATTATAAAAAAAATTAACAAAAACATTTACACCTTAAACTGTTAACAATCTATAAAATTTTACACTTCATGTATTATTTTTTATTAAAAAATCAAAAACAAAAATTATATAAATTAAAATAACGTGTTACAAATAACAACTTCTAATATTTTATTACTTAATATATAAGCTTATATAATTACCGAACAAAGTAAGTAAACATGCGACTATATTTTTAGAATCATTGTAGAAACTAATTTTCATTCAATCCATTGGGGTTTTTCTTCGATTAAAGTTTGTAAGTTGCATTTTTTTTAACATATAAATACTTTGTCTTTAGTGCCATGTGTGCTTAGGTTTGAGTGTTTGCTATATAAACTCCATTTGAACTATATATATGCAGTGGTTGCTGGTCTTCTGTTGTGGTATATGTCCATCTTTTACATAACTTTATATTTTAATGATTGTACGGTATTTTTCCATCTTCTATCGTGATGCTAATGATTGTTGGGTATAAAAATGGCATTTTAGTGTTCATAAAAAATCTCTTAACTTTTTTGAAGCTTAATTTATTGTAACTAAAAAAACTTCTTTTGTTCGACACTGAAATCGATCTATTGTACGAGATACACTACGTTCTTGGCACACCAAATTGGATACTTTTTCCTAAAAAAAATTCAAGGAACATTGCTCGATTAAAGAATACCCGTTAATAAGAGATAAGTCTAATTATAAACGCTAAGTTAAGGAATCAAGTATTTTTACCTCACTTGCAGAACAAACTTTGGAAAAATTCAAAATTTCTTCCATGATTTTATAGGTTGTGTCGCAAACCAAAATAGACCGTGTGAGCCCAAAGGATTAAGTTTTGCAAGTCTACACCTCGGAACTCATCTTTCCATCATCTACCGAATGTCTCATACCTTTCACTTCAAGTATGTAGGGTGTTTCAAAAACGATAACGATAGAGGTCAATAAACCATGTTGCCAGTTTAACAATACCCCCTCTACAACCTTATATGTAGATATTTAACTATCTTTCTTTGTTTTTACCATGTTTAGTTCTTATGTGATGTATGTAATTCTTATGCTACAAAACCACATATCACAACTTAAGCGGTGAATATAGATTTTTATTCGTTAAAACACGCACATGTGTGTTGTTGATTGTAAAAAGTTTACTTATCTCATTTAAAAAAGAGTACATCACGTTCTTACAAGAAACAAACAGATATTTGGTTACTTTTTGATACATTAAAACACAACTAACTAAAAATAACATTAAAAACAAATATTTAACAAATAAAAAAAACAATCAAAGGTCATAGATGTCGATAGGAGTTTACAAACAAAAATTTTCAAAAAAAAAAAGTTAAACAACAATTAGAAGTTATACCCGTCCATCGGACGGGTTTTGCCACTAGTATATATATATATATATATATATATATATATATATATATATATATATATATATATATATATATATATATATATATATATATATATATATATATATATATATATATATATATATATATATATATATATATATATATATATATATATATATATATATATAGTTGGGGTAAAATAGGACAATTCTTATAATAGAATAAATAAAAAAGAAGGGATGAATGTGGGAGTGACATGTGTCACCTTGTCACAACATTATCACATATCACTTTTCCATATCATCTCCTTAATAAAAAAAATTTCAAAAATATTATTTTTTTCGAAAATATTTTTTTTCAAAAAAAAAAATTTCGAAATTTAAAAAAAAAAAGTTTTTTTTTTCGAAATTTTTTTTTTCATAATTTTTTTTTTCGAAATTTTTTTTTACCGAATTTTTTTTTTGAAACTTTTTTTTATAAAAAATTTTTTTGAAATTGAAAAAAAAAATTTCGAATTTTTTGTTTTCAAAATTAATTTTTTTTAAACTATTATGGAAAAAAATTTAGAGCATCACGGTTAGATAATTTAGTGCACCACGAATAAGACACTAATTTATTACGTTTATGCACCATATTTATATACTTTTGATGCACTGAAATTTGGAGTGTGATGCACTACAACAATTCAATAAAAATTCAGTACATCACTGTTATACGTTTTAGACCATCATGTAATGCATCACGCTTTTAAGTTATTGCATCATAATTCCTTCGCAAAACTTATAATTATGTTGTAATTCTCATATATAGGACGCAACACATTTAAAACCACGATGTGTCAAATTATAACTATCATGCACAAAAAAATATATGTGATTACTAATATATAACATTGATTTTCTATAGGAGTGGGAATCGGGTCGGGTCAACCGGGTTCGGGTCAAGTCGGTTCAGGTCAAGTCGGGTCGGGTCAAGTCGGGTCAAGACTAAAAAAAATCATACCCGAACCCGACCTTAATTAAAACTCGGGTCAGTCGGGTTCGGGTCAATTCGGGTCGGGTCAACTCGGGTTTGGGTCACCCCGAGTATAAGTAAAAAAATTAAAAATTGGCTTATTTAAGTGTATTTACAATGTAAAATGTGTTTAAAAACTCGGGTCAAGTCGGGTTGGTCGGGTTCTGGTCAAGTCGGGTCGGGTCAAGTCGGGTCAAGGCTAAAAAATATAAACCCGAACCCGAGGCTAATTAGAACTCGCGTCAATTCGGGTTAACCCGAATTGACCCGAATACGTTTTTGGACCCGAGTGACCCGACCCGAATAGGTTTATTCGGGTTCCGATTCGGGTCGGGTCAACTTTTTTGACACCTCTATGCATAACTATGATGCGGTAAGTAAAAATTATAATGCACCAAATTTATAACTCGTGCATCATATTTGTAAGTTTTGTGCATCACGAATGATGAAGTAATTTATAACCTTAATGCATCATAATTATAACAATTATACATTATAAGTAAATGCATTATAGTTACCTGTTAGAGAATACAAATATATCATTAGTATCACTTTTATTTTTGGTGCAATATAATAATTGTTTATCGCATTGTAGTTATAAGTTTTGTGCATCACGAGTGATGTAATAATTTATAACTTTAATGCATCATAATTATGACATTGATACATTATAAGTAAATGCATTATATTTATCCGTGGGAGAATAAAAATTCTATCACTTGTATTATTAGCGCATTAATGTAATAGTTTACCACATCGTATTTATAATTTTTGTGCATCATAAATAAATCATTGGTGAATGCACTATAATGTAATAATTAAAATTGTAATGCATTAATTTATAATCATGATGCATTAAACATATAACTGCAATGCAGTAAAAAAATTATGAAAAAAAAATTCCGAATTTTTTTTTTCCAAAAACTTATTCGAAAAAAGTATTTTGAAAAAAAATTTACGAAATTTTTTTTTCGAAATTTAACTGTGATGCAGTAAAAAAATTTTAAAAAAAATCGAAAAAAGATTTATGAAAAAAAAATTTCGAAAATTTTTTTTTTCGAAAATTAAAAAAAAATCTTTTTTTTTGAAAAAAAATATTTCGAAAATAAATTTAACGAAATTTTTTTTTTGATTATTATTTTCAAAAAAAATCGATTTCTTTGAAGTTAAATGACATGATATGCCAATATGATGTGGAATAATAATTTGAAAGGATGCCACATGTCAACTCCACAATTCACCCTATTTATTTTATTATAAGATTTCTTGTAGAATAACCTCACCCTATATATATATATACATATATATATATATATATATATATATATATATATATATATATATATATATATATATATATATATATATATATATATATATATATATATATATATATATATATATATATATATATATATATATATATATATATATATATATATATATATATATATATATATATATATATATATATATATATATATATATATATATATATATATATATATATATATATATATATATATATATATGTATGTATGTATATATATTTATATAATTGATGAGGCTGCTTTTATACATAGTCTCATCGTCTAAATCGGGCTTAAAACCACTAAAAATATCATAAAACGTGCCATATATATGCTTGTGCTTGCTCAATGTGTATTTTAGGTACGGATGTCGAGAAAATAACAAAAGAACACAAGAATCAATCAAAAACGAACACGGGAAAAGAAGCCGCACAATGAACCGGACCCTAGAGTTGATTTTTTAAGAAAAGTCCTTGAGGAATTGAAGTTGTACAAGAAGGGTCCTTCATTATTGATGAATTGACACTTTATACCCTTGTTTATTTATAATTACAAGTTTGGTCCCTAAAGTTTGTCAAATTTACAAAAAGGACCCTCAACTTTCAAGAATTGGCAAGAATGGTCCCTCAAAATTGAAGACTTGTCACTTTTAGTCCTCCAAAAAGTCAATCATACAAGTAAAGACCTTAAAGAATGAAGACATGTCATGAAAAGACCTTCAAGAATCAAGAAATGGCAAGAATTACCCTTAAAATACCTTTTGGAAAGTATTTGTGGCCAATTTGTAAAAATAAAAACTTTACATATAAAGGATTTTGAGTTATATGCTGCCAAAAACTCAAATGCACACAACTTGGAAGTAGGAGGGCCATTTTGGCCAGACAAGCAAAACCTCATCACCCATTCACGCCACGCCACATCACCACCCCCACCAATCAAACCCCTACACCTCAACGTTAACCTCCACGTCACAAATCCACTATCTCCTTTTTTTTAACAGATTTATTAATCTGTATATTAAACATAAATTGTGTGGGAAACATCTTTTTTAAACCCAATTATCCCTAATCCAAATCTAAACCACCCCTGTTCACTCTCCCTAACCTCTAGAACCCTAGACCCTAATTACATCTAAACCGATGGGTTTTTGTACCCAAATTTCCAGAAACACAATTCACCATTCCCTAATCATGTTACAACCTCCAAATATGACCCCACTTCATAAACAAAGCCCACCTGTGACTCCCCTGCAAAAACAAACAAACTGGTAAAACTTCATCAACGGCCAAAAGGATTTTTCTTGTTCCCTACTTGTCATCCAGCGTCCCAAAACGCTTTGGTACATCTGGCATCCCCACATCAGTCCAAGAAACTTCACATGCTGCCTTTGACTCAATTCAAAAAGAGGATCAAACAAGCATATTCTACAAGGGCATTTCTGGGATTCCCACTACTAGGGTTTTAGCTTTGATACTTTTGTAACCCTCTATATAAAGGGGCATATAGATAGCTGTTATCTCTTGTTCTTGTTTTCTCCTTTGTTTCACAACCTTGTAAATCCGTTTTTTATGAATGAAAAATGGTTAAGAGCTTGATGATGAGAATCAAGTACCAATTTACTTACCTTTTTTGAAGTTCTATTAAGTTTGATTGTTGTTTTATTTTTATTCGGGTTCTAAAAATGTTTCAAGTTTTCAGTTGGAAATCAAGTTTTTGGAGTTAAGTTCTTGGGTAGTAATATCAGTGTTTTTTGATCATATGCACATGATATTCTTGTTGAATATCAAGTACAAGTGAGAAAAACTGTAAAACCCAAAAAATTTGGTTTACATTTTATTTTTTCATTTTGAATATAACCTAAAGTTTAAATAATAAACATTTGTTAGAGACTGCATATGTATACATAAATGCTCTTAAATTACAGTTACAAAAGCTCGAATTATTAGCTCATATTATTACGGTTATAAATATGAGAATTATCAGCTCATAAATGCAATGTAAACATTTGACTTCCTAAGTTTATGGAAGGCTTTCATTTAAATATTAGAACTCGTCAAATGGAGCAATCAACCACGAAGGCGTAGGCGTGATTGGCTTATTTAATCCCATTTTATGCCTGACTCATTTACACAAATCTCTTTCAACCTATTCCTAATACACATCTCCTACATATATTACCACTAGTCATTTTTCAAAACGAGATTACAGACGCAACGTCCTTATGATCACGCATGACTTTTAATGTATGTTTGGGTCAGAGTATAGGTCTCTTCAGTCCATGGTTATTGTTCGAGTAGGGGTCTGATCAAGTTAGCGGCGATCAGGTCATGTTTGTAAACATGGTATTGGTTTATTACATGGTGGTTCGCTAACCTGCGCATGGGATTGATTTTCGATCATATCGTGTTCGATTTATGTTCGAGTTGGTTTTTGCACCCGTGTCGCTTTCGATTTTGATCTCGGTGTTTTCTCGTTCGGTTGCAAGGTAATTCTCTAATCAGTATATTTATCGTATGTTGTTTATAACACTTGACGATCTGATATGTTATATTATTAGATCGTCATAAAATTGTAGCTTACCGAAACGTCGTTAATATATTTGAGTCAAAGCATGATTGCAAATCTGTGCATGGGTTGCGATGAAGACATGGTGTCTTCATGGGACTAATTATGATTTTGCACTTCCTACCCTAAGCTATCTTAAATTTGTTCAAATAAGCCCATCAATTATGTAACTTCTACTTTTAGCCCTTGGATTTTCCTATGAGTTCATATAATAATCAATAACTAAATGTGTTGTAATCACTATCTTAAATCATAAAGAATTCATTCTCATACATTTTATAACTAAAATCATTTGTCAACTAAAAATCATTTGTCAATTATATAGACGTAGACAACTAAAAGATTTTTGAAATTGAGAAACTAAAATGAGAACTGTTGTTTATAGGTTCATGTCTAATTACAAGAATATAAAATGAGTTAAACGGTTTACAATACCATTAATTAGTTCGATCATTATTAACTAGTATGTGATTTATTTGTGTAGACTATTAAATTGGGAAGTAAAGTGAAAATTAGTTTAAGCTTTGAGTTTGACTAAGGTACGGATATTCCTATCTCTCTACTATTATTTGTCTCTTTTGCTTCGGTTGATCGTACGGATTTTCCGTCCTTCAGTAAGGACTTCCTTTCTATGCATGATTAGGATTTCCCGTCTGCAACCAATTGTTTTCCCTATTTATATGTTATAAGAATTATCAGAAATCAGTTTTATAATTAAGTTAAATTGCCTGAGCCTTATATACAAGCATGACCAGTCAGTATTACTAGTTAAGGAGGTACCGTAACCATGACACTTGAGGCACCGGTGTCGTGACTCACATGCAGGAGAGTGATATCCTGCATCGTCCCACTCATGTTCAGTTTGGCCATTTTTATATGTATGTTTAGTGGGGCGTATGGATGCATCCTAGGCTTATCAATTTACAAGTTATCAGGGTGAATGTGGTGTGTGCTCTACATCCTTCACATTGGAGCTGATCCCTCCACCCAGCACAGTATTTAGAGGTCACCCCTCTACAGTTATTTAGAGGTCACTCCTCTACAGCATGACGAGGTCACCCCTCCAGTTATTCATGCACCGTTGTTACAGCACATGACCTATATAAGCTCTGGCAATTAAAATACAGTAAATGCATGTTTTCAGATTCAACAAATAACAGTTCAGCTTTATCATTTATAAATCAGCCTTTACAGATTATACACAGATTTCCGCTACAACTTTACTTATCAGTCTTACAGCTTTAGTATTTCATTATCTGTTTCATTTCGGTAATTCCTTATCATGCTTTATATCCGTTCATTGAGCGTTATGCTCAGCCGTAGTTCCCTTTCATGATCTAACGGCGGGTACACCAGGACGCCCTTAGGATTCTGAGAGCATGTGCATTTGGATGGAAGCTATCCAGACTTCTTACTTTATGTACTTACATTATTATGCATTTTGGACATTGTTTAGTCCTTTCCTTTAGTATTTTATTTTTCATGTTTTAAGCTTGGTTGGATTACTGATGTTTGATTCCGGTATTTCCGTTATGGTCATTTAATGTTTTAGGACATTTACCTTATGCTTTGATGACACGCCATAAATAAACGTAACGGTCCACTTATCCAAGTGGGATGTTACAATTATGGTATCAGAGTTATAGGTTCGACCTGTACGCTCTAAAACTTGACATGTGACTAGTGGGTAGTCACCAGGAACTTTCCAGATTTTGGCGTTATTATCTTTCATGTTTCTCATGCAATTATTAGTTAGTTTTCTTCATTTATCAGTCAGTTTTTTTTTAAAGTTTTGACTAAGTAAAAGGTTGGTACAAGACTAGCCATATTTAGTCGCATGTGTTTTTCTGCGAATTTTGTTCTGGTGAACCGACCCATAGGCGTTCACCCTTGCCCATTCAGATTTTGGTATTGGTGAACCGACCCATATGCGTTCATCCTTACTCATGGCAGATTCATGTTTTTTTAGTTCAATATTACTTGGTGAACCGACCCAAAAACATTCACCATTTTCAGATCAAATTTTCATGCTATTTAGTCGAATGATGTTTTGTGAACTGATCCACAGTTGTTCACCTTTGTCATATCAGGACATTTCATAAACTTTGACAAGTATGGATTGGACTACAGCCAACCATATTTAGTCTCAGATTATAAATTTCTATACATGACAGTTCTCAGAAAATTTTGACAAGTATGGATCGAACTAGAATCGCCCATACTTAGTCACATGTTTTCTCATTTGAATTATGTGGATTGAACCATAGCCATCCACACCAGTTGATGTTAAACCTCAGTTGGTTATCTTTTCATGTTCTTTGTAACAGGCAATTTTTATACTCTTACGGGGACGTCGTTTTCATGTTGATTAAGTCTCATGTCTCCTTATGCTGATTTGTTTTCAGCAAGGTGATGATGCTTTCAGGCTAAAATATAGAAGGATTACAGTAAAGTTCTATTTCATGATAAATCATGTTCTGGTCTTCATCAATCATGTCTTCAAACTGAACATTGATGAAAATCCGTTTAATCATACTTTTCAGCCTCGATACAACCAGCAGTAAATCGACGCAGGAATTGTCAGCCTATCATGTTACTTATTTCAGTTCAGTTTACTACCGTTTAAATCAATTTATTTCTTTGATCATGTTAGACAAGCGACGCCAGTATCGATCATGATATAAAATTTCCACCAGTGCCATGTACAGTATTCCATATGTACCCCATGTACAGTGTCTCAGTTATACTCCATGTACAGTATTTCATGTGTACTCCACATACAGTGTCTCAGATATGCTCCATGTGCAATATTCATTTTGTACTTCATGTACAGTAGTCCAGGTGTACTCCAGGTACCCTACTCCATGGATATTGTTAATCGATCCTCAATCATCTCAGGCGTTTCCACTTGTCGATATTCTACCAGGTGCTGATACTGCTCGTGAGTTGAAGATTTTACCAGATGCCGAGGCTGCTAATACTTTGAAGACCTCACAAATGCTGATGTTGCTGATACTTTGAAGATTTCTCAAGATGTTATTGTTGTTTATACTATGAAGACTCTACAGAACAAGGACGAAGACTATAAATTTCTAACAAGAATAAACTTCAATTATCAGACACTACCATTTTATTCCATGCTTTTACTTTCTCAACTATGTGTCACACTTCACCCAACTAACCTTCATTTAGAAGAGTGGGAACCGGAACCAGCCGACCACTCAGCAAAATAGTTACATGAATCACGCTCATGATAATGACCGTCATAAATTGACACACAAAGCAGTAGTGACAACCACCATGCTTATTATTAATCAGTCAGTAACCATCGGAACTCCAGAACGGACGTGACCAGAAATAAAGAGGTCAGTAGTATAACCGGTCCGCCAATCCTAGCAGTTACCAAAATTTTCAGCCTTGTTCAGATTCATCTACTAAAACACATGTCAAGAAATCAGTCAAGACACAGACCTCAGATACCCTTTCTGAAGACATTTATCAGGACACCAATCACGGTACATGTCATAGGAGTGTCGTCTCTAGGTACGAGTCAAGACTCAAAAATTCAGTATATCTTCTAAACCAGACCCTCAGAAATTCAGGGTACCTCCAAGGGATTATACCCGTTTTGTCATGACATGCATAAATCAGACCATTAAAAATTCAGTTACCACCACTAGAGTATTATTCAGGTTAGACACGCAGTATTCATTCTGTGAGGTTACAGATGAACACATTCAGTGAAAGTCGCCACGTTTACTTCACGTATTCATATGTCAGCTTTATCTTAAATCAGGTATCACCTACCTCCTAGCCAGAAAGACTCCACAGTACCACCCATATTTATTAAGGTTTTCCTTTTCCTTTCAGTTAACGACGAGATCCGTCTCACCAACTCCTGAACATATTCCTTTTATTTCTGCCAGAAAAAATCAGTACAAATTGTTTCAACTTTATCAGCACGTGAATTATTATCTTATAGCTGCAAAGACTTCTAGTCACCATTCATGATGCGACTTCTGAAATTCCTTAAATTCATGATCAACAGATTATTCCAGAGTTCCCAGATGTAATTTCAGAAAGTTTTTTTCAGAAATTCCTTCGTAACCACGAGACAGAATTTGCATCGAGCTGGTCTTAAGAACATGACATGTTTTCAAAACTCCTTGTTGCAGGGTTGCAGCTAAGTTAAACCAGTTGCATCATTTTATGCAAGAATTACCGGAAGGAGGCTTTATTCGCCCTGGCGCACCACCAGGAGGTGCACCGTTTCTGTCTATCAGGAAGAAGGACGGTATCATGAGACCATGTATCGACCACCGACATTTTTATAAGATCACCATTCTTAATTGATGTTCATTCCACGTATAGAAGATTACCTGATCTGCTACAAGGTCTTAAATAATTTTCCCAGAACAATTCACGACCATGTCACCATCAGTGGTGAGAGAAAGAACATGAGGTTTTCCAGACTGCTGTTACACACGTTATAGTCTCCCTAAAAATTTTGATTTATACTTCTGAGATCCCTAATGCTCCAGCTATAGTATGAAATTTATGAATAACTTTTTTTTGACTTCTCAGACAAAATCGTCAGTATATTCATTGATAATATTCTGATCTACCAAATTCTAGAGAAGTACAAGAGAAACATCTTCTCACAGTTGTACAGAATCTCTGATAGGAGAAAATTATATAAGCAGCTTCCCATATGTGAATTACAGTTGAACAAGGTGGCATTCCTGAGCCACCCTATTTTAGCAGAAAGAAATTTCAGACAATCCTACGAAGGTGAAGGCCATCTAACTAGAGTACAAATTTTCTAGAACTCAGTTGACTGCTACCGGAGAAATTATTGTTAGTTCTCACTAAAATCCTTCCATGACTATTTAATCAGATTCCACTAGAATGTACCAAAAATCTCCGACAGGATTTTGAAAGAAGCAGTATAACACATGGATGCAGCTTCGTTCATATCTAAATGGCTGACACACTGGAGGTTCAAGATAGAACGCCGTCATGCCATTGAGTGGTTACAAGCATTAGAATTTTTGAACAGAAATGGGACAAGGATTCCATGAAGGTTGCTATCAGCTACCACAGAAAAATCAGAAAAGATTGATCCTATCTAAGTAATTGTCAACCATTTAAACCAGCCTACACGTTTTCTCTTATCCGAAAGGATTACGCAGTAACATACCTGCAGGATATTCAACAATAAATCGTAAGATTTCACGGTATTCCATCAACCATCATATCAGATAGAAAATTTCACGTTCACGAATCACGTTATGTTCACATTCACGTTTATGTTCATGTTCACGTTTACGTTCACCTTCACGTTTGCGTCTCACGTTCACATTATGATGTTGTTTCAGTCCATAGTTTGTGCTATCTCATGATTTAAGTTCACGCTCGCATTCATGACATTGTTCAAGTTCAGGTTAGTGTTCCATCTCACGATACATGTTTCACAGCTTGTTACCGAATACGGTTACAGAAAGCTTAAGAAACCAGACTCAAGTTTAGTACAGCGTTTCCATACTCAGCATACGTTTCACATCTCAGGCCGTATCGTTTGGAATTCCTTCCTCAATCAACATATGTTCATGATATGTCATATGTTCATGATATGTCACATGTTCATGATATGTACTAGTATCACGTTCACAGTATGTTTCACGTATCACGTTCACGATATATTCCATGCCCAGCGTTCATCAGATGATCGCGAACCACGTTCACAATTGCTCACGTAGCACGTTCACAATTGTTCATGAAGTTCGTCCCAATAGGTTTTTAGCAGCTTTGCTCGGAGATATAAATGTACCTTTCAGGTTAATTGTATGTATCGTTTCATGTATCCTACATGTTATAGCTTACTCATTCGATCAGATTCAGAAAATCCATCTCAAGTATGGAACCAGAAACTATTCAGCATCGTCAGGACAGGGTCATTAGGACCAAGATTTTTAGTATGTTTAAACCTTTGAAGGAATCGTTTCGAGCGGGAAGCCACTCGAAACGGAGGAGTCCATCAGGACCTCTCATTGTTTTCCTTCAATATATTCAGTTAAGAATCTTTCAGTCATGATATGTTCCATGTCCTCTTCAGCCATGTCACGTTTCGTGTTCACTTCAGTCATGTCATGTTATACCCTTCATGTCATGTCCTCTTCAGCCATGTCACGTTTCGTGTTCAAGGACGAATGGTCTTTCAGCTTATATGTTTTTCAGCTTTCATGTCCTTTCAGTCTATGTGTCTTTCAACTTATATAAACCTCATCAGCTTATATTACCTTTAATTCGAGGACGAAATCTCCTTTTTAGAGGGAAAGAATTGTAAAAGCGCAGCATTATCGTGTCTCTAATTCGAGTATGAATTATTATTTTTTTAGAGGGGAAGAGATGTAAAACCCAAAAAATTTGGTTTACATTTTATTTTGTCATTTTGAATATAACCTAAAGTTTAAATAATAAACATTTGTTAGAGACTGCATATGTATACATAAATGCTCTTAAATTACAGTTACAAAAGCTCGAATTATTAGCTCATATTATTACGGCTATAAATATGAGAATTATCAGCTCATAAATGCAATGTAAACATTTGACTTCCTAAGTTTATGGAAGGCTTTCTTTTAAATATTAGAACTCGTCAAATGGAGCAATCAACCACGAAGGCGTAGGCGTGATTGGCTTATTTAATCACATTTTATGCCTGACTCATTTACACCAATCTCTTTCAACCTATTCCTAATAAACATCTCCTACATATATTACCACTAGTCATTTTTCAAAACGAGATTACAGACGCAACGTCCTTATGATCATGCATGAATTTTAATGTATGTTTGGGTCAGAGTATAGGTCTCTTCAGTCCATGGTTATTGTTCGAGTAGGGGTCTGATCAAGTTAGCGGCGATCGGGTCATGTTTGTAAACACGGTATTGGTTTATTCCATGGTGGTTCGCTAACCTGCGCATGGGATTGAGTTTTGATCATATCGTGATTGATTTTGTGTTTGAGTTGGTTTTTGCACCCGTGTCGCTTTCGATTTTGATCTCGGTGTTTTCTCGTTCGGTTGCAAGGTAATTCTCTAATCAATATATTTATCGTATGTTGTTTATAACACTTGACGATCTGATATGTTATATTATTCGATCGTCATAAAATTGAAGCGTACCGAAACATCGTTAATATATTTGAGTCAAAGCATGATTGCAAATCTGTGCATGGGTTGCGATGAAGACATGGTGTCTTCATGGGACTAATTATGATTTTGCACTTCCTACCCTAAGCTATCTTAAATGTGTTCAAATAAGCCCATCAATTATGTAACTTCTACTTTTAGCCCTTGGATTTTCCTATGAGTTCATATAATAATCAATAACTAAATGTGTTGTAATCACTATCTTAAATCATAAAGAATTCATTCTCATACATTTTATAACTAAAATCATTTGTCAACTAAAAATCATTTGTCAATTATATAGACGTAGACAACTAAAAGATTTTTGAAATTGAGAAACTAAAATGAGAACTGTTGTTTATAGGTTCATGTCTAATTACAAGAATATAAAATGAGTTAAACGGTAATACAATACCATTAATTAGTTCGATCATTATTAACTAGTATGTGATTTATTTGTGTAGACTATTAAATTGGGAAGTAAAGTGAAAATTAGTTTAAGCTTTGAGTTTGACTAAGGTATGGATATTCCTATCTCTCTACTATTATTTGTCTCTTTTGCTTCGGTTGATCGTACGGATTTTCCGTCCTTCAGTAAGGACTTCCTTTCTATGCATGATTAGGATTTCCCGTCTGCAGCCAATTGTTTTCCCTATTTATATGTTATAAGAATTATCAGAAATCAGTTTTATAATTAAGTTAAATTGCCTGAGCCTTATATACAAGCATGACCAGTCAGTAGTACTAGTTACGGAGGTACCGTAACCATGACACTTGAGGCACCGGTGTCGTGACTCACATGCAGGAGAGTGATATCCTGCATCGTCCCACTCATGTTTAGTTTGGCTATTTTTATATGTATGTTTAGTGGGACGTATGGATGCATCCTAGGCTTATCAGTTTACAAGTTATTAGGGTGAATATGGTGTGTGCTCTACATCCTTCACATTGGAGCTGATCCCTCCACCCAGCACAGTATTTAGAGGTCACCCCTCTACAGTTATTTAGAGGTCACCCCTCTACAGCATGACGAGGTCACCCCTCCAGTTATTCATGCACCGTTGTTACAGCACATGACCTATATAAGCTCTGGCAAAATACAGTAAATGCATGTTTTCAGATTCAACAGATAACAGTTCAGCTTTATCATTTATAAATCAGCCTTTACAGATTATACACAGATTTCCGCTGCAACTTTACTTATCAGTCTTACAGCTTCAGTATTTCATTATCTGTTTCATTTCAGTAATTCCTTATCATGCTTTATATCCGTTCACTGAGCGTTATGCTCAGCCGTAGTTCCCTTTCATGATCTAACACCAGGACGCCCTTAGGATTCTGAGAGCATGTGCATTTGGATGGAAGCTATCCAGACTTCTTACTTTATGTACTTACATTATTCTGCTTTTTGGACATTGTTTTGTCCTTTCCTTTAGTATTTTATTTTTCATTTTTTGAGCTTGGTTGGATTACCGATGTTTGATTCCGGTATTTCCGTTATGGTCATTTAATGTTTTAGGACATTTACCTTATGCTTTGATGACACGCCATAAATACTCGTAACGGTCCACTTATCCAAGTGGGATGTTACAAAAACAGTGACTTGTGGTTTGGTTTAGTGATTTCAAAAGTTTCAAATTTTGTATTTTACAAGTTTCACCTGTTTTCTTAAAATCCTTTGAATCCATGGCTTGTGTTTGGATCATTTTTGTGTGAAGTCCTTGTTGGACATCACATACAAGCGACAAACATAAGGCTTGTTCAAAGCCGTTTTACACTTAGTCCCAAAGCTAAGCAAAATCAGTGAACCTTTTTCTTTAATATTACAATATTCTGTTATCACTTATCTGGGTTTCTTTTCTTAGCAGGTTTGTAAACAGGAAGCTTGTACTCAGGCGAGTACATCAGCTCAAACAAATCGGGGGTGTGGAAGTACATCCCTGAGGTTTGCCATTTCCCCCCTTTTTCTAGTTCTATTTTCTTGTCAAATCTGCTTGTTACCTGGATCTGCATGTTCTAAATGTTTTGTGTTCATGTTTAAGTGCTATCTGGTTTACATGAGGGTTTGATAGTAAGAAGTTTAAGTTTAAAGAGTTTTGAAAGAGTTTTGAGTCTTTGAAAAATCTTGAGTTTCAGTTTCATAAAGGGTGTTTGGATCTGGGTATAACAAGTTTTGGGTGATACAATATTGTTTAAAAACAGGTTAAACATACTCTTTTAGTTAGTTAAGTGAGTTATCAGTGTTTTGTTTCATGTTTGATAGAAGAAAACTGATTTTGCATGTGTTAAGTTTGGTAAAAACAGTCTAAATATTCAGTAGGATTTATCTGGGTTGTTTTAGCAGATTTAGACTTAAAATCTTAAAATCAGTTAGATATTAGGTTAATCTAGGATTTAGGGTTTATTGGTTATAGTTTGGTTGTGTTTTGTGTTGATTTTGGTAGTTTGAAATTCATTGGAAGACCTATTGTATCAGCAGTATACACCCAGACCTTACCTGTGAGATTTTTGTGTTTAAGCCTGTGTTTTTCTTGTTTAATCTGACTTCCCAGACTCCACTGAGTGTAGGGGTGCCTTTGGTTTCAAGTAAATCCAAGTAACAAAGCCACAAAACGCCTAAAACAAGTTTCTGTGATTGAGCAGTGGGAAAAAATTCCCACTGCTACTAGAAAAGTTCCCACTGCTTCACTACAAGACAAGACCAGATCACCTATCACTTTCAGTTTCTTGTTAATTTGTCTTTAGTGACCTTTTTCAAGCATTTTTCAGTAACTTTAATTTTCTTTGGGTTGTTTCATTATTTTAAGATTTTTCATTGAGTTTAATTTTAATTTACTGTTCATTTGTTATTTTTTTAGATTTAATTCAATTTAAATTAGTTTTTATTAAACTGCTTTTTGTCTTCTAGTGCAGAAAAGTAATATTTTTAAAATTTTCAAATTTTCATAGTTTTAGAATATTATTTTAAGATTTTTTAGTTAAAAAATTTAACTGTTCACTGTTTTTTATTATTTTTAGAATTAATTTGAGTTTAATTAGCTTTTTAATTAATCTTTTTTTGGTAATGGGTTACCCCGGTAAATATATTAACCAAAAAAACGTTTAAATACAAAGGAATGTGGCTGAGATACCACATTAACCTCAAGCTACATGCAGCTTGTTAACAAAGACTATGAAACATCAAAAGCCCTAACCGAATCTAGAAGACAAACAGTAAACTAGATAAAAACCAAGATGTGAACATGAAACCGCGCTCACTCTTCAGCATCCAACACCACCATGATAGGAGCAGGATGAATCCAAATGAGTCTGCCTCCTTAAAAAACCTTACCAAAGAAAACCCAGTGGGAAAAACCTTGGACAAGGAAAAAAGAGTACAACACACCCGGCACACCTATCATGGAACAAATCTAGAGCTCGGCACCCTCCATTTGTCAAGCAGCAAACTTGACCTGGTAGATAATTTCTTGAAACGGAAAGAAATCAACTTCAAGCGAATAGTATCACATAGAATCTGAAATAACTGATCAACAGACATCTGCTTCTTCTTGAATAGTCTTAAATTACGTTCCATCCAAATAAAATAAGCAGTAGCAGCCAACACAAGACGAGCAAGAATGCTAACACATGATTTCCCATTCGAAATTGAAATAACATGAGCTAATATATCATCAATACGAGGTGGGACAGTATCCATACCACACAAGGTCCGAACCTTAGACCAAACCTACACAGAATAAGAACATTCAAAGAAAAGATGGTCATGTGAGTCCTGCACCAAACTACATAAAGGACACCGAAGAAGGCTTAAATCCACCAACGGGCCAACATCCCATTATTTAAGCCTATCCTGTGTCTTCAATTTCCTTCTAACCACCAGCCACAAATTAATAGAATGACGAGGAATACAATGAGAAAACCAGACAGCTTTATACCAATTTACTTCCATAGCCCGATCACGTATGGAATCCCAAGCTAACGCCACAGAAAACGGCCGTGAAACACCACTAATATCCCTCCATATCAACTCATCTTCTTTGTCATCATTAATAATAGGCACAGGTATAGAAACAATATTAGGAAATCTAGTATTCCAATCCTGCGGCCACTGCCAAGCACCATCAACGATAAGATCCCTCACCTCATTAGATAAAGAGAACCCCGATCTATTGATATTACGGACCGTGAGGATGTCCCGTAGAGGACATAAATCTGCCCAATTATCAAACCACATAGAAGCAACTCTACCATTATTAATATTATACCATACAAACTTACGAACACGTGATCTGATTCGGAGAAGTTTTCTCCAGCCCCAACTCATGTCTCCAATACAAGGAACATCCCAAAAGCTTCTATCCTTTAACTTATAAGAATAGATCCATTTGACCCATAAAGAATCTTTACGAGTCAAAATACACCAAATATGAGAAACCATTAAAGCAGCATTAAAATCAGAAAGCTTACGAATACCAAGGCCACCTTCAACAAAAGGATTACAGACAGAGTCCAAAGCAACTTTAGAGCTTTTTAATTAATCTATTTTGTCTTTTAGTGGTAAAAATAACTTTTTTCAAACTTTTTCATTTTTGTTCTGTTTAGTAATATAAAATAGATTTTTTAGAAAAGTAAAGTTAATTTTAGCATTATTTTATTATTTTTAATCATTACTTTACTTTAAAAAGTGTTTTAGCCTTTTAAAAAATAGAAAAATAGTTTTAAAAAATTAAGAGAAATACTTTTTAGTTTTTATATAATATAAGTAAGATTCTAATTTGATAATATCATATTTTGGGTTTATTTTTAATTTTATTGAATTTTAAGGCTTTAAATAGCATTTAAAGTTCGATATTAAATTAGAAATAAGTTTTAACATATTTTTGTCAAATTTTTATTCTTATTTATATTATTTTAGATTTTTTTTTAATAATTTTTTAGATTAAATTTTATATTTTGTCACGTTTTCACGCTTTACGTTTTAGCTATTCGTCGTAGTTTAATTTAGTCATAATCGTCATCATTTTCTTTCCCATTCTCTTTTCTCGATATTAATCTCAAACTTAATCAAGTTTAACACACACACCAAGCCTCCTTGAGAACGAACTCACACAAGGGTCATAAGCACTTGGTTTTCCTAAACCCTTTGTTTAATACTTGTCGCTTTTACCTCGTTTTCCTAAACGAGTGTGAAAACACAATTATCATTTTGGCGTCGCTGCCGGGGAGGCGTGTTGTGTTAAGTTCGAACAATTTTGTTTTTGATATTATCCATAATAAGTATTTGTGTGATTAGCCCTCTAATCATACGTATTATCGGTTTTCGTTTTTTGTGAAGAAATATTACTATATTATATTACGCATCACAATAAATTCACAAGTACTCCAAGAGCGTGAAAACACAACCTTAATTGGGATTTCATCACTCAGTTATTGTATTTGAATCTAAAGCAAAAGAAAGGCATAATAGACAATTATTTTCGAGAAGCTTGATTTTAATTAACACAAACTATAAGATGTGTATAAGGCGGTTGTATTTCACGACCTTATAGAAAAAGGTTCTTAAGTGCTTCGCGCCGCCTCGTTTCCCCCGCTTGCTTGTGCGTGTTAAGAGAAAAAGGGCTAATCGAGGGTTTGCTGACCAAAGTATTATCTACGTATCATATATATTTTATTGGTTTCAAAGATTAAACCCTTTTGAACGTTTTGGTGTTCCACCATCGTTCTAAAGTCATCGAAGGCGTTCACTCAATGTGATCGTTTTCATTCCTTGAGGCTCCTTTAATCGAGAAATCGATTCGAGGGAAGATTTGTAGACTTGTGTCTACGTAATTCACAAAAATAAAAAAAAGTAAAAAAAATCAAAAGCACAAAAAAATTGGAAAAAGTAAAAACACCCAAAAGAAACTTTTTTGCTCATCCCCACGTTGTACGTGACGTTTATGCAAACTCGTAACCAAGAAAGACATGCACTTAAACGTAGAAACCGAAAGGAAGGAACCCCTTCTAGTGAGGAATCTCCTATTGACGAACCCATCGTAGAACAAGAAGCACCCATGGCCAATCGTACTATGATGGAGTTACTTCAAGCACCCACCGAGGGTTATGGAGAAGCGATTGTGATTCCCGATATCCTTGTGGAGAATTTAGAGGTTAAGACAGGTTTGTTGTCCATGATCCAAAACAACAAGTTTCGTGGTGACGAAAAGGACAACCCTCATAACCACATTCGCCATTTCAATCGTCTTACGTCGAATTGCAAGTTTAAGGACGTCTCGAATGACGTGATTAAGATGATGCTTTTTTTGTATTCCTTAGCGGGGCCCGCTAAAATTTGGTTAGAGAAAGAGCCACCCAATTCTATATTGACGTGGAAGGATCTCGTTTCGAAGTTCGTGAACCAATTTTTCCCTCCCTCTAAGACTACGCACTTGAAAAACGAGATTTCAAAGTTTTCACAAGAGTATAATGAGATTTTTTCAACAGCTTGGAATAGGTTTAAAGAAATGTTGCATGAATATCCTCATAATGGTTTTTCCGACTTACGTCAAATCGACACGTTTTACAATGGGTTGAACGATCAAGAACGAGATTATCTCAATGCCGCTGCGGGTGGTAATTTTTTGTGTAAAACAATCGAGGAAGCATCGTTGATCATTGAGAATAGGTCTAAGGTTTATAGCCCTCATAGCACACCGAGTGTTCACAAGGCTTCGTCTTCGACTTCATTCTCACAAACCATCAATGCTTGCCAAATAGAAGCCAATATTGAAAACAAGATTTTTGATAAGCTTAAATGATTGTTAATTGAGTTTAAAGTTGGTGAACAACCTCCCGCTACGGCTAAAGTGGTTGGGGTTTCTTGTGTTTATTGTGGTGGAGGTCATGATTTCTCCGAGTGCATTACCGCCAGTGGTAACACTTCGAGTGCCTACGCGGCCACGAGAACTTATAACCAAAACGGTCAAGTTACCCGCACTAATCAATTGACTGCACCGGGATTACCACCAAATCAAAATGCTAACAATTATCGAAACAATCAAGTTGGTTACCAAGGAAATCAAAGGAACAATCATAAGGGTAACAACTATGGGAATCAAGGGACTAGTAATCAAGTGCAAAACCAAAATCAAAACCGTAATTTTCAAAACTCGAGTCAAGGATTTCAAAATGATTACATTAAAGAGCTTCCAAATGACTTTTTGAATTACGCTACGGCAATTGACAAGATTCTAGAAAACATCCAAGAGCAATTGGCTAGTCAAGCTAGGGAAACAGCTAAGAACATAGAGGAGTTAGCTAATTTTTCTAGGGAAAATGCCAACATGAGAACGGAATTGAAAAACGATTTTGCTAATCAAATTAGAGGCAACAACAAAATTGAACAAAGTCAATCTAGGCTTGAACAAAGGAAAGAACAAAGTGCCGCTAAGCAAGACGTTAAGCTCAATGCTATTTTGGAAGCAATCATGATGAACAAACCCTCTACTTCGGGTTGTCTTCCTAGCAACACCGTGTCAAACCCGAAGGGAGAGATGAAAGTGATTACCACACGAAGTGGTAAGACCTTTAAGGAACCGACTCCTCAACCAATTCCTCCTACGGTGGAGGAAATTAAGGAAGAACCCGAGGTGGTGGTCGAAAAAGAGCACATTACAATGCCACAAAGTACCGCTCAAACCACACCTACGGTCGACACATTACCAACATTGGAACCCGAGATTCCAAAGGCTATGCCTATGCCCCACCCCACACCACCCTTGCCTTACCCTTCGAGACGTAACAAGGATAAATTGTAAGAACGAGACAATTATCAATTTGAGCTTTTTATTAAGATGTTTCGTGATATGCATTTTAACATAAGTTTTGCCGACACTTTAATCACGATGCCTCGATTTGACGCCAACCTTAAGAGTATGTTAAACAACAAGGAGAAATTGCAAAAAATGTCTAGTTGTTCATCGGTTTATCTTAACCGCATACCTCAAAAAGTCGGTGACCCCGGTATGTTCTTAATTCCGGTTGGTATTCAAGATATGGAAGAATGCTATGCCTTGGCCGATCTTGGTGCTAGTATCAATTTGATGCCTCTTGACATATTCAAGTCGCTCAATCTTCCTAATCTTACTCCTTCAAGAATATCTATCGAGATGGCCAATCATTCTACGATTCCCGCATGTGGGTTGGCCGAAGACGTTTTTGTGAAAGTGGGAAAGTTCTATTACGGTAGACTTTATCATAGCCGATATTCCCAGGGATCCTCAAGTTCCTCTTATTTTAGGTCGTTCGTTTTTAGATACGTAGAGAGCGCTCATTGATGTGCATGCAAGGAAAATCACCTTACGTTTCAACGACGAGGAACTTGTTATAAACGCGACTCAAAAATCTCAACTTTCTCATGTTTATTCTATCACGACTTTAAACCATACTGATTTAATCGAGGTCGTTTGCGAGGATTTTTCACAAGAGATTTTAGGTTTTGTCGATGAAGCAAATAGTGGCAATCCCACTATGCTCGATCCTATTCTTGATAATTCGACACCATCTTTCACTCCTTTGAAGGATGTGGTTTTACTTTGGAAGAGTTTGATGTACCTCGAACTTCTAACGAAGACCTCGATGACAAAGAGGACTTTTCGATTATCAAGGATTTTCTTAACGATTTCCCATTCTCCGCCGGTGGAGGTTATGAGTATCCAACCCAAATCTTCAATCGAGGAACCACCAATCATCGAGTTGAAAGATCTTCCTCCTCATCTTGAATACGTATTCTTGGAAGGAGAAGATAAGTTGCCGGTTATTATTGCGAAGGATCTTTCAGATGATGAAAAAACTGCACTTATCGATGTCTTGAAGGCTCACAAAGGGGCAATTACGTGGAAAATATCCGACATTAAGGTTATCTGTAACACCCCCAAATATTTATACTTTAGTTCAACGGAAGAGTCGTTGGTGTTACGGGATAGCACATTACTCAAATCATAGACAACGCATAAAAATCGCGTCGTTTAATAATAAAGCATTTCCATTCATAAATATCAAATTTACATAGGTCCCAAGTCATAGTATTTCATACAATTTTACAAAACATTTGAATGGAAATTGTTATTTAAGTGTGGGCCATAAATTCTTGTCGTCTTCCCGAGAATTACCTTCAAGTACCTGAGACGAAACATGTTAAAAGACAAGGGTCAGCGAAAACGCCGAGTGAATTCATAGAGTTTAATGAAATCCATTAATATATCATCGGTATAAAGTTATTACCGAAAATCATTTTTATACAATCTTTATAGTAGGCCATAATATAGGCCAAAAACATTTTATACAAATCCTTGTCAAAATCATAATATAGGCATTTGCCTTCAAAATCATTATACGAACCATTGTCGTAAAAACATCATACAATACGTTTTATAACGTTGTATAGAGTTAAATAAAAATCGTTATATGAATATGGTTATGTAAAACCAAAACACGAACATAATATCAAGAATAAGACCCCGTATTGCTAGTCAGGCAATATATTGTAATTCAAAGCGTATAGCAGTATTTTCGTTATTTGGATTTTTATAAGCCGCATGACATTGCTACCTTACTATAACAAACAACGGGTAGCTAACCCGAAACTCAATTTGCCCATCTAAATTAGCGTGTCGTCACAAAAATCACGCTATGGAAATCTTCTCATACATAAATTCGCTTACCAATCAATGTGGCACGACGGGGATCAACCGTCAAGGCGCGAACTAGGGTGATCGTCCCCAAATAGTACTATTATATGCATAAGCGTCTACCAAATCCCGGTAGTTCATAATTCATGCTAATGGGACTTTTAGTGACATAACCTAACTTTAATAATCCATTTCATTTCATTTATCGGGTCATATAATCATTCCTCGGGTCATATAATCATTCGGGTCCAAATCAATAAGCAAACAATCGGGACAAATGGTGTCCTATTTTATCAAAACTAACATGTTATCTCCCTCCCGGGTTTATAAAACATTTCATAAAAACATTTAAAAGAGTGCGAGGCTATGAACTCATGTTGATTGGGAAAGGCGGGTTATCGGCAATTTGGACGTACGGTACGTGCTTCAATAACGAAAACCTAGACAAATAATACTCGTCTTAGACTCTTGTCCAATGACTTTATCAAAATAACAATTATGTATACATATGATGACTTTATAAATATGACGATGATCAAGTGGGATTGTATATTCTTATTTACTCATTTTAGTGTTATGTGTTGGTAACTTTTATACCAGTTACTAGTTTTACTTATTTACATGTTTTAGGCCCAATAAGCCTATTATAAGCCCATTACCTTATATTAATCCATTTTAAACTTTTAATATCAGTATTATACTTTACATGTTGGGCCCAAGTGGTTTAAGCCCAATGAGTAAATTTATAAGTGTTTAGCCAAATTAGTTGGATTAATAGTCCAATAAGGCTTACTTGGCCCATTAATGTCCAAATGCTATAAAGCTCGGGTTTTATCGGTTTTTACTTGTAATATATACTTATTCATCAGTACATGAGTTATAAAAAGTTTACATTAGACGGGTCCGACCGTCTAATTTTTAATTGACGAAAACGTTAATTTATCGGTTTTAGCCAAAAAGACGTAAAAAGCATGTTTATAGTTTTATAACTTATAAAACTTATCAAACTACCATTTTAATAAAATGTCCCTTTTATTTATTATTGTACATACTTATATGAATGTTATATATAAGTTAGTGGGTTTTAAGTTTACATTGTATATATTATTTACTTGAGTGCTATTATAATACTATATACTTTTTATTTTTACAAATCTGATTATTAATATTCAGTCCACTAAAATGACCATATCTATAGTTCTATAAGGAGATGGAACCCCAAATTTTTATAGAAGAAACTAACTGATATGTGCTTCATTTAACCCTTTTATATCTACTGATGAATCAGCCTCTAATTATTTTAATAAATTCGTCCAAAACAGTCTATGCAGATTTGCACTTCAATCTTGTTTTGATCATATCTCACTCATTATAATGATTCCATTGCATGGCCAACTCTCACATGTGTACAAGTCCTAATACTTACTGTATATTGATTCAACTATACCATTTTATCAGTTTAACCTAAAGTTCTTTACTGTTTTTATACAACCAACTATTTTAAGCATGATTTAACCATTTTTACATATAGTTTTCAATCTTTTTAATCAAATCTATCAACACCAAATCCCCACATAATATTTTTAATCACCATATATATATATATACATAAATAAAGAAAATACAAGATTACATAATCAAAATAAAAAGAGGATAGGAAGAACAATCTCTATACCACCAAGATTGTGTAGGTGATGATCAAGGCTCGGATTTTGATGGCAAAACTTGTGATAAACCAATATCAACTTCAAGTCCACCAATCTTTATAAACTCCATGTGGGAAATCAGCCCTATGACACCAAGAAATCTCCTCTTTGTATGTTAAAATGATCACCAATCAACAAAGCTTCAAAGGTCTTCCATCATAGGTGTAGATAACACAAGATTTAAGGTTAAATTTGATCAAATGGGTGTTTTTGTTCTTGATGAGGGATGGCCAAATGAGAGAGAGATGAGAGAAATTGTGGTTTTTGCATGTTTTGAGAATGAGTTAGTGGTTTGTTGCAAGTGGTTTTGAATGTTTAGATAGCTTGCAATGTTAAGCAAGACATGTGTCTTGCTTACTTTGTAAGCTTGACACCTAAGGGTGTGTTGTTAGCTAGTGTTAGCCGTCCCATATTGGGGGTGGGGCAAAAGTGGTTTTGTCTCATCCCCAATTATTTACGGGTACTCCTCGATTCTAGTTTCCTAGATTTACGTTCCCACGGGTCGTTTTATGAAAAATGTTTTTATAAATTATGAATCAACGACACAAAACGAATATAATAGAAATTGACTCATAAAAAACGGAGTTAAAAAACGTAAATACGTAATCCTAAGGTTTCCGGTTTAGTCGTGAAGGACGTTAAATTATGAACGTAAGTCCTAATCTCTTCTCGTAAATTTGTGAGTTTATAAACCAACACAAATTTAAAATCCCAAAATAATATTCACGGATAAATTTATTTCCTGAAATGTCGGACTGTCACCAAAGACGGTGTATGTAAACGTAAGCACGTAACGTACAGTCCTCCGATTTAGACGTAGTCGATGCTACTTCAAGATGTAAATCCAATTTTCTTCCCAAAATAAGTGAGTTCATAATATAACATTAAAATAATGTTTTTAAATAATACTTGAGAATAAAATATCGACCATAAATTGACGGATTGTCACTGCATTTACCCCTAAACAGGATCTTTGTCCTCAAAGATCGATTTATCTTACTACTCGCTTCTTATAGAGTTAAAGCCACAAAAAAACCTAAAAAACATCAATGGCTGCCAAAAAATCCCTTCTTCTCATAACCTAATTTTCTTTTTCCTTTAATCCGAATACCTTATAATGATACTGTTTTCTCGAATAATCACTGATTATTCTTGAGTTAACAAAGTCTTTATTTGGTTGATTGATTTTAGGGTAAATTAAATTGGTTTTAATTTTCGTTTTTTTGCCGTCATTGTCTTGTGCGATTGTTTTGGTTCTCTCGTCGGTGGTTAATTGTCTCCTTTAGGTCGTCCTGTGCTACCTAGACAAGTAGTTTCGGTTTGTGTTTTAAATTGTTGATTCGCATTAATTGTTTTTTAGGGTTTCGTTGTGCTTGGGTCTCGTTTTTTATTGGTGGATTGCTCTTGTAGCATTAAATCTCCTTCAATATTGTTGCGCATTAAATCGTTCGTTTGCTTTTATCTGTCGGCTGACCTTATTCTTGGCGGCTGACATTTCAATTGGTCGGCTGACCTTCCTTATTCTTGGCGGCTGACATTTCAATTGGTCGGCTGACATTTCAATTGGCGGCTGACATTTCAATTCGCCAGCTGACCCTATTCTTGGCGGCTGACACTATTCTTGGCGGCTGACATTAAATTATTCAGTGATTCGATTAATTGAATTGTTGGGTTCACGTGGTAATTGATTTATTATTTAGTGATTCGATTGATTTTCCGTGTCGTAGTTTTGTTGAAGCTATGGTGGATTCGAGAAATGTAAGTGATAAACCATTGTTTACAGGTTGAAATGATGCGGTTATGGTGTCTAATCTTAAGGTTCTAGTTACGTTTGAGGAGATATCTAATTTGTTTTCTATTCCTTTGAATACTGTGCGTGACATTGAAGTGTTTGCAAATGGTGTTAAGGCAAACAAATTTCCTAAATGGTCTACTTTACCTAAGGAGACCACTATGCTTTATTATGAAGTTTTGTGTGAACGCCATAAGGATCTAACTAGCAGCACTTCTTCACTCAGTTCAGGTGGTTCGAGTGTGCACTCTGCACAAATGGCTAAGGCAACAGATGACCCTCTAACAAAGGTTTCCTCTTCTTGTGATGTAGTTTTGGACCTTGCAGCTAAGGCTGCAACCATTAATGGTTTGCAACCGTGTAATCTACATGAGGTTTTGAAATTATTTGGTGTAACGATGCGCACGGTTGGTGATGCGGGTGAATTTATGCATGAATTAAGAATGAAGAAACATCCTTTGTGGGAATTGATCTCACATGACCGTGCTAAAGAAATTTTGGAGTTACTTTGAAAATTTGAAGCTGATATGGTTACGTCTACTAATGGAGGTATTAATGCAGTCTCTTCTTCGCTTAATTCTGAAAATGTCTGTGAAGGGGTTAATATATCTATTCCTAGGAAGGTCGTTGAAAAAGTAAATACTCGCTACCACAACACTTTATATGGTTACTTTCTTGGTAAAAGGATTGCATTTCCTGTGGTTGAGTATTTTGCTAAGAATAACTGGGCAAAACATGGTCTTAAGCGTATCATGATGAATGAGAAAGGTTTTTTCTTTTTTCAATTTAGGTCTAGTGAGGGTCTTAATGCGGTTCTGGAAGGTGGTCCGTGGATGGTTCATAATTCTCCAATTTTTCTTAAGAAATGGACTATGAAAATGAATCTTCTATAGGAGGAACTTACTCGTATTCCGGTATGGGTCAAGTTTCATGATGTCCCGCTACAGGTATTTGAAGAGGAAGGTATTAGTTTAATTGCTTCGTTTCTTGGTAAGCTTATGATGGATAATTATACTGATAATATGTGCAAAGAGTCTTGGGGTCGTTGTAGTTTTGCTCGTTGTCTTATTGAGATGAATGCTGATTCGGAGTTTATAGATAACGTTACTATTGGTATCCCTGATCTTGAAGGCTCTGGTTTTACTAAGGAATTAATTCGTGTTGAATATGAATGGAAACCGCCTAGATGTCATACTTGTAATATTTTTGGTCATTCCTTTGATTCTTGTCCAAAAAATGTTAAACCTAAAACGGTTGAAAATGTGCCAACTCATATTGATAATGATGGATTCCAACAAGTGCAAAGCAAGAGGAAGAAGTACAAAGGTAATTTAGGGAATCAAGTTCCGAGAGGTGTTCCATTGAGCAAGGGTTTCCAAACGGGTAAGACGGTTGTTTTTCGTCCAAAAACTCACTTGGATACTACAAGTACGAGTGGTGATAATAGTAGTAAGTTGAATACTAAATCTGGTCAGTTGCAGCAGTCTAGCAATCCTAATGGTCCGAACAAGGGTAAAGCTCAAATGAGCAGTGTTTCTACATCTAATAAATTTTCATCTTTGTCCATGCCTGGTATTGACGAAGGGGTTCAAGTAAGCGAGGAAGATAATGAGGAGGAGGAGGGAGTCGAGGTCGTCTTTGATGAATCGGTGAATCTTCTCAACACTAATTTTGGGGCAAGCACTCCTACTGGCTGATCCCATGTTGATATTTTATTATTTTCCTCGTAACTTTATGTTATCGTCTTGGTTTTTGTCTAGTTTATATATTTCCAGTATTCTAGACTAGTTAATGTTTATGGCCTGTCATAAACATTTTGTTTAACAACCTGCCTGTAGCTTGCGGTTAATGTGGCATTTCAGCCACATTCCTTGTACTTCAACGCTTTTTTTGGTTCTATTTACCGGGTTCATTGTTACCCTTTTACCAAAAAAAAATTATAGAGTTAAAGCCATGTGGGTATTTCCTCCACATTCGGTCTTTTCTCACAAGTGTAATTCATTAAAATACGCGAGTTTCCTCAAACATAACTACGGGAATAAGATCAGGCTTAATGTTGACTTACTTTCTCTATCCATGATGTTCACGTGGTTTTGATGAATGCAACTTTTCGCCGATCCAAACTTTACTAAGAAACAATCAGATTTTCACTTGATAGACATTTTATCAAGTTCGATATACGAAACGTAATTCACGCAGCCCTTGAAGTCCTAGGGTAGATCCAGCTTATATGCCTTTCAAACCAACTTTTATTACATTATCTCAATGGTCCCATGCAATGGGGACTTATTTCCCATGATCTTTTAGATCATCAATTTATTTTTCCATGGTGAAAATTTTGGCATAACTTCGCTACCCATCCTGCACTTCAAGATCTACATTTCATATTCACATAATCTCCTGCCCACTACCGGCAGTCAATAATCAGATCCTAATTTTAACAATCATTTCAGGTCTCGCAGGTCGGGTATTTTGTAAGGTTAGGTTTGTCATCATAGGCAACCTTAAACCTAAAAGACATGTCCAACTCACAATGGGTATATGTCGGGTGTCTTCATCCCAACTCCTGCTTACAGATGCTCTAATATTTAGATCCTCACAAGACTCTATCTCGATCCTAATACGATAATGATAATCTCTCCAAGGGAAAACAATTTTCCTATTTATTACCAAAGGTCAATTATTCAAACATAAAACAACACTTCTAGTGTTTTGTATCATTACTTTACCTCGTCCCTTCGATTAGGGTGGTAAACAGTACTCTCGTCAAGTTCGTTCCCAATGACTTCTGAGCAAATCTCTAGAAGTTCGATGCAAAGCGAGGATCTTGATAGAGATGATCGATAAAGGCACACCATGCTTACATAACTCCTTTAAATACAAAAGAGTCAATTTCTTCATCGAGATTCTATTATTAACAGGAATGATATTAGCAGATTTGGTCAGTCTGTCGACGATGACCCAAATCGAATCAAATTCAGATGATGATCTTTGCAATAGTTAGACGTTTACTAATGTATGAGGCGATGTCTGGCTTCATAATTTGCCATCAGTACAACTTCTTCAGATAAAGATACATTAAATCAGAAATGGCATGAATAGAATACTTAAACTTATGAGATTCTATTATGACTAAATCTCGAAATCCTCCATATTTAGGCAACCACAAACGGCCTTTAAAACATTTAACGCCATCGTCTCACATTTCTAATGGTTCACATTAGCCGTGAACCCCCTTTTATTATCTATATTATCCTTTTTACAAGCATTAGCTCTTTTTAAATTGCTCGGCAATTTATTTTGCACAGTCATTACTAAGGAACACATCCTAATTGGTTCTTTATCCTTTCTACATAACGTGTCAGTATCTACATTCACCTTTCCTGATAAAATAAGTATCATGACCACAATTCGCTCAGAAATTCTTTCTTCATATTTTCTAAGTTTTAGTTTCGTCTCAACTATCATTTGTATCAGTTTTGCTCAATCCGACGTTTAAAGCGTCGATAAATATTACAAGTAATTAAATAATAAATATTTAATTTTTATGAAACGTAAACGTAAAAATTTTAAATTTCTTAGTTCGACCAATTATAGAAAAATGTTCAAAATAAATCTGAATTTAGTTAACACGATTTTTGTTGATTTATCAAAAATAATTAATAAGATTCGTAAATGTTCGAAAAATCTTTGTTTATATTTTGGTCAAAATTTTCTTAGTTGAAAAGCAAAAATTGCCATTTCAAATTTTAAGTCATGGTTTAAATGGTTCCCTCAATCCTTCTCAGATTGTCTTGAGGTATACACAAACATTTACCCCTAAGCAGGAGTTAAGTTAAATTATTTGGGTATAAGGGAACGATTTCTTAAAATTTCCTTTGATAAGTATTTGTTAAAACATTTTTGCACTTTCTTTTTAGTATAACCCAAAGTCTTAAATGGCTCTAATTTTTGAAGAGTCAATATATTCCATTATCTATTAATCACACGGTCAAATAATATAAAGGAGTAAGTCTTTAATCACATGTTAATTATTCAAGGTACAGGTTTTTATTGTTCGGCCAATTTAGGGCAATCTATAAATGATTATTAACTCCTTGATATTCTAATAAACAAACATATGGTCCTTAATGACCACGAGCATGAATTTATCAAATTACAGCCTACACACGAGATTCACCAAATTTATGGATGCTACATGTGTATTGGTCAATCCAAACGACATAGCATGAAACTCATAATGTTCATTACAAGTTCTGGATGTAGTGATTGGAATAGATAATCTTTTTCGCGGACGCGAAGTTGATGATAACCATGCCGTGGATCAAATTTTTGAATATACGCTAGAACCTTGTAAATGATCGAACAAATCTATCATCTTGGGTAGTGGATATAGATTTTGGTCATCAATTTACCTAGTTCACGGTAATTCAACAAATATTAGGAATAATAACACCATAGCTCTTCATGATGACGAGCTTGGTAGAGTAAAAGCTTTCTCCGACAACTCTCTCAGTTGTACGGTAGCACTTTCAATTCAGATGGTGTTGAAGTACAGTGCACACGCCACAACTGCAGCACCGGGAATATAATCAATACCAAATTCAACTTGCCTAAATAGCGAAAGTCTAGATAAGTAATCAACAAATACCTCCTAAACTTTTAAATAACAGAAACATCTTTTAATAAATTCACTTTTAAGTTCTTCCTATAAACTTTTAAATAACAGAAACATCAACAACAAGTGCAAAGCAAGAGGAAGAAGTACAAAGGTAATTTAGGGAATCAAGTTCCGAGAGGTGTTCCATTGAGCAAGGGTTTCCAAGCAGGTAAGACGGTTGTTTTTCGCCCGAAAACTCACTTGGATACTACAAGTACGAGTGCTGATAATAGTAGTAAGTTGAATACTAAATCTGGTCAGTTGCAGCAGTCTAGCAATCTTAATGGTCCGAACAAGGCTAAAGCTCAATTGAGCAGTGTTTCTACATCTAATAAATTTTCATCTTTGTCCATGCCTGGTATTGACGAAGGGGCTCAAGTAAGCGAGGAAGATAATGAGGAGGAGGAGGGAGTCGAGGTCGTCTTTGATGAATCGGTGAATCTTCTCAATACTCATATTGGGGCAAGCACTTCTGGCTGATCCCATGTTGATATTTTATTATTTTCCTCGTAACTTTATGTTATCGTCTTGGTTTTTGTCTACTTTATATTTTTCCAGTATTCTAGACTAGTTAATGTTTATGGCCTGTCGTAAACATTTTGTTTAACAAGCTGCCTGTAGCTTGCGGTTAATGTGGTATTTCAGCCACATTCCTTGTACTTCAACGCTTTTTTTGGTTCTATTTACCGGGGTCATTGCTACCCTTTTACCAAAAAAAAAAAGTTCTTCTGATATTACAAGGTCTATGACTAGTTCATGACCATTCACGGTATAATTTCAAGTCTAAGTGCAGGATATGGTCATCCATCAAGAATTATTTAGATCACTTTTGATAATCAACATCTTATCTTTTAGGGGATTTCTACTCGAGTTCCCATCGATTTAGATGATGACATTATGTCATAATCAATCGATCCATTCCACTGGCACTATCAACTTTCCAGTTTTATTGTCGTTGATAAGATGTGAACTTCTCAAAAGACTAATAATAACACATAACCCTTCACAGATTCAAGGGTATCTGGAGACATAACTAACAACAAAAGAGTAAGGTCAACGCATAATCTACGCGAGATAATTTCAAATCAGATACAAACGAAAACATTAACGAGTATGAATATATCCTATGTTTTCATAATTTTGAGTACGCATTCGAAAGCTCCTCGGATCGTTACCCAGATCATTCAAATGAAATCTAATCAAAAGAAATGATAAGAACGTCGATACATCCAGTCGGGTATCAACACTCGATAATTAGATACTTTTCCAAAGAATCTCACCATGGGAGAATTAGACAAGAAGGGGATATCAATTGTCAATTAAGACAATGTCCACAGATGATTAAATTCGATTTAGAAGAATAAACTGTGCGGGCACATATGTAGGTGTCCCTAACAATATGTCCCTATTTTTCACTTCTTGCAGATCTCATAAAGTTTAATCTTTCACAATCTTCAAAGAAATGTAATGTTTATTAACAATTTCATAGTGACTACTAATCAGCCTTGCATGGTCCCTTCCAAATTGTATGTAGGCGCGCAACTATATATAATTTTAAGATCAACGATGCAATACTCAGTTCGTCAAAACTTTGTCATCATGTTTAAATATATATATATATATATATATATATATATATATATATATATATATATATATATATATATATAGGGGGACTTTATTTACAGAACCCATCTTAGTGACAGAACTTGCAGAACTCTTGTTTTTGAAGACAAACATGTATGTTTGAAGGCGTACATGTATGTTTATGAAAACAAACATGCATGTTTTTAGATCGGCGCACATACATGCATGCGCGCTTTCAAAATTGTATGTTTTTAATGCGTGCACATACATGCATGCACGCTCTCAAACATGTATGTTTTTGGATTTTTTTTTAATTTTATTTAATTTTGACAAAAAGAACTTCAAATATGCTTCGCGAATACAAATATTCTCTAAAAACATACATGTACTCCTTCAAACATACATGTATATCTTCAAAAACAAGAGTTCTGCAAGTTCTGTCACTAAGATGGGTTTTGTAAATAAAGTTACACTATATATATATATATATATATATATATATATATATATATATATATATATATATATATATATATATATATATATATATATATATATATATATATATATATATATATATATATATATATAGATATATATTCATGCTTAATTCTAGAATATGAATCAAAATGAATTTACAGAGATGTTCTTTGTTGTGAAAACAATTAAGTTTCCCAAAGTGTTTCATAAAAAACTTTATTTCGATAATGATTATTTATAAATCTCACTTTAAATAGTCCTTACGGTGATGAAAATTCAATTTTTATCAAGGGATTCTATTGTATCTTATAAAAACAATGAGTGATCTGCAAAAGAGTGATGAAAAGTTGTTCACCAAGAACTAACTACAATATGATAGGAAATGAGCTTAGCCAATTAATCATGAGGTTCATGACCTCGATGGCACTCAAAAGAATAATCCACAACGTAACTCAAATCGAGATGAGTACTTGTTCAATGGTTGCATCACTAATGCGAACATTAGGATGAAACAATAGAAGATAGATAACATCGATACATGTAGGATTTAGAAATCAAAGGTAGTCTTTTCATTAATCACAAACAAGTCATAATTGTACCGTAACACATTACGTGTCACTATGTCATACAATTCTAAGAACTCATCCTACCAACTGATGTCTCAGTTAAGTTAGGGATTTTTAAAAGATACCACAATGAATACTATTCTACAAGAGTCATTAGGTGTTCCATCTATCCCGGAAGATCCATCGATCCCAATTTAGAAGAAGATTTCTTCAATTTATTTCTTGGACACTGGGCATCCTCGTCATTGGACAATGGCCTAGGAACAACCCTTAACACGATCTAACAATCATTTAAAACCTTATAATTCAATCACAGGACTTAACGACTTCCTCTTAACAATCTCATATTCCATACGAGTTAAATTTTACTTTATTCAAGTTTTTAATCAACTTATACTCAATGCGACATCCTATCTTATTCTCCAATACTTTCAACCTTATTCTTAGGCCTTAAAAGGGCAATAAAAGCTCGATATGATCAACACTTAATTTCCAATCCTATAGCTCTTACAACAACAATTATCAAATGAGTTACTAGTATTAAATGACTCACACATTCAATTAGACTTCTCGGAAAGGTACTAGTGGCATGAGGCTTTTGGGTAATGGTTCCAATGACAACCTCAAGTGCAACATTCACCCTTTCGATTTCAATTTAAGAATTGGGTGATCACGAATCAGATGACACCTTTCCAGGTGGTAAGGTTTTGTCAAACTCCACACTATAAGGAAAGATCGTCATGACATCGACATCAGATTTAATCTTGCCAATTCTTCTTTAATATCATAATCAACTACTATCAACATTTCTACGAATATCAACCATTTTGTTGGGATCATAAATATCCACAACTTGGTTTAGATCTGGAATAGCTAGAATTCCTACGGGAATAGCTTCGATAGATTTGCTAGGAAAGTTAGGGTTTCTTGTGACAATCTACGTCGTATAAATATCTCGTGTAAGTATTAAAATAATCATCAAACAATCATGTAATCAAAAAAAAACAAAACAAAAAAACCCCTAACAATGGCAGTTTCTTCTCTCCCTAGCCGCTACTTTTTCTAACCCTAAAATTCGTATTTCATCCTGATTTCATTTCGTATTCCTTATAACGTTGATGTTTTGATCACTGAATCTTTGGTTCGTGTGTCTTAACAATAATATTATTAGGTTTAGACGAATTTAGGCTTGTTTCTCGTTTTTTTTAGGGTTTTATTGTGGGCTGTTTTAGGGTTTGTTACTGTTGTTGTGATTCTCGCTTTGGAACTGGTTGTGTTTCGTATTTTATAGCAGTTCTTTACTGCAAATCATGTAAGGGATTCAGGTCGTGGGTAGAGATCCTTTTTATTAGGGTTTGGATATGGGCAGATTTAATAAGCGGGTTTGTTAGGTTTTTTTAGGGGTTGAGTTGTGTTAATGGTTGCGAAGGATGAAGGTGGGAAGACTGAGGGGGCTGTGAATCAACCTGTTGCTCCGAAAGTCATTAAGTCCATTCTTAAAAAGCCTGGATTTTCACATGTGGGTGATCCAACTAGGGTTCGTAACGAAAATGTATCAACTGCTGCTAGGGTTTTGTCAAACCCTAATATAAGTGCTGTTGATATAAGTGTCGGGGGGTCTCAAAAATGAGCGACTACGTCACCTATAAGTGTTGTTTCGTTCGCTGATGATGTTCATGTAGGTACGTTAGTGGGTGATGATGGGTCTGCAGTTGGTGATGTGACTGCTGTTCCAGAATCAGCAGGTGTACCAATACATAGTACTACTTGTGATACAAGTATTAAGCAGCGACCAGGGGTGTGTTCAGATCAGAATAAAGATGGTCATGTTACGGGTAATAATAAGCAGGAGAATGAATCGATAAGGGATCAGATTCATGCCAAAACCTATGTTGATCAACAGATGGGTTCATTTGCATCGGTCCTTCAAGGCAAGGCTGTCCAAAATAAGCCGAGTTCAAAGGTTGTGAAGATTTAAGAATTGCGATGTGAGGAACATGTTGAGGGAGCTCGTATTGCAATCCCGTATGATGTTGTTGAAGCGATTGAATCACGTTTTGCGCACACGCTATATGGGCACTTTATTGGAAAACGATTAGCTTTCCAGCTTGTGGAAAACTATGTTAAAAATACGTGGGCTCATTTTGGTTTGAAACGTGTTCAACTTCATGAAGATTTTTTCCTTTTCCAATTTAATTCTCTAGAAGGAATGGAAGGAGTTCTTGAAAATGGCCCGTGGTTGATTAGAAACGTACCTATTTTCTTGAATATATGGTCGCCTACTATTGATTTGAAAAAGGCGGAGATCAAGAAAGCACCGGTGTGGGTTAAACTTCATCATGTATCGATTTTTGCTTATTTAGAGGTTGGTCTTAGTCTTATCACTACCCAAATTGGTACTCCTATTATGCTAGATTCTTATACGAGTAATATGTGCGCTAACTCATGGGGTCGTAGCACATATGCTCGTGCGCTTATTGAGGTTTCAGCTGATATTGAGTTACTGGAATCGATGGTAATTGCTGTTCCTAAAGGTCGTGATAAAGGTCATTCTTTGGTTACGATTGATATCGAGTACGAATGGAAACCACCTAGATGCTCTACATGCTTGATTTTTGATCATATTAATGATAGGCGCCCGAAATTTCCCAAGGAAGTGGTC
The DNA here is from genome assembly GCA_025667525.1 of Glebionis coronaria. Lineage (NCBI taxonomy): Eukaryota > Viridiplantae > Streptophyta > Magnoliopsida > Asterales > Asteraceae > Glebionis > Glebionis coronaria. The sequence continues at coordinate 352,179 of JANFOE010001007.1, forward strand.
GCTCATGCTAATAGTGTTGTGGTAGATGATGGGTTTGAGGTGGTTAAGAATAAGAAGAATAAGGGTAAAAAGAAGCAACCACAAGTTGCAGGTATCAAGTTAACTAAACCGGCTCTTAATCTTCAGTTTCGTGATGTTGAGAGGGGTGAGACCTCTAAAGCTATGGGTCAGAACCCTAAGAAGGCAGCTACTATGCTTAAGAAGGGTTTCTTAAATAACAAAGCCTCGAGCTTTGTAGCTAAGACTAATTATAAGGAGATGAGTTCTCATAATTCTTTTAGTGCTCTTTGGGATAAGATAGATGATGGTACAGATTGGGAGGATGGTTTTAACACCAAGGAAGATGTGGTTAATCCCAGTGATAGTGAGGTTAATGAAGTCATATCGATTGATGATCGGCATGGTTCTCGTCAGCCTGATGTTCGCTCTAAGCATTAGTCTTGATGTCGTTCTACTTTCTTTGTTCATGCACCTTTAGGTGGTTTTTTCCTATTGGTGTTATTTGTTTTGTAATTGTTTAGTAGGATCATATGGCATGTCATATGATATAGTGGTTGTTCAAGCTTTTGCTTGAGGTTAATGTAGCATTGCAGCTACATTCCATTGTACTTCAGTGCTTTTTGGGAATATATTTTACCGGGGTTTTCCCCTTTACCCAAAAAAAACAATCATGTAATCAAATTACAACATATATATATATATATATATATATATATATATATATATATATATATATATATATATATATATATATATATATATATAAAATCCAAGTTATATATATATTAAAATAACACTTATCAGTCTGGTCTTGTCGGTAACTCGGGAATTCTTCGGCACCGTTATAGTCAAAAGATTTTTATACATTTTGAGAAAAATGTTTATAGTTAAAAGATTTTGAAATGTTTTATTCAAAACCTTGGTTTTAAAAATCTTTCGTTCTCTATAACGAGAGCTCTGGTACCAAACTATAACACCCCCAAATATTTATACTTTAGTTCAGCGGAAGAGTCGTTGGTGTTACGGGATAACACATTACTCAAATCATAGAAAACGCATAAAAATCGCGTCGTTTAATAGTAATCATTGAATAATAGCCAATTAACGTTCCTCGATTCTATTTTCATCTCATCAAATAAGTTGTGATAAGAAATAGGCTGTGATCTTGATCCCCCTATTCTCTTTGTGATCACTTATCTCGTGGGGTGTTAACGGTTTAGGGTTTGTTTAATTTGTTCTTATTTGATTCGACGTAGTTTAGAGGTGTGTTTTTAGTGTCGTTTTTTTCTGAATCGTTTATAGTCTAGGGTTTTATTGGATCTAGGGCTTATTATAATATATTATTATTTTATTGGTGTTCCCATTATGGGGACCGGCTAGAGGTGTTTGGTTGGTGTGTTTTTGTTTTGTGCCCTAATTTTTTAGGGTTTCATGGCTATGAATATGTCTGGAGAGAATGTTATTAATGGGTCTCAACCTATTGGGACTGGAAAGGCGTCGGTGTCTGCATCCGTTAAGGCACATGTTCTAGCATCCAAGATTAAGAATATTGACGGTAAATTGTTGGCTAAAAGAGTTCCGGTTCGGGAGACTAATGTTAGTCAGGAGAGCGAGAGTGCTGTGGGTAGCAAATCGTTTGCGGCTGTGGTCAATAAGAAGTTGAACAAGCAGGTTGTTAAGATTTCCTTGATGAGAAGTGAAGAAGTGGTGGAAGGGGCTTCTGCTGCTCTTCCGTGGGAGGCTGTTGAAGTCATCCAAGAGAGGTTTACGTACACCCTTTATGGATATTTTATAGGAAAGCGTCTAGCTTTCCCTTTGGTCCAGAATTATGTGAAAAATGCTTGGGCTAAGTTTGGTCTTAAACGTGTTCAATTACATGAAGACTTCTTCCTTTTCCAGTTTGAAACGCAAGAGGGTATGGAGGGTGTGTTGGAGAATGGTCCCTGGATGGTTCGGTTGGTTCCCCTAATGCTTAATATATGGACACCAACAACGGATTTAAAGAAGGCTGAGGTCAAGAAGGCGCCAGTTTGGGTTAAGTTGCATCATGTGCCAATAGTGGCATATTCTGAAATTGGGCTCAGCTTGATTACATCTCAAATTGGAAATCCAATCATGCTGGATTCCTATACTAGTAATATGTGTTTGAGCTCTTGGGGACGTAGTACCTATGCGAGGGCACTAATTGAAGTCTCATCTGATAAGGAATTGCTGGATTCAGTTGTCATTGCTGTCCCGAAAGGCAAAGATATGGGTCACTCGCTGGCTACTATTGACATTGAATATGATTGGAAGCCTCCTCGGTGTTCTAGTTGTGCCATATTTGATCATGTAGATGATAAATGCCCTAATAGACAGGTGGAGGAACAGGTTGCTTTGACTGAAGTTGATGGTTTTGTGGAAGTCACAAAGAAGAAATCTAAGGCCAAACAAACGAATAAGCAACCTATTAGCGGGATTAAACTCACTAAACCTCCTCCTAAGCTGCAGGTTAGAAAAGAGCGTGGGGAGTCTTCAAAGTCGATGGCTCCAGGTCCTAAACCTAACTTGCAGTTTATCCCTAAGGTCAGTAAGCCTATAGTTAGTACTAACAACTCCTTTAGTGCTTTGGATATTCCAGAAGACGAAAATGGTGTGGAACCTAAGAAGAAACGAGATCTAGTCCTCAATGCTAGTGATAGTGAGGTGGATGAGGAAATAATCGTGGATGATCGTACTGTCACAGATGGACAGGTTAAGGGGGCAAGCACTCCCATTGTCACGGTTTCCAATGATTAATGTTGCCTCATGGAATATTCGGGGCTTGAACTTCTCCCCGAAACAAAGTGAAGTGAGGCAAGTGATTGCTGAAAATAATCTTTCTGTTTGTGCTATTTTGGAGTCCCATGTGGGAGATTCCAACCTTCATAGGATTTGTTCCCTGGTGTTTCGACATTGGGATTGGGCGTCAAATAGGTCTTACTGCCAAAGGGGTACTCGTATCATACTGGGGTGGAACCATAATGATGTTGATGTAATGGTTATATCTCAGGACGACCAAGTTATTCACACGCGTGTATGGATGAAAAATGAAAAGAAGGAAGTTTTATGTTCTTTTATATATGCTCATAATAAGTATGTTCAACGTCGGGCTTTATGGAGGGGTTTGTGTCTTCATAAGAGTTATGTGCGTGATCGTCCGTGGTGCTTATTGGGCGATTTTAATGCGGCTTTGTTCTTGGATGATTCAACTGCGGGTAGTTCAGCGATTGACATATCGATGAGGGAATTCAAGGAGTGTGTGGATGAAATTGAGGTAGTGGATGTTCAAATAACGGGCTTGCAGTACACTTGGAACCAAAAGCCGAAAGGTGGTCAGGGGATTCTTAAAAAGCTAGATCGTATCTTGGCGAATATGGGGTTCTCTTCAGAGTTTCTGGGTGCTCATGCTATCTTCAAACCCTATCGTTTATCGGATCATTCTCCCGCTGTTCTGTGCATTCCTACATGTAATAAACCGAAGCCTACTCCTTTCAAGTTTTTTAATGTGCTCACTAAACATGAGCATTTTCTTAATACTGTCCAAGGAGTGTGGAACCAACATATCAGTGGGTTTCATATGTTTGCTGTTGTGAAGAAGCTGAAGTTACTTAAAAAACCATTTCGTAAGCTTCTATATGACAAAGGTAACCTTCATGCTAATGTGATATCCTTACGATCAGAGCTAGATTTTATCCAATCGGAGCTTGATAAGGACCCGTTTAGCTCCAGCTTGCGTGACGAAGAAGCCAGGTGTGTTGTTGCCTTTAATAATGCTGTGCTTCTGGAGGAGAGCTTTCTTAAGCAAAAAGCTAAAATCAATTGGTTAAAAGAAGGGGATTCGAACTCAGCCTATTTTCATAAGGCAGTTAAGGGTCGTGCTAGTAGGAACCGTATTAATGTTGTTACTAATAGTGATGGTATTATTTGTGCAAATGATCAGGTTGCGGGTGCTTTTGTCTCCCATTATGAAGCGTTTCTTGGCGAGGCGAATGCAGATCCGATTTTCAATCCACAGCATCTATTTAAAACGGTCATTGATGATAATGTTGCTGCTGCTATGGTTAGCGATGTTACTGATAAGGAAATCAAGGATGCTGTATTTTCTATGGGGGATGATAAATCCCCTGGACCGGATGGTTTCTCTGCAGCGTTTTTTAAAGGTGCTTGGCATATCATTGGACAAGAGGTCATTTCTGCTGTTAAAGAATTCTTCATTAATGGTACGCTTTTGAGGGAACTTAATCATACGATTATAGCGTTGATTCCTAAAGTCAGTTCGCCTTCACGGGTTAATGATTACAGACCTATATCGTGCTGTAATGTTCTCTTCAAGTGTATTAGTAAAATTATTGCTAACCGTATCAAGCATAGCCTTCAGTTTATTGTGAGTTCCAACCAATCTGCTTTTATCCCTGGAAGAAGTATTGCTGACAATATTTTGTTAACTCAAGAACTTATGCATCAGTATCATCTTGATAGGGGAACTCCTCGTTGTGCGTTTAAAGTGGATATCCAAAAAGCCTATGACACGGTTGACTGGAATTTTTTACGTATGATTCTTCAAGGGTTTGGTTTCCACAATCGCATGATTGGATGGATCATGGAGTGTGTCACGACGACTTCATATTCTATATGTGTGAATGGGTCTCTTCATGGTTATTTTCAGGGTAAACGTGGGCTTCGACAAGGAGACCCTCTTTCTCCATATTTGTTTACATTGGTTATGGAAATCTTAACTCTTATGCTTCACAGGAAGGTTGCGGAGTCAGGGGCTTTTACTTTTCATCGTTACTGTTCCCGTCTAGAGCTCATTAACTTATGTTTTGCTGATGACCTTTTCTTATTTGCTTATGGGGATGTTCAATCTGCTACTGTCATTAAGGAAGCGTTGGAGGAGTTCAAAGATGCTTCGGGTCTGCATCCTAGCTTGCCTAAGAGCACTGCGTACTTCTGTAATGTGCTGAATTATGTCAAGCGTGGTATCCTTCATGTTTTGCCTTTTGAAGAAGGGAGATTTCCTGTAAAATATCTAGGTGTTCCTCTGATTTCTTCGCGGTTGATGATTCGGGATTGCAAAGGGCTGGTGGAGAAGGTCCAGAACCGTGTTCAAGACTGGAAAAATAAGTCGCTGTCTATAGCGGGTCGTCTCCAATTAATCAGGTCTGTTCTTGGCTCTATGCATGTATTTTGGGCCTCAGTGTTTATTATTCCGTCTAGTGTGCTGCGTGACATTGAACAGATTATGCGCGGTTTCTTATGGTCTCATGGCCTCATAAAAAAAGGGAAGTCGAAGGTGGCCTGGGAAGTTGCTTGTCTGCCTAAAGATGAGGGTGGGTTAGGTATTCGGCGGTTAGAGGTTTTCAATGTTGCGCTTATGGTCCATAATATTTGGAAGCTGCTTACTTTCAAAGACTCCTTATGGGTTAAATGGATTCAGGAATATAAACTTAAGGGTCGCAGCTTTTGGAGCATACCTATGCGAGGTAATATATCTTGGGGTTGGAGAAAGATGCTGGAGTTGCGTCCAATTATTCGTGAGTTCTTTTGGTCTAATTTGGGAGATGGATCGAAGACGTCTCTTTGGTTTGATAAATGGTGTGATGCTGGGCCAATTGAGGCTCATGTTACTATGCGGGATGTTCATAGAGCAGGTCTTTCGATAAATGCAACAGTTAAGGATATTGTTGCCAATGGTATGTGGAGATGGCCTGTGGATCTGCTGTCTAAATATCCTATTTTACATTCTTGTATGGGTCAACTTGGTGGGTCTGCTCATGATTGTTTGATTTGGCGGGTTGGAAACAATACGTCAACGAAGTTCTCTGTTCAACAGGTATGGGATTCCATCAGACCGAGAGATCATCCAGTGCCTTGGTGTCATACGGTTTGGTTCCCTCAGAATATCCCTCGTCATGCTTTTAATTTGTGGTTGATTGTTAAGCATAAGTTAAAAACGCAGGATCGTATCATGTATTGGGATGCATCCTCATCTCTTGGATCGGTGTGTTCTTTATGTGAAGGTCAAGCGGATTCCCATGAGCATCTCTTCTTCCAATGCCCGTTTGCATCGAATGTTTGGAATCAGGTGAAGGGTAGGACTTGTTTTGCTTCATTGCCTCCTGATGTATATGGTATGATTGTTCATATTAATCCTATTGCTAAGAGAAGGACGACTGCGGTCATTATTTCTAAATTGGTGGTTGCTTCAGCAGCCTACTATATATGGCAAGAACGGAATTGGCGGTTGTTTAAAAAGAGTAAACGCACAGTCACACAAATTGTTGAATCCATTACTTCAGCTGTTCGGTTAAAGCTTCTGTCATGCCATTTTAAGAAGTCCAAGGAAAGTGAGAAATATGCTCGTCTTTGGGAGTTACATGATTCTATTTTTATTATTCCATGATAGTTGGTGTTTTTTGTTTATGCACTATTAGGTGGTTTTTCCCTATTAGTGTTATTGGTTTTGTAATGGTTAGGTAAAATGGATGGTTTGTCATTCATTTTAGGCTGTTCGAGCTTGTGCTCGAGGTTAATGTGACATCCAGTCACATTCCATTGTACTTATTGGTTTTTTTTGGGATCTAATATATTTTACCGGGGAGTGACCCCTTTACCCAAAAAAAAAGCATTTCCATTCATAAATATCAAATTTACATAGGTCCCAAGTCATAGTATTTCATACAATTTTACAAAACATTTGAATGGAAATTTTTATTTAAGTGTGGGCAATAAATTCTTGTCGTCTTCCCGAGAATTACCTTCAAGTACCTGAGACAAAACATGTTAAAAGAAAAGGGTCAGCGAAAACGCCGAGTGAATTCATAGAGTTTAATGAAATCCATTAATATATCATCGGTATAAAATTATTACCGAAAATCATTTTTATACAATCTTTATAGTAGGCCATAAAATAGGCCAAAAACATTTTATACAAATCCTTGTCAAAATCATAATATAGGCATTTGCCTTCAAAATCATTATACGAACCATTGTCGTAAAAACATCATACAATACGTTTTATAACGTTGTATAGAGTTAAATAAAAATCGTTATATGAATATGGTTATGTAAAACCAAAAAAGCATAGTTCAGTGTTGCAACAGGTGGGTTGTTCAGCGAACGGGGCCTTTGAAGCTCCTCGCAGGCCAGGTGAGGGGTAGGTATGTAGCTCCGCGAGCTAAGAGCGCATCATCAGAGCAGGGCGAAAACGAACGAACATAATATCAAGAATAAGACCCCGTATTGCTAGTCAGGCAATATATTGTAATTCAAAGCGTATAGCAGTATTTTCGTTATTTGGATTATTATAAGCCGCATGACATTGCTACCTTACTATAACAAACAACGGGTAGCTAACCCGAAACTCAATTTGACCATCTAAATTAGCGTGTCATCACAAAAATCACGCTATGGAAATCTTCTACATAAATTCGCTTACCAATCAATGTGGCACAACGGGGATCAACCGTCACGGCGCGAACTGGGGTGATCATCCCCAAATAGTACTATTATATGCATAAGCGTCTACCAAATCCCTTTAGTTCACAATTCATGCTAATGGGACTTTTAGTGACATAACCTAACTTTAATAATCCATTTCATTTCATTTATCGGGTCATATAATCATTCCTCGGGTCATATAATCATTCGGGTCCAAATCAATAAGCAAATAATCGGGACAAATGGTGTCCTATTTTATGAAAACTAACATGTTATCTCCCTCTCGGGTTTATAAAATATTTCATAAAAACATTTAAAAGAGTGCGAGGCTATGAACTCACGTTGATTGGGAAAGGCGGGTTATCGGTAATTTGGACGTACGGTACGTGCTTCAATCACGGAAACCTAGACAAATAATACTCGTCTTAGACTCTTTTCCAATGACTTTATCAAAATAACAATTATGTATACATATGATGACTTTATAAATATGATGATGATCAAGTGGGATTGTATATTCTTATTTACTCATTTTAGTGTTATGTGTTGGTAACTTTTATACTAGTTACTAGTTTTACTTATTTACATGTTTTAGGCCCAATAAGCCTATTATAAGCCCATTACCTTATATTAATCTATTTTACACTTTTAATATCAGTATTATACTTTACATGTTGGGCCCAAGTGTGTTAAGCCCAATGAGTAAGTTTATAAGTGTTTAGCCAAATTAGTTGGATTAATAGTCCAATAAGGCTAACTTGGCCCGTTAATGTCCATATGCTATAAAGCTCGGGTTTTATCGGTTTTTACTTGTAATATATACTTATTCATCAGTACATGATTTATAAAAAGTTTACATTAGACGGGTCCGACCGTCTAAGTTTTAATTGACGAAAACGTTAATTTATCGGCTTTAGCCGGAAAGACGTAAAAAGCATGTTTATAGTTTTATAACTTATAAAACTTATCAAACTACCATTTTTATAAAATGTCCCTTTTATTTATTATTGTACATACTTATATAAATGTTATATATAAGTTAGTGGGTTTTAAGTTTACATTTTATATATTATTTACTTGAGTGCTATTATAATACTATATACTTTTTATTTTTATAAATGTGATTATTAATATTCAGTCCACTTAAATGACCATATCTAGAGTTATCTAAGGAGATGGAACCCCAAATTTTTATAGCAGAAACTACATGATATGTGCTTCATTTAACTCTTTTATAGCTACTGATGAATCAGCCTCTAAGTATTTTAATAAATTCGTCCAAAACAGTCTATGCAGATTTGCACTTCAATCTTGTTTTGATCATATCTCACTCATTATAATGATTCCATTGCATGGCCAACTCTCACATGTGTACAAGTCCTAATACTTGCTGTATATTGATTCAAATATAACATTTTATCAGTTTAACCTAAAGTTCTTTACTGTTTTTATACAGCCAACTATTTTAAGCATGATTTAACCATTTTTACATATAGTTTTCAATCTTTTTAATCAAATCTATCAACACCAAATCCCCACATAATATTTTTAATCATCATTAATCATCATCATCATATATGTATATATATATATATATATATATATATATATATATATATATATATATATATATATATATATATATATATATATATATATATATATATATATATATATATATATATATATATATATATATATATATATATATATATATATATATATATATATATATATATATATATATATATATATATATATATATATATATCATAACTAGGGTTCGTAACGAAAATGTATCAACTGCTGCTAGGGTTTTGTCAAACCCTAATATAAGTGCTGTTGATATAAGTGTCGGGGGGTCTCAAAAATCAGCGACTACGTCACCTATAAGTGTTGTTTCGTTCGCTGATGATGTTCATGTAGGTACGTTAGTGGGTGATGATGGGGCTGCAGTTGGTGATGTGACTGCTGTTCCGGAATCAGCAGGTGTACCAATACATAGTACTACTTGTGATACAAGTATTAAGCAGCGACCAGGGGTGTGTTCAGATCAGAATAAAGATGGTCATGTTACGGGTAATAATAAGCAGGAGAATGAATCGATAAGGGATCAGATTCATGCCAAAACCTATGTTGATCAACAGATGGGTTCATTTGCATCGGTCCTTCAAGGCAAGGCTGTCCAAAATAAGCCGAGTTCAAAGGTTGTGAAGATTTCAGAATTGAGATGTGAGGAACATGTTGAGGGAGCTCGTATTGCAATCCCGTATGATGTTGTTGAAGCGATTGAATCACGTTTTACGCACACGCTATATGGGCACTTTATTGGAAAACGATTAGCTTTCCCGCTTGTGGAAAACTATGTTAAAAATACGTGGGCTCATCTTGGTTTGAAACGTGTTCAACTTCATGAAGATTTTTTCCTTTTCCAATTTAATTCTCTAGAAGGAATGGAAGGAGTTCTTGAAAATAGCCCGTGGTTGATTAGAAACGTACCTATTTTCTTGAATATATGGTCGCCTACTACTGATTTGAAAAAGGCGGAGATCAAGAAAGCACCGGTGTGGGTTAAACTTCATCATGTATCGATTTTTGCTTATTCAGAGGTTGGTCTTAGTCTTATCACTACCCAAATTGGTACTCCTATTATGCTAGATTCTTATACGAGTAATATGTGCGCTAACTCATGGGGTCGTAACACATATGCTCGTGCGCTTATTGAGGTTTCAGCTGATGTTGAGTTACTGGAATCGATGGTAATTGTTGTTCCTAAAGGTCGTGATAAAGGTCATTCTTTGGTTACGATTGATATCGAGTACGAATGGAAACCACCTAGATGCTCTACATGCTTGATTTTTGATCATATTAATGATAGGCGCCCGAAATTTCCAAGGAAGTGGTCGTTCATGCTAATAGTGTTGTGGTAGATGATGGGTTTGAGGTGGTTAAGAATAAGAAGAATAAGGGTAAAAAGAAGCAACCACAAGTTGCAGGTATCAAGTTAACTAAACCGGCTCTTAATCTTCAGTTTCGTGATGTTGAGAGGGGTGAGACCTCTAAAGCTATGGGTCAGAACCCTAAGAAGGCAGCTCCTATGCTTAAGAAGGGTTTCTTAAATAACAAAGCCTCGAGCTTTGTAGCTAAGACTAATTATAAGGAGAAGAGTTCTCATAATTCTTTTAGTGCTCTTTGGGATAAGATAGATGATGGTACAGATTGGGAGGATGGTTTTAACACCAAGGAAGATGTGGTTAATCCCAGTGATAGTGAGGTTGATGAAGTCATATCGATTGATGATCGGTATGGTTCTCGTCAGCCTGATGTTCGCTCTAAGCATTAGTCTTGATATCGTTCTACTTTCATTGTTCATGCACCTTTAGGTGGTTTTTTCCTATTGGTGTTATTTGTTTTGTAATTGTTTAGTAGGATCATATGGCATGTCATATGATATAGTGGTTGTTCAAGCTTTTGCTTGAGGTTAATGTAGTATTGCAGCTACATTCTATTGTACTTCAATGCTTTTTGGGAATATATTTTACCGGGGTTTTCCCCTTTACCCAAAAAAACAATCATGTAATCAAATTACAACATATATATATATATATATATATATATATATATATATATATATATATATATATATATATATATATATATATATATATATATATATATATATATATATATATATATATATATATATATATATATATATATATAATCCAAGTTATATATATATTAAAATAACACTTCTCAGTCTGGCCTTGTCGGTAACTCAGGAATTCTTCGGCACCGTTATAGTCAAAAGATTTTTATACATTTTGAGAAAATTTTTTATAGTTAAAAGATTTTGAAATGTTTTATTCAAAACCTTGGTTTTAAAAATCTTTCGTTCTCTATAACGAGAGCTCTGGTACCAAACTATAACACCCCCAAATATTTATACTTTAGTTCAGCGGAAGAGTCGTTGGTGTTACGGGATAACACATTACTCAAATCATAGACAACGCATAAAAATCGCGTCGTTTAATAGTAAAGCATTTCCATTCATAAATATCAAATTTACATAGGTCCCAAGTCATAGTATTTCATACAATTTTACAAAACATTTGAATGGAAATTTTTATTTAAGTCTGGGCAATAAATTCTTGTCGTCTTCCCGAGAATTACCTTCAAGTACCTGAGACAAAACATGTTAAAAGAAAAGGGTCAGCGAAAACGCCGAGTGAATTCATAGAGTTTAATGAAATCCATTAATATATCATCGGTATAAAATTATTACCGAAAATCATTTTTATACAATCTTTATAGTAGGCCATAAAATAGGCCAAAAACATTTTATACAAATCCTTGTCAAAATCATAATATAGGCATTTGCCTTCAAAATCATTATACGAATCATTGTCGTAAAAACATCATACAATACGTTTTATAACGTTGTATAGAGTTAAATAAAAATCGTTATATGAATATGGTTATGTAAAACCAAAAAAAGCATAGTTCAGTGTTGCAACAGGTGGGTTGTTCAGCGAACGGGGCCTGTGAAGCCCCTCGCAGGCCAGGTGAGGGGTAGGTATGTAGCTCCGCGAGCAAGGAGCGCATCATCAGAGCAGGGCGAAAACGAACGAACATAATATCAAGAATAAGACCCCGTATTGCTAGTCAGGCAATATATTGTAGTTCAAAGCGTATAGCAGTATTTTCGTTATTTGGATTATTATAAGCCGCATGACATTGCTACCTTACTATAACAAACAACGGGTAGCTAACCCGAAACTCAATTTGACCATCTAAATTAGCGTGTCGTCACAAAAATCACGCTATGGAAATCTTCTACATAAATTCGCTTACCAATCAATGTGGCAAAACGGGGATCAACCGTCACGGCGCGAACTGGGGTGATCATCCCCAAATAGTACTATTATATGCATAAGCGTCTACCAAATCCCTTTAGTTCACAATTCATGCTAATGGGACTTTTAGTGACATAACCTAACTTTAATAATCCATTTCATTTTATTTATCGGGTCATATAATCATTCCTTGGGTCATATAATCATTCGGGTCCAAATCAATAAGCAAATAATCGGGACAAATGGTGTCCTATTTTATGAAAACTAACATGTTATCTCCCTCTCGGGTTTATAAAATATTTCATAAAAACATTTAAAAGAGTGCGAGGCTATGAACTCACGTTGATTGGGAAAGGCGGGTTATCGGTAATTTGGACGTACGGTACGTGCTTCAATCACGGAAACCTAGACAAATAATACTCGTCTTAGACTCTTGTCCAATGACTTTATCAAAATAACAATTATGTATACATATGATGACTTTATAAATATGATGATGATCAAGTGGGATTGTATATTCTTATTTACTCATTTTAGTGTTATGTGTTGGTAACTTTTATACTAGTTACTAGTTTTACTTATTTACATGTTTTAGGCCCAATAAGCCTATTATAAGCTCATTACCTTATATTAATCTATTTTACACTTTTAATATCAGTATTATACTTTACATGTTGGGCCCAAGTGGGTTAAGCCCAATGAGTAAGTTTATAAGTGTTTAGCCAAATTAGTTGGATTAATAGTCCAATAAGGCTAACTTGGCCCGTTAATGTCCATATGCTATAAAGCTCGGGTTTTATCGGTTTTTACTTGTAATATATACTTATTCATCAGTACATGATTTATAAAAAGTTTACATTAGACGGGTCCGACCGTCTAAGTTTTAATTGACGAAAACGTTAATTTATCGGCTTTAGCCGGAAAGACGTAAAAAGCATGTTTATAGTTTTATAACTTATAAAACTTATCAAACTACCATTTTTATAAAATGTCCCTTTTATTTATTATTGTACATACTTATATAAATGTTATATATAAGTTAGTGGGTTTTAAGTTTACATTTTATATATTATTTACTTGAGTGCTATTATAATACTATATACTTTTTATTTTTATAAATGTGATTATTAATATTCAGTCCACTTAAATGACCATATCTAGAGTTATCTAAGGAGATGGAACCCCAAATTTTTATAGCAGAAACTACATGATATGTGCTTCATTTAACTCTTTTATAGCTACTGATGAATCAGCCTCTAAGTATTTTAATAAATTCGTCCAAAACAGTCTATGCAGATTTGCACTTCAATCTTGTTTTGATCATATCTCACTCATTATAATGATTCCATTGCATGGCCAACTCTCACATGTGTACAAGTCCTAATACTTACTGTATATTGATTCAAATATAACATTTTATCAGTTTAACCTAAAGTTCTTTACTGTTTTTATACAACCAACTATTTTAAGCATGATTTAACCATTTTTACATATAGTTTTCAATCTTTTTAATCAAATCTATCAACACCAAATCCCCACATAATATTTTTAATCATCATTAATCATCATATATATATATATATATATATATATATATATATATATATATATATATATATATATATATATATATATATATATATATATATATATATATATATATATATATATATATCTATATATATATATATATATATATATATATATATATATATATATATATATATATATATATAAAGAAAATACAAGATAACATAACCAAAATAAAAAGAGGATAGGAAGAACAATCTCTATACCACCAAGATTGTGTATGTGATGATCAAGGCTTGGATTTTGACGGCAAAACTTGTGATAAACCAATATCAACATCAAGTCCACCAATCTTTATAAACTCCATGTGGGAAATCAGCCCTATGACACCAAGAAATCTCCTCTTTGTATGTTAAAATGATCACCAATCAACAAAGCTTCAAAGGTCTTCCATCATAGGTGTAGATAACACAAGATTTAAGGTTAAATTTGATCAATTGGGTGTTTTTGTTCCTGATGAGGGACGGCCAAATGAGAGAGAGATGAGAGAAATTGTGGTTTTTGCATATTGTGAGAATGAGTTAGTGCTTTGTTGCAAGTGGTTATGAATGTTTAGATAGCTTGCAAAGTTAAGCAAGACATGTGTCTTGCTTACTTTGTAAGCTTGACACCTAAGGGTGTGTTGTTAGCTAGTGTTAGCTGTCCCATATTGGGGGTGGGGCAAAAGTGGTTTTGTCTCATCCCTAATTATTTACGGGTACTCTTCGATTCTAGTTTCCTCGATTACATGCCCGCGGGTCGTTTTATGAAAAACGTTTTTATACATTATGAATCAACGACACAAAACGAATCTAATAGAAATTGTCTCATCAAAAACGGAGTTAAAAAACGTAAATACGTAATCCTAAGGTTTCCGGTTTAGTCGTAAAGGACGTTAAATTATGAACGTAAGTCCTAATCTCTTCTCGTAAATTTGCGAGTTTATGAACCAACACAAATTAAAAATCCCAAAATAATATTCACGGATAAATTTATTTCCTCAAATGTCAGACTGTCACCAAAGACGGTGTATGTAAACGTAAGCACATAACGTAGAGTCCTCCGGTTTAGACGTAGTCGATGCTATTTCAAGATGTAAATCCAATTTTCTTCCCAAAATAAGTGAGTTCATAATATAACATTAAAATAATGTTTTTAAATAATACTTGAGAATAAAATATCGACCATAAATTGAAGGATTGTCACAGTATCGACCCAAAGTTTTGTACCCACAAAATTTTAATAGAGGAAGACAACAAGCCCGCAATTTAATGTTAAAGGAGGGTGAACCCCAAAATTCACGACGTCATCAAAAAGGAAGTCCTTAAACTCCTTGACACGGGAATGATTTACCCTATATCTGATAGCCCCTGGGTGAGTCCCATTCATTGTGTCCTTAAAAAGGGAGGAATGACCGTTGTGCCAAATGATGAAAATGAGTTAATTCCAACTCGACTCGTGACCGGTTGGAGGGTGTGTATTGACTATCGTAATTTACATGACGCCACTCGTAAAGACCATTTTACCTTGCCCTTCATGGATCAAATGTTGGAGCGTCTTGCGGGAAACGATTTCTATTGCTTCTTAGATGGTTTTTCCGGTTACTTTAAAATCCCCATCGATCCCCGTGATCAAGAAAAAACTACGTTTACGTGTCCATATGGAAAGTTTGCCTATCGTAGAATTCCATTCGGACTTTGCAATGCACCGGGAACTTTTCAACGGTGCATGATGGCTATTTTTCATGACATGATCGAGAAGAAGATGGAAGTCTTCATGGATGACTTTTCCGTGTTTGGTAGTTCGTTCACTTCGTGTTTAGGAAATTTGAAACAAATGTTGGAACGTTGTGAGGAAACCAACCTTGTACTCAATTGGGAAAAATGTCATTTTATGGTTAAAGAAGGAATCGTCTTAGGGCACAAGGTCTCGAAAGCGGGGATTGAGGTAGACAAAGCTAAGATAGACGTCATCTCCAAATTACCTCATCCTAAAACCGTTAAGGGACTTAGGAGTTTCCTAGGCTAAGCGGGCTTTTATCGTCGATTCATCAAGGATTTTTCAAAGATATCTCGACCCATTACACACCTCCTCAAAAAAGATGCTCCTTTTGTCTTTAACGAAGATTGTGTACGAGCCTTTGAAATCCTTAAGAGAAAAGTTACGGAAGCTCCCATTCTTGTTGCTCCTAACTTGAACCTCCCATTTGAACTCATGTGTGATGCAAGTGATTACGCCATTGGGGCCGTTTTGGGGCAACGTCATGAAAAGCACTTACTGCCTATTCACTATTCTAGTAAGACGATGACCGAGGCTCAACTTAAGTATACCACAACGGAAAAGGAATTCCAAGCCGTGGTGTATGTTTGAGAAATTCCAACCTTACCTCGTCTTGACCAAAAGCATAGTGTATACGTATCATTCGGCAATCAAGTACCTCTTCGCTAAACAAGATGCTAAGCCGAGATTGCTTCGTTGGATTCTCCTCCTACAAGAATTTGATGTCACAATCCTTGACAAAAAGGAGCCGAGAATTTAGCGGCCGATCACCTCTCTCGATTGGAAGATCCTCACCAAAGTGTGTACGAGAGCAAGGAAATCACCGAAACATTTCCTCTCGAGACACTTGGTGTAGTGATATCCAAGAAAGATTCTTCCACCCCATGGTTTGCGGACATCGCAAATTACCATGCGGGCAACTTCATCATTAAGGGTATGACGACTCAACAAAAACGGAAATTATTTCGTGACGTCAAGTTCTACTTTTGGAACGAACCTTACCTATTTCGGACTTGTGCGAATCAAATTATTCGACGTTATGTTTTTTGCACCGAAGCTACTAATATCCTTAGAGCTTGTCACAAGGGACCGACGGGTGGTCACCATGGTGCTAATCTCACGGCGAAGAAGGTCTTTGATTCCGGTTTCTTTTGGCCTACTATTTATCGAGATGCGCACTGATGGTAGTAAAAATACGTGTTTAGGAAAACAACGTATAATGCGGGCAAGTATTAAGTAGTACGATTTAATTAAAAACCGCAAAACCGATAAATATAGGTTCGTTCTCGAAGGAGGTGTGTGATTAAGTGCCAATATGTAAAATCAAAGTTTAGATTAGTTACGTTTTTGGATGATCAAGAGAGAAAAATAAAGACGATAAACGCTAAAAATTACACTACGAGGTAAAACGATCGAAATCGTAAAACTCGACGAAAAACGAAAGTGTCCTAAAAATTACCAAAAAATTCCCATAAATCAAGAAAAATATGGTTTATAGCCTTCTTTACTTTATGCATTTATCTATACTTTGATACTCATTTCCATGGACATTGTTTAGTCCTTTCATTTACAGTACTTATGTTTGTGTGTGATGGACTACCGATGTTTGATTCTGGTATTTCCTTTATGGTCATGTAATGTTTAGACATTTATCCTTGTATGTTTTGATGACACGCCATAATCACGCGTGACATTCCATTTATCAAAATGGGGTGTTACAGTTTATGTGTTAGCATTAGCTTGCTTTCTTCTTATTTCAGCTTTATATGCATGATTAGATAATTTAAAATTAGTTTGAATATGATTTAAATAGATTTGGTTTGTTAAAATTTGGTTTTCAGAAGTTAAGAGGGTGTTTGGGTATGTGATTTTAGCTGATTAAAGTGACAATACATTGGTTGAAAACCACTTAGACACACCTAGTTAGTTAGTCTAAATGTTTATCAGTTGTTGGTTTTCAGTATTGTAGGGTTTTAAAACATTTTGCATGTTCAAATTTTGATAAAAATCAGTAAGCCTTGAAACAGGTTTGTATTAGTAAGATTTGACCACCAAATCTTGTAATTTGTGAGTAGAACCGGTATTCTAGGGTTTGGTATGTGCTTGTTGTGTTTTGGTTAAGATTTTAGCAAGACTGACCAGCTTGAATCTCACCAATTGGCCAATCGGACCAGACCTTTTGCCCAGACCCATACCAAATGCATTAGTGACTGAATTTGGGCCCTTGTGTGTTATTTTTGTGTGCAGCTTTGTGTTTTTCTTGTGTATCTAGACTATCTACACTCCAATGAGTGTAGGGGTGCCCATTGTTCCAACAAAAACCAAGCAATCATCATAAAACGCCCACAATCAAGATCTCAAAGTTCATTAGTTGAAGTATTAGAGTCATCCGAGAACGATTTGGTTCTCGGATAGAACTAGTTTTTGGGGAGTTTTTCACTGTAGCATAATTGTAAAACCTGTGCATGATTTTGTAGTTTTTAGGCTTGATTCTCGTCTATTTTAGGGTTTGTTAGTGTTTTTGTAGAGCATAAGTCATTAGGATTGTGTCTAGTTTAAAAAGAAAGTAAAAAAAATAATTAGCCAAAAGGACGTGGCCAGGACTCGAACCTGCGCCACTCCTCTCACACACCAATGCCTCAACTAACTCTGCCCTTGGGTCTTTTACTGACCAAGGTTCTTTTCATTATTTACTTATAGTGTTTTTGTCTGTGCTTATTTAATACAATTCGAGTATAAATAAGCTATTTCCAGCTTATTTGATAAGCCTTTTTACTTCTTTTCATTTTTCCTGCATTCCTTATTCCATTTAGGACTGGAAAGTGTCCTAAAAATCTCTCTTCCAATCGTATCTCTATCTACAATCAGTCATATTAGTCCTTGATTTTCTGTTCTATGGCTTGTTCTTTGATTTCTTTTCGAAGAATCAATGAATGTCATGTAGCAGATCTTTGAAACTAGTTTGATTGGTTTGGATATGCAATCGATTTTCAGAGCGTGTTTTTTTTATAGAAGTGGTGTGCTTATATTCACGTTTTATATCTATTGGAAATCCTCCTATGCAGCCGAAACCCTAACCCTTTTAGGGCTTCGTTTTGTTATGATATTTTGAAGGGTTTCGATGCTGGTTATTGATTGATCTAGGGTCTTTCAATGGATCGTGTGTATTGGCCGATTCATATGGTTTATACCCTTTTTAGGGTTACTTGGGATGGCCGCTGTGATGATGGATCTCTGAATCATCTTCATGTGTGGGTTTCGTTTGGGTGTCTCGTTGGTACGGTGCTGCTGAATCATGCTTATGGGGTCCTATCCGTGGTTTTAGAGTCGTATATATGGCAGTGTATCAGGGTATGTGATGGTGCAGGCGAGATCAAGGAAACTCTAGTTTCTAGGGTTTTTTACTGTTTATTTTAATATATTTTCTGGCTCGCTGGGGATTGTGGCTGCTTGTGGTGTATGCGATGGTTATTTGTGGATGTTTTCGGCTAGTGCAACTGTGTGCTGCGTAGGGTGTTATATGGGTGTTTGTAGGTCATGGGTTTGGGGAGAGGATGATGTTTATTTATCTGTTAATATGTTACGGTGTTGGAGACCTGCAACATGTTATGGATTTGGTCCATTTATCTGGTCTTGTTATTATTTTGGTAGCATCTACTGATGACTAAGGTGATGGTTGGAAGTTGATTATGAATGTGTCACATTCATATTCACTCGGTGAGGATGGCACTCCTCAACGGGTTCTTATAATAATTTTATTTGGCACTCGTTATACTTCAAGGTTTTATGATTATTTAAAGCACATCGAGATTACTCGGCTATTATGGAATTGTTATTGGTTTTGAAGGTGGTATTTGTTGGCTATTTCGTTTTCCAGAGATACTCCTTGTTACACGCTGGATATGCTTGCGTATGCTTTCTATCCTTGGTTATGTGAAGAAGACATGAAGTCGTTGGGCTTGAAACGAACTAGGGTTCATATCTTATGTTTTTATATATTACTTTATGTTTTTTCTTCACTAGTTCTACCTAGTAGTGGCTTGTCACTATATGTTAGGTTTTTGGTTGTCGCACTTGATGTGCGTGGTTGTAGCTCATGTAACGGGCTGTGATGTAGGAAATCACCTGCATCCATTGTACTTCAACGTTTTTTGGTGTAATATATTTTACCGGGGTTGAGTCCCTTTTACCCAAAAAAACGGCTAGCAATACGATCAGTGCACGGATATACAAGTGAAGCATGAATAATATAAGCATATAAGCATGAAACAGTGGAAGAAACTAAGTCCTGAATAACCCGGTTATATCATAATAAAACTGGTTTTATAGTTTGAAAAGCCTTATATTTATCTTGTAAAAACTTTTTAACATATTTTACCGTTAGCCAATATAGGTCATGAAATATCAACGTGCATGAATACTTGGAGGGGTGACCTCGTCATGCAAATTAGAGGGGCTTCCTCTAATTTAATATACTGGTTTTGGGTAGGAGGGATCAGCTCCTTGTGAAGGATGCAAGGCACACACCACATTCACACTGAGTAATCTGCTGAAAACATGTATACTAGGATGCACCCATATGCCCCACCTGATAATATAATAAATGGCCAAAATCTGAAAGGGACGCCACCAGCTATCACTCCGCCGTGGTGAAGTCATAACACTGGTGCCTCAAGTGTTATGGTTATGGTACCTCTATAACTAGGTGAAACTGGTCATGCATGTATATGGCTTTAGGTATTCTAATTAAACATAAGCAATCAAAACATATAAAACATATAATGGGGAAAACAGTTGGCTGCATACGGGAAATCCTAATAAGGAAGAATGTTCATACTGAAAGGACGGAGAATCCGTACCTTATGTCCAGTGAACGAAGAAGACGAACGGAAGATAGTCCTACTTCGGTATCACTAATGCTACATAAATACATACGTGTATAAATATCTGATTACTGAGTACGTAACTGGTTTTATATCATGTCTTAGCTTGTTTTATATGTTCATGTCATGTTTTACTGATTTAAGCTTTATACTGTGTTTATCATATATTCTGTCTATTCTGATTAAGTATTACTTGTATTTCATGTATTATTAAACTTGTTGTGTAATAATAAGTAACTTCCTAAAAATAGTAGGTTTCCTAAAATAGAAAGTTTCCAAAAATAGAAAGTTATCAAAAATAGAAAGTTTCCAAAAATAGAAAGTTTCCAAAAATAGAAAGTTTCCAAAAATAGAATTACTGCTTAAAATAGATAAGTTTCTAGAAATAGAAAGTTTCCAAAAATAGATTAGTTGCCTTAAATAAATAAGTTTCTAAAAATAGAAAGTTTCCATAAATAGATATAAGCTGGATAATTAAGCTAATTATATAAGCTTAAGTGTTTTACTGATTAATATTCTAAGTCATGTGATTATATAGTATAGTTTATTAATTATTTCATGTGAATTAAATAACTATAGGTTAAAGTATTTAATTAAATATAACATGATTTTAATTAAATAAAGGTAAAATACTAAGGTTAAAACATGTATTATTATCTATTAATAATATAACCTAAGTCATGTAAATTAATTAATTATAAGTCATGGTTTTAATAATTAATTAATTATATAGTCTAATTAAAAGATAAATACTTAGGTTAAAATTCATGAATTAATAATTAAATTAATAACCTAAGTCATGTAAATTAAATTAATCATGTTCATACTTTAATAAATTTAATTTGTAAGTCTTGTAAAAAAAATAATATAACTTGTAAAAATTAATAAACCTTGAAAAATGACTCATGAACCGGACCGTGTTTTAAATCTAAACATGTGAACCGGACCCGTGTTTAAAAACCATGAACCGGACCCGTAAACATCACCATACCCCGACTGTCGGGGTTTCCCCTTGCCTTGCTGCTGCCGTGACACAACCACCACCAAACCGAGACCTTAAGGTCTCGGTGGTGTGAATATAAGCCAAGCCGAGACCCCCTTTGGGGTTCGGTTAGGCGTCGGCCACAAACAAAACACCCCTAAACCCATGATTGATCATACCCCATGATTATTAACATGTTCAATTACTTGTTTTTAATTAGTTTATTAAAAACATGCATGATTTTATGTGATACAATAACTCAAAACATAAAAAGAAAAGGTTAAAGGTTATACCAAATACGTGGAATCAAGAAGATGAACACACTAACGATCCTTGCAAGAAATCAAAGATCAAAATCAACCTGAATCACCCTTTGGTGATGTAAACCCGGCGGCCAATGGAACAAGGAGGAAGAACCAGGGTTTTAATTATTTTCTAAATTTTGTAATTAATGAAACATGTTTTCCCTTTTTCTATAGTTAGTAAATTTGCATGGGCTTGGCCCATGTTCTTGTTGTAGCCGCGGGTAGGGGCCCACCTAAGGGTAACCCGAACCTTTCTCGTGTCTAAAATAATAGTGTGTTCTCGTGTTCGTGTTTTACGTGTTTTAATTAGTTATCGATCGCGACTTAATATATTTATTCGTGTTCGTAATAAATATATATACATACGTAATATTAGCTCGTGATTAATTTACGTTCATGATTTCATGTTCGCATGTTCGTGATTATAATTATTATTGGAATAATTATCGTGTGTTCATACGTAATAAATACTTATCGTGTTATAACACGTACGTAATACTTGGAATTTTTGTTCGTGAAACGTAAACATGCTATAAAAAGGAAAATTCTAATCATGTACGTACTATCGTAAGGTACTATTCATGGTAAAAGCATGCGGGTTTTACAACTCTTACTCTCTAAAAAGAATAATTCGTCCCCGAATTATAGATAAAGTAAACTGGAAAAGAAGAACATACCCGAATTCAAAATATGAAATGAGGGTAAGAAGCCCGTATAGACTCCTCTGTTTCCCAAGTGGCTTCCCGCTCGGTATGATCCCTCCAAAGGATTTTGACGAATGGAATCGTCTTCCTTCTCATGACTCGTTCTTGTCTGTCAAGAACTCGTTCGGGTTCTTCTATGAAAGTGAGATCTTAACGAATCTGTTCCAGTGGATACTGAACCATGTGAAGGGGATGATACTGGTACCCTCTGAGTAAGGACACATGAAACACATTGTGTACATGCGAAAGCTACGGAGGTAACGCTAAACCGGTAAGATACTTCACCGACTCGTTCAATGATATCAAACGGTCCGATGAATCGAGGACTGAGGTTCCCTTTAATTCCAAAACATCTAACACCACGTGCCGGCGAAACCTTAAGGAAAACGTGATCTCCTACGTTAAAATGTATGTCTCTACGATGCTTGTCTGCGTAGCTCTTCTAACGTGATCGTGCTTCTTGAAGTTTCTGCTTAGCTACTGTGACCCTCTCATTAGTCAACTCTATGATCTCTGGCCCTTCAAGTGTTCGCTCAACAACTTGATTCCAGCGGATTGGGGCGTGACACTTTCTGCCATACAACATCTCGAAAGGAGCACACTTGATACTTGCCTGCCAACTGTTGTTGTATGCAAACTCCACCAAACAGATATAATCGTCCCAATCACCCGTCCATTCCAACGCACATGACCTCAACATGTCTTCCAATGTTTGAATCGTTCGCTCTGACTGCCCGTCTGTTTGAGGATGAAAAGTCGTGCTAAGCTTAAGTTGTATACCCCAAGCTTTCTGCAGACCTCTCCAGAATCGCGAAGTGAATCAAGGATCTCTGTCTGAGACGATGCTAGATGGAGCACCGTGAAGTCTCATGATCTCCCTTCTATAAGTATCGGCGAGTTTACTGACTGAATCTTCCTTGCGGATCGGTAAGAAATGAGCTGATTTGGTAAGTCGATCTATGATAATCCAGATTGCATCGTGCTTCCTCTTGGTTGGCGGAAGACCAGTAACAAAATCCGTGGTGATTTTGTCCCACTTCCACTCTGGAATATCTAACGGTTGAAGAAGACCGTCAGATCGCTGATGCTCGATCTTAACCTGCTGGCAGGTAAGACATTTGGAGACGTAAGTGGCAACATCCTGTTTCATACCACTCCACCAAAAGTACTGCTTGAGGTCATGGTACATCTTGGTTGAACCAAGATGTATAGAGAATGTGGAGCTATGAGCCTCAACTAACAAGGCTTCTCGGAGTTCTTGATCATCAGGAATACAAAGTCTCGTTCCCTGCCATAAGATACCATCTGCATCTACTCGAAATTCTGTCTGCATCTCCAAATTCTGAATTATCGCCCATATTTCCCCATCATCTTTCTGAGCTTCCTTGATCTTAGAGAGTAACTCGGGTTCTACTCTAAGATTAGCCCAGTAACCGTGCTGTCCACGTACCATGATCTCTATGTCTAGTTTCTCTAAGTCTCTTATGATTTCCTCCTCAATCTCAATGTCGTTGATCATTCCGGACTTTCTGCTAAGTGCATCTGCTACTACATTCGCCTTGCCGGGATGATACTGCAGATTAATGTCATAATCCTTCAACAGCTCTAACCATCTCCTCTGTCTCATGTTCAATTTACGCTGAGTGAAGATATACTTCAAGCTCTTGTGGTCCGTGAAAATATCACTTGATTCTCCATATAAGTAGTGCCTCCATATCTTCAATGCAAACACGACTGCAGCAAGTTCCAAGTCATGCGTAGGGTAATTTTCCTCATAAGGCTTAAGCTGTCGTGAAGCGTACGCGATCACTTTCCCATGTTACATGAGAACACAGCCAAGTCCCTTCCCCGATGCATCACTGTAGATTTGAAATCCACCCGTACCAGATGGGAGAGTAAGAATAGGTGCAGATACTAACTTCTGCTTCAGGTCTTCAAAGCTCTTCTCTCGTTCTTCAGTCCAGACGAATTTCTCCCCTTTCCGCATCTGTTTTGGTCAATGGTAGTGCTAGGCGGTAAAAGTTCTCAACGAACCTACGGTAATAGCCAGCTAAGCCTAGGAAACGGCGGACTTCAGTCGCTGATGTCGGCCTTGGCCACTTAGTAATAGCCTCAACCTTCGCTGGATCCATCGTGATTCCTTCTCCTGATACAATGTGACCTAAGAATGCCACCTTGTCTAACCAGAACTCACACTTGGAGAATTTAGCATACAGCTGCTTCTGGCGAAGAATCTGTAGTACTGTACGAAGATGGTCTTCTTGTTCCTCCTTGGACTTAGAGAAAATCAGGATGTCATCGATGAAGACAATGACGAACTTGTCCAGAAATTCATGGAAGATTCTGTTCATCAGATCCATGAACACTGCTGGAGCATTGGTAAGGCCAAATGGCATGACTACAAACTCGTAGTGGCCATAGCGGGTATGAAAATCAGTCTTGGCGATGTCTTGCTCCTTAACCCGTAGCTGATGATAGCCTGACCTGAGATCAATCTTGGAGAAGTGTTTGGCCTCTTGGAGTTGGTCAAACAGATCGTCTATACGTGGGAGTGGATACCTATTCCTGATGGTAATCTTGTTGAGCTCGCGATAATCTATGCAAAGGCGCATACTGCCGTCCTTCTTCTTAACAAATAAGACTAGTGCGCCCCATGGAGATGCGCTCAGTCGAATGAAACCTCGTTCCAGAAGTTCTTGTAGTTGATCCTTCAGCTCCTTTAACTCTATGGGAGCAATGCGATAAGGAGCCTTGGAAATCGGCTCAGCTCCTGGGATGAGCTCGATATTAAATTCCACTTCACATGCAGGTGGTATGCCCGGAAGTTCTTCTGGAAATACATCTGGAAATTCTAACACTATCGGTTGATCCTGAATTGATGGGGATTTAGCATCCATGTCATGAACAGTAGCTAGATAACCCTCGCAACCATGTGAAAGTAGTACACGTGCTTGCAAGGTTGATATGATTTGTACAGACCTGCCGGTTACGAACCCGTTGTGAATGTACTCTGGCGCATTAACATTACCGAAGATGACTCAATATGAATGGCAGTCTATGGTAGCATGATGCTTGGATAGCCAATCCATGCCCAAAATCAAGTCAAAATCATTCATGTCTAGCGGAAGTGCGTCAACAGGACGAACCTTGTCGTCAAACTCTAAGGGAAGGCTCTTGTACACCTGGGTTATAAGTACAGAGTCTCTCAAAGGCGTGGAAATACTGAGCCTATTCTCTAGTGGCATGGGGAGTATCCTACCATTCTTGGCATAAGCAGTAGAAATGACCGAGTGAGTAGCACCCGTATCAAACAGAACACATGCAACTTGACCATAAATATACAAGATTTCAATGATGGTACCTGTAGACTTGTTGGCCTGATCGCGAGATGTCGTGTAAACGCGCCCAGTAGTAGGAGGAGGCTTGGTATCAGCATGTCTCGATGTGCCCTCCATCTCGCCCTTGCGGCAGTCCTTCATGCGATGGCCAGGAAGACCACACTTGAAGCATGCGTCACTGTCGCGGCGACATGGCCCTGGGTGCCTACGGTGGCAAGTAGAGCAACGAGGATGAGTATATCCTCCATCAGGTGTCCTGACTGGCTGAGAACCTGATAAAACATTATACATGAGAAATGATAATAGGGTACAAAGGACAATGCGGATAATCGTAAGATTGAATACCAGTGATAGCTGGAGGGTTAGGCTGCGAACCTCTCTGGTTCTGGTCCCTACCGTTTCCATGGTTCCTGGTAGAAGATTTGCTACTGTGTTAGAATTAAGAGTTATAACATGTAATCATAAGAAAATGCGTAAGTATAAGGACCTGCTGTTGTTGGAGTGTCCAGCGTTGTTACGGTAATTATCATTACCGCTATGCCTATCCGTAGCAAAACGGTCGTTAGTCTGACCGTTTCCTTTGGGCTGATTAGGCTGCTGCTGAGTAGCCGGCTGAGACCGGTCCCCAGTCTTCTGCCTGGAAGATACAATTTAAAGAGATGAAATATTGACATATACTGAAAGAATACGGATTGGTCACCGCTTGATTTCGATGTTTACCTCTTATCGGGTCTATCTGCTTCCCCGAACTCATCTCTCTCCTGCAGCATCTCCAGCTTACGTGCTGCATCGGCCACTTGTGCTACCGTGTTGAACGTAGCACACACCAAGTTGTTTGCGACCGATGTGCGAAGAGCCCACCTAAAGTGGTGTGCCTGCTCTTCAGGAGTACCTGCCCCTGCACCAAGGAAACCAGCTAAGCGAAGAAAGCGCTGCATGAACTCGTTGCTATTCTCCTCAGCTCTCTGACGGATCCCATGGTACTCCCTCTTCAACTTGTCTTGCTCAACCTTGGGAAAGAACTGCTCCATCACCCTACCTCTGAACTGAGCCCATGTCAAAACAGCCACCCAATTATCACCTCCCTCAAACTTCTTCAGTGCTAACCACCAATTTAACACATCACCTTCGAACCGGTAGCATGCCAACCTCGACTTGAAAACGGGGTCACAACCCATAGCGTCGAAGATCTTCTCAATGTGAGCCAACCAGCTTTCAGCTTCACTGGGGCTATCTGTTCTCTCGAAAGCTCGAGGACGGAGCTTGTTGAATCTCTCCAGCCATGTAGCCAATGTCACTAGAGGAGGAGGAGGAGGTGCTGGGTGATGTTGCTGATTGTTGGCAGCCTGAACCTCAGCCTTGATTTCGTTTCTCAGCTGAGGAAGCAAAGCTTGCATTGCAGCTTGGATTGTTGCATTGAGTTGTTCCTGCTCGCGTGTGAGAACCATCTGACAGTATAACATAAAATACATGATTAAACTGATCGAAACATAAACTATATACATGAAAAAAATTTATACCAATAAATCATGAGAAAAATTTTATGCAAGAAAACTTGTACATGAATGCATAACGCAGTTTTATGAAAACTTTTGTATGCTCGAGAGTGAACGCCTATGGTCAGTTCACCCAAAATAAAAGTCATGTCGAGGGGACGCCTATGGGTCGGTCCCAAATTTAAAAGTTTCGATAAAACACATGCGACTAAATAGGGCCAGTCCTGTACCAACCATTACTTAGTCATAAACCGGCGACAATGACATATATATGTATGCATGAAAATGATGAATGCATGAAAACCGACTGTCAGTTCTAGGAAGACCATAGTGACTACCCACTAATCACAGGTCATGTTTTGAGAGCCTACAGGTCGAAGCCTTGGCTCTGATACCATAATTATAACACCTCATTTTGATAAATGGAACGTCACGCGTGATTATGGCGTGTCATCAAAGCATACAAGGATAAATGTCTAAACATTACATGACCATAAAGGAAATACCGGAATCAAACATGGGTAGTCCAAAAGTAGAACTCATCACACACAAACATAAGTAGTGTAAATGAAAGGACTAATCAATGTCCATGGAAATGAGTATCAAAGTATAGATAAATGCATAAAGTAAAGAAGGCTAGAAAGCTTCCAGTCCATATGCACGTACGCGTAAAGTCTACGAGCGTCCCTGAGTACCTGCCGTTTTGGAAACATGAAAAGGAAAACGGCTGAGCAATACGCTCAGTGCACGGATATACAAGTGAAGCATGAATAATATAATCATATAAGCATGAAACAGCGGAAGAAACTAAGTCCTGAATAACCCGGTTATATCTTAATAAAATTGGTTTTATAGTTTGAAAAGCCTTATGTTTATCTTGTAAAAATTGTTTAACATATTTTACCGTTAGCCAATATAGGTCATGAAATATCAACGTGCATGAATACTTGGAGGGGTGACCTCGTCATGCAAATTAGAGGGGCTGCCTCTAATTTAATATACTGGTTTTGGGTAGGAGGGATCAGCTCCTTGTGAAGGATGCAAGGCACACACCACATTCAAACTGAGTAATCTACTGAAAACATGTATACTAGGATGCACCCATACGCCCCACCTGATAATATAATAAATGGCCAAAAGCTGAAAGGGACGCCACGAGCTATCACTCCGCCATGGTGAAGTCATAACACTGGTGCCTCCAGTGTTATGGTTATGGTACCTCCATAACTAGGTTAAACTGGTCATGCATGTATATGGCTTTAGGTATTCTAATTAAACATAAGCAATCAAAACATATAAAACATATAATGGGGAGAACAGTTGGCTGCTTACGGGAAATCCTAATAAGGAAGAATGTCCATACTGAAAGGACGGAAAATCCGTACCTTATGTCCAATGAACGAAGAAGACGAACGGAAGAGAGTCCTACTTCGGTATCACTAATGCTACATAAATACATACGTGTATAAGTATCTGATTACTGAGTACGTAACTGGTTTTATATCATGTCTTAGCTTGTTTTATATGTTCATGTCATGTTTTACTGATTTAAGCTTTATACTGTGTTTATCATATGTTCTGTCTATTCTGATTAAGTATTACTTGTATTTCATGTATTATTATACTTGTTGTGTAATAATAAGTAACTTCCTAAAAATAGCAGGTTTCCTAAAATAGAAAGTTTCCAAAAATAGAAAGTTACCAAAAATAGAAAGTTTCCAAAAACAGAAAGTTTCCAAAATAGAAAGTTTCCAAAAATAGAAAGGTTCCAAAAATAGAAAGTTTCCAAAAATAGAATTACTGCTTAAAATAGATAAGTTTCTAAAAATAGAAAGTTTCCGTAAATAGATTAGCTGCCTTAAACAAATAACTTTCTAAAAATAGAAAGTTTCCATAAATAGATATAAGTTGGATAATTAAGCTAATTATATAAGCTTAAGTGTTTTACTGATTAATATTCTAAGTCATGTGATTATATAGTATAGTTTATTAATTATTTCATGTGAATTAAATAAATATAGGTTAAAGTATATAATTAAATATTACATGATTTTAATTAAATAAAGGTAAAATACTTAGGTTAAAACATGTATTATTATCTATTAATAATATAACCCAAGTCATGTAAATTAATTAATTATAAGTCATGATTTTAATAATCAATTAATTATATAGTCTAATTAAAAGATAAATACTTAGGTTAAAATTCATGAATTAATAACTAAATTAATAACCTAAGTCATGTAAATTAAATTAATCATGTTCATGCTTTAACTAATTTAATTTTTAAGTCTTGTAAAAAAATAATATAACTTGTAAAAATAATAAACCTTGAAAAATGACTCATGAACCGGACCGTGTTTTAAATCTAAACATGTGAACCGGACCCGTGTTTAAAACCCATGAACCGGACCCGTAAACATCACCATACCCCGACTAAGTTGGGGTTTCCCCTTGCCTTGCTGCTGCCGTGACACAACCACCACCAAACCGAGACCTTAAGGTCTCGGTGGTGTGAATATAAGCCAAGCCGAGACCCCCTTTGGGGTTCGGTTAGGCGTCGGCCACAAACAAAACACCCCTAAACCCATGATTGATCATACCCATGATTATTAACATGTTCAATTACTTGTTTTTAATTAGTTTATTAAAAACATGCATGATTTTATGTGATAAAATAACTCAAAAAACATAAAAAGAAAAGGTTAAAGGTTATACCAATTACGTGGAATCAAGAAGATGAACACCCCAACGATCCTTGCAAGAAATCAAAGATCAAAATCAACCCGAATCACCCTTTTGGTGATGTAAACCTGGCGGCCAAAGGAACAAGGAGGAAGAACTAGGGTTTTAATTATTTTCTAAATTTTGTAATTAATGAAACATGTTTTCCCTTTTTCCCTAGTTAGTAACTTTGCATGGGCTTGGCCCATGTTCTTGTTGTAGCCGCGGGTAGGGGCCCACCTAAGGGTAACCCGAACCTTTCTCGTGTCTAAAATAATAGTGTGTTCTCGTGTTCGTGTTTTACGTGTTTTAATTAGTTATCGATCGTGACTTAATATATTTATTCGTGTTCGTAATAAATATATATACATACGTAATATTAGCTCGTGATTAATTTACGTTCATGATTTCATGTTCGCATGTTCGTGATTATAATTATTATTGGAATAATTATCGTGTGTTCATACGTAATAAATACTTATCGTGTTATAACACGTACGTAATACTTGGAATTCTTGTTCGTGAAACGTAAACATGCTATAAAAAGGAAAATCCTAATCATGTACGTACTATCGTAAGGGTACTATTCATGGTAAAAGCATGCGGGTTTTACATAAACAGTATCTCACATAAACCAAAAAAATCACACTTTAAAGCTTAAAATAAGGGTTCAAGCCATGATACCTTTCTGATTACATCCAAACCAGAGGGATGGGCTGATGCCATCTTCCTTTCAGCTTAAAACTGAGCTTATGGCTATTGTGAGAAGGATGTTTGAGTATAGAGAAGGTTGAACAATATCTTCAAAAATTTGCAAGAATGAAAGCGAATTGTGTGAGACTTTCTTGATGTCTTTTGTTCCTGCACAAAACCACAAGACCAAGAACAAGCTACAAGTAACAAAAGACTACAAGCCGTGAGCTTGTAGCTTTTGCTATAGTAAAATGGTAAGTATAAAAAATAGAATTTTATGAAAAATCCTTGAAAAAATGAAACCTTTCTAAACAACCTTTCAAACTTTGAGATTATAAAAACCAATAAGAAAACTCTGAAATCCCAAACACAAATCCACTTTCACTTCAATGTGTTTGTGGATTTCAGAAAATAAACAAACAAACAGATTCTTGAAAAAAACCTTTGAACCAATTACCTATTTTAAAAATCCTTAAACTAACTTGCTGAAAAATAAGATTACACAAGGAAAACATTTAAATTGGAACTCAGTATTTTTGCTAAAAATCAAAAGCTTTCATTATCATTAATAACTTAAAAATATTTTACAAAAAAACTGGAACAAACGGATATGCACAACCTGCATTCTCCTTTTATACTACTAAACTGAAGGTTCTAGCTACTTGAATAAAAAAATGCAAAGCTAAAACCCTAATACATAAAAATCCAATTTTGCCCTTTGAAGAATTTTGGTCAAATCAGTCCCATTTGATGAGACAGCTAGATTTTTGATCTTGGCTGTTAATCTGAACGTAGGGAGCAAGTTTTTGCATCTTGGCCATTAATCTTGTCGGGCACAAGTTTTAGAAACGAAAGTGATGGGCAGGGGACCTCAACAGGGGTCACATGGGTTGCTTGGGATTAATTTTGTGAGTGGGTTTAGGTTTAAGTTGAAGTGAATTAGGGTTCTGGATGGTCTCATTAATTTCCCCTTTGTTTTTCCCCTTAATCAAATTAGGGTTTATGTGTGGGAGGATTAGGGGAGATAATGAATAGGGTTTGTTTCCCTCCCAAAAAATTATTCATAAACCGTTTTTAAAAATCTGTTTAATTAACAATATAGGA
Source organism: Glebionis coronaria (assembly GCA_025667525.1). Lineage (NCBI taxonomy): Eukaryota > Viridiplantae > Streptophyta > Magnoliopsida > Asterales > Asteraceae > Glebionis > Glebionis coronaria. The sequence continues at coordinate 384,073 of JANFOE010001007.1, forward strand.
TTAGTGGAAGGGTGATATGGCAGGGGTGAGGTGGCGTGAGTGGTGAGGTGGAGGGCTAGAATTGGATGGTAATGTTTGGTTGTCTTGGCGAAAATAGTCCCTATACTCCCACAACTTTGTCATATTAAGTTTCAGCAGCCCAAAACTCTATTTCCCTTTATATTAAAGTTTTTGTTTTCATACTTTGGCCACCAAGAACTTTCATAACTTGTCACAAGGGTATTTAATGCAATATTTGGATTCTTCAAGGGCCATTAATGCAAAATCTTGTCATTTTAGGGACCCATAAGTAATATTAGAGTTTTACAAGGGTTTAAAATGACAAGTCTTCAATTCTTGAGGGACCAAACTTGCAAATCTTCAAAACTCCAAGGACTTGATTGGAAAATCATGATTCGTGTCCAGTTCTTTGTGCGGCTTCGTTTCCCGTGTTCGTTTTTGCTTCATTCTTGTGATCTTTTGTTGATTTCATGATATCCGTACCTAAAATACACAATGAACAAGCACAAGCATATATTTGGGTATTTTGATGATATTTTAAGCATTTTAAGCCCGATTTGGACGATGAGACTATGTATAATTGTAGTCTCATCACTCCCCCATACTAAACCATTGCCGTGCCCTCACGCAATGCTAGAATTAAGTATCATAGCACTTCCAAAATTCATTTTATGATGACATTTATTGAAGACATAAACTTAAATAAACTACTACACGTGTTTTAGACATAATTTATTGTTTTCATCACGATAAAGTGACTTTTAGGGTCATAGAACAAGAACACGTGAATGCTTCGTTAGAAATAATTTCGTCGTCCTCGATTTTCACCCAATTCCATGCTAACCGTGTAACGAGATCATTGTTATTATAAGTTAGCAACACAATTATATCTCATGAGTGTTAATTACACACCTAAACTCCCTTATTCCTACTTGGTATCTCTTATATTTTATTTTGTCTTAATGATCACGAGGATACATCATTGACTTATGCGTGAAAAGAGATTAGGTCTAAAACTAGAGTCTTAACGGTGTAACCAAAATCATCGAGTTAATAATTCACCCTAATAGACAACGATGTCAAGAAATTAAGTCAACAAGAAGGATCGATAAACACGGTTTTATAACGGTTTTGAACATGAGACTTATTACCAAGACTTTTATACGCCCCCTAACCGAAGGGCCTTATTATCATAGGTTTACCTCCATCTTTTATTCAACTCCGCCATGGAGTTTTTATTATGACTTCGGTCTTGTCTTGCCTTTTATTTAACCTCGCCATGAGGTGTTTATTATGGCCAAAGACGTACATCCTCACGCTAAAGCGAATTTTGGATCTTTAAAGCTTCAAAGATTAAGGCTTGATTCAATTTCAATTTGGGCATAGATTTTTTGGCCTTGTGAGCTTCAAATTTTTGCTTAATTTAGGTGAGCACTTAAAATCTTATTATTGGGTGAAGCTTTTGATTATTCGGGTTGCCAATACTTCAAAACCGTGACGCTGGCGATACCTTAATGTTTTCCCAATTTAATTACATGAAAGCTACTAAAACAAATTAGAAACCAACAATAGTGACTAAACCGCTAAATCAATATTTATTAACAATTTATTATAAAAGCGTGGGGAGAATAAGCTAATAATTACTACACATGAGATCGTAAAAGATTACGAGACTTATAAATAACTCTATCATTTCTCGTCCTCATTTAAGAGACTTAGCCTAAAAAGTTAAGGAATCGAATCTAAGTGCTCAACACGCACGGTCGAATAAAAAATTACTCTTATTCTCACCATCAGAAAACCTACATTCGTGTCTTAAACACTTACGAAAAATAAGAAAAATTTTAAAATTTGGCCATTTTTAGCCTTATTTTGCATAAAACGATAACAAAAAGATGAAAATTGGATTGCGTGATGAGTTAAGCAAGGTGAAGTATCTACTCACCCCCCATACTAAAACTAAACGTTGTCCTTAATGTTTCGAGTCTAGGGGTGAAACACCTCATACTAGAGACGAATTCGAATGCTTAATCTCGAGCATGGAAAGGGTAAAACGAATAACCTAAAAGCCGTTTATGAATTATCCTAATAAGATAAACGTTAGAACATAAAAGGATATCATCGGATATCAGAATCTCCAAAGGCAACGATCGAAGCTCGAGTGATCCGTAAAACGAACACGAGAGGCTTCAATAGTGACGATGAACCTAATAAATCACAATAAAAAACAATCACGACACAAAGGTTGCAAGAGCACAAGTCCCGTCGTTACACTATTGGAAAAATATTAATATTTACAAGGATAAGCATGAGAATCCCCCACGAGGCACCTTGTTTTTTATAACCGAGTCAAAAGCTCGACTCGAATCCCCATAAATGTGATCATTTAGGGATATTAATGGTATGGTCATTTTTGGTGGGGCTTACATGATAAACAATGCCCAAAAGTATGTGGAGTACTTTAAAAACCCGATAAACGTATACCGGGGTCAAAGATAACGTCCTCGTTTTCGGATGAAAGATGAAACAACGCTACTCCAACGCATGCTAAAACCCCAAAGGGGTAGAAGAAAATAGATGAGAAGTAGAAGGCTGGGACAATGGGTAAGTCAACATAATGAGCTACTCGAGGTAGACTCACACCAAGCAAATGAATATAATTTCCATTTATTGCATCGGTGGAAGACCGAGATTTCCCTTTACAAGCAATTCCGGTATCGTAAATCTCGTCCTCAGTGGAGAAATGTGAGAGAACATAAGGGGCTTCCCCCACACTAGATCCACACCAACCATCGTCAAAAGGAGTAGACGAGGTGGTAGCACTCATAAAACGCGGTGATGACGGAGTTAAACTTGTAGAAAAATCTTTTAAATCATTTTTAAAATCTTTTCCTTTTTCATCGTTTAAAAACTCTTTATGAAAACCCGATTGAATAATGTCGAAAATATTTGGCGTGTCAAATTCAAAATTAGTCGCGCTAAAAATCCTCACATTTAAGTCATTGGTGGGAGGGGGTGGTGGATTGTATAAGTTCTCAAAACATTTATCAATAAAGAACACCGCTCTCTCGGGGTCTACATACTCGTCATCCTCATGAACGTCGATCTCATCGATTTCTTCATCAAATATAGGCTTGTCAAACCAAGGTTTGTCATTCCCCTCCTTGAGTATATTAGAAACTCTCTCGAAAAGATCACGATCAAGCACGAAACCATCATTCATTTGTGGGGATTGTTGATAAGTTAAATCCTCACGAATGTGGTAAACGTAATTCTCATTTGAGGAGTGTTGATTAGGTAACTCCTCGAGAATTGGATTTTTGGTCACGTGAGTTGGTTCGTCATTGAAAGTAAGACGTTCCAACTCATTTAGTTCATCCTAGATTTTGGAAAGATCCACCTCACTCGTAGGTGAAAGTGGGGGCAAAAGAGCTAGCTCTCGTTCAATGATTTCCTCAATCTCGGGATCAAACTCGTAATCATCGTACTTCACATGAGAAGAGGTCTTTTTAGGAGAATCCTCAAAAATGGCATGTGGATTTCGAAGTACATGATCAATCTCGGAAAAATCGTCATCGTCATCATCAAAGAAAGAGTCGATGTGAGCACTCACAACCATGGTCTTACAAGTCGAATGACTATGCTTAGGTGACTTTTCTAAAACGAGAGGATCGATGTCGATGAAACCTTTAGCCTGAACGGGTGTTGGGCTAGGAAATGGAGGCACTTCGATGGAGTTAGAAGTTGAAGCCTCAAAGACGTGGTCCTTCGAAGGTGGTGAAGACGAGTCCATTTTTGTCATTGTCGTGATGGCACTAACGTCACCCTTCGGAATTGGTGTGTCACTTTTTTCATCGAATACATCCCAAAGTGATTTTTCATTCATAAATTTACACATACCCTTTTGAATTAGGTACACGTATTCTTTATCATTAAAATCATCATCTTTAAAACCGTTTTTCTTAATTCTTTCAAAACATGCATTAAGCCTCATAGTTTCCGCTAATGTAAACATTTTGAAATCATTAGAATTTGAAACATTAGGTTTTGAAACCTCGGTTTTTTCATGATCATTAAAAACTTGGGATTTACTCGTGAAAAAGTCCATTTTATCCTCCCTATATCTCATAGTAAGTCTTCCCTCATGAACGTAGATTACGGTTCGAGCCGTCGATAAAAATGGTCAACCTAAAATAATGGGACATTTTAGGTCACACTCGTAATCGGATATAACAAAATCTGCGGGAAAAACAAACTTTCCAACTTTGACATAGACATCCTCGTCTATTCCAATTGGTATTAATGGTGCACAATTTGCAAGCTCGATAGTCATGTTCGTGGGGGTAAGATTAGGCAATCTCATCAATTTCCAAAGATAATGAGGCATGAGATTGATGCTAGCACCTAAATCGGCAAGGGCTAAACATCCCTCAATCTCGTAAAAATAACAAGGTAATAGAAATTGGCCCGGACCCTCTTCCTTTCTCGGCATATGCCTTTTGGGTTTTTTAAGAAGGATCGATGCACAAGTTTCTTCAAGGGTTACTTTGGTAAGGTCGATAAAATTCTCTTTTCAAACCGTGGATGGAATTTGAGGTACACGAGGGTGTGCACTCTTTTCCTTGGTCGCCACGTTCACCCCATCGACTTTAGAACAATAAGACGTCTTAGAAGTCGAGGGTTGAGAAGAAGGAACAACTCTAAATCCATCAAGGTAAGTGGTAATCACACGACTTTTCTCACGAGATGAGGCGGGTTTACATTGTTCCTTCGGATTTGCAACGGTGTCACTAGGTAACGAACTCGATGAAGCACCCGAGGCTTTGTTCATAATAGCCGAAAACATCTTTTTAATGTCGATTTAACCTTGCTTAATCTTCGTGCTTTGAAGTTTCAAAGTATTAGTAAAGTCGTTTTTCAAAGTACCAATCTCCCCCTCTAATCGTCTCATATTAGCGTCATTCGTTTTCATGTAATTTTGAAAATCGTTTGACGAACTATTTTGATTTGAATTAAAGTTCCCTTGGTTTTGATTACTTCTTTGAAAATTGTTTTGATTACCACTTGAAAAATTGTTTCCTTGATTGTTGTTGTTTGAAAAATTCGAGTTTTGATTGTTGTCTCGATTTTGCCAATTCAAATTACGACCTTGATTATAACCTTGATTTTGATTCGAAAAATTTCCTTGTTGATTATTTCCTTGAAAATTGTTACGATTTTGATTCGAAAAATTATTGCATTGGTTATAATTTCCTTGTTGCGATGGACCGGCGTTATTTTGATTTTGATTAGAAAAATTGTTGTTTAACGAACTCACATTCGACGTTTGGCCATCCGTAGCCGCACACTCGTAAAAATTATGAGGTCCACCACAAAACGTACACGATGTCTCAACCGCTTTCACCGTAGCGGGAGCGTCTTTCTTTTGCATTTCGACGAGAAAAGACGTAAACACATTTGTTAGCTTCTCGACTTTCGCATCAACCCTCTCAATGTCGTAATTAGAAGTACTAACATTGGCGACATTGGCAACACTCGGTGCGTCGCGGAGTTGGTAAACCTTGGATCGATTCTCGATAATCATTAATGCATCTTTCGGAGTCTTACACAAAAAGTTTCCACCGGCGGCAGAATTCAATGAATCTTGTTCTTGAAAACTAAGACCGTTGTAAAACGTATCGATTTGGTGCAACTCGGAAAATCCATGCTGAGGACATTGCCTAAGCAATTCCTTAAAACGGTCCCACGCGTCTCTAAAAGATTCATTCGGTTTTTGCTCAAATCTCGCAATTTCATTTTTGAAAAAGGTCGTCTTAGACGCTGGGAAAAAAACGAACTTGGAAACGAGATCCTTCCACGTAATTATTGAATTAGGTGGCTCTTTCTCGTACCAATCCTTGGCGGCACCATCGAGCGAGTACGGAAAAAGCATAAGCTTGACGACATCGGTGTCGACATTCTTAAACTTGCTCGTGGCTAAAAGACGATCAAAATTCCGAATGTGGTCGTGAGGATTATCGGCTTCACGACCTCAAAACTTCGTAGCTTGGATTAACGAAAGCATTCCACTCTTAATCTCAAAATTCTCCGCTTCGATATAGGGAATAACGATCGCGTCTCCATAACCCTCGGTGGGTGCTTGGAGTAATTCCATCATCAAACGATTGTTGGCCATATCGTCTAAGGTTTCTTCAACAACGATATTGAGAACGTCGGTTTCTAAATCTCGTCTACGTTGTCGATTCCTTCGATTACGATTGCGTCGATTCGAAGCGTCGCTAGAATTAGAATAATCCTTCGATCGAGTGCGCATGCACTAAGCGTAGAATGGGGGGGGGGGGGTAACAAAGAAGATTCATTTTGGGGTTTTTCGATTTTTCATTTTTTTGGTTTTTGATTGTTTTTAATTTTTTTTTTGGGATTTTTGTTGTATTACGTAGAATCAAATCTACAAATCTCTCCTCGAATCGATTTCTCGATTAAAGGAGCCTCAAAGAATGAAAACGATCATGCGGAGTGAACGTTCTCGATGACTTTAGAACGTTGGTGGAACACCAAAACGTTCAAGAGGGTTTAATCTTGAAAACAAGCAAATCTAGTATACGTAGATAATACTTGGGCGGCAAACCCTCGATTAGCCCTCTTTCTCAAAACACGCACAAGCAAGCGGAGGAAACGAGGCGTCGCTAAGCACTTAAGAGCCTTTTTCCCTTAGGTCGTGAAATACAACCGCCTTATACCCACCTTATAGTTTGTGTTAATTGAAATTAAGCCTCACGAAAGTATTTATCTATTTTTCCTTTAAACTTTTGCTTTAGATTTGAATACAATGATCGAGTGATGAAATCCCAAATCAAGGTTGCGTTTTCACGCTTTTGGAGTACTTGTATATTTATTGTTCTACGTAAATACAGTATAGTAATAATATTCATAAGAAAAACGAAAATGTTAATGGGATATCTACAGTATAGTAAAAGATTGTTTTGTGTTTAATTTAGAATAATTTAAACACGATTTATTTGGATACTATAATATAATAGAGAAAAATAACAAAAATGAGTATGTACGATATTTACTGACAAAAATGAGTATAAGTAAATAATGAAAAGAACCTTGGTCAGTATAACACTATAAAAGACCCAAGGGCAGAGTTGGTTGAGGCGTTGGTGTGTGAGAGGAGTGGCGCAGGTTCTAGTCCTGGCCACGTCCTTTTGGCTAATTATTTTTTTTACTTTCTTTTTAAACTAAACACAATCCTGATGACTTATGCTCTACAAAAACACTAACAAACCCTAAAATAGACGAGAATCAAGCCTAAAAACTACAAAATCGTGCCCAGGTTTTACAATTATGCTACAGTGAAAAACTCCCCCAAAACTGGTTCTATCTGAGAACCAAATCATTCTCAGGTGACTCTAATACTTCAACTGATGAACTTTGAGATATTGATTGTGGGCGTTTTATGATGATTGCTTGGTTTTTGTTGGAACAATGGGCACCCCTACACTCAGTGGAGTGTAGGGAGTCTAGATACACAAGAAAAACACAAAGCCGCACACAAAAATAACACACAAGGGCCCAAATTCAGTCACTGATGCATTTGGTATGGGTCTGGGCAAAAGGTCTGGTATGATTGGCCAATTGGTAAGATTCAAGCTGGTCAATCTTGCTAAAATCTTAACCAAAACACAACAAGCACATACCAAACCCTAGAATACTAGTTCTACTCACAAATTACAAGATTTGGTGGTCAAATCTTACTAAAACAAACTTGTTTCAAGGCTTACTGGCTTTTATCAAAATTTGAACATGCAAAATGTTTTAAAAGCCTACAATACTAAAACCAACAACTGATAAACATTTAAACTAACTAACTAGGTGTGTCTAAGTGGTTTTCAACCAATGTATTGTCACTTTAATCAGCTAAAATCACAGTCCCAAACACCCTCTTAACTTCTGAAAACTAAATTTTAACAAACCAAATCTATTTAAATCCTATCCAAACTAATTTCAAACTATCTAATCATGAATATAAAGCTGAAATAAGAACAAAGCAAGCTAATACTAACACATAAACAGTATCTCATACATAAACCACAAAAATCACACTTTAAAGCTTAAAATAAGGGTTCAAGCCATGATACCGTTCTGATTTACATCCAAACCAAAGGGATGGGCTGATGCCATCTTCCTTTCAGCTTAAAACTGAGCTTATGGCTATTGTGAGAAGGATGTTTAAGTGTAGAGAAGGTTGAACAATATCTTCAAAAATTTGCAAGAATGAAAACGAATTGTGTGAGACTTTCTTGATGTCTTTTGTTCCTGCACAAAACCACAAGACCAAGAACAAGCTACAAGTAACAAAAGACTACAAGCCGTGAGCTTGTAGCTTTTGCTACAGTAAAATGGTAAGTATAAAAAATAGAATTTTATGAAAAATCCTTGAAAATATGAAACCTTTCTAAACAACCTTTGAAACTTTGAGATTATAAAAACCAATAAGCAAACTCTGAAATCCTAAACACAAATCCACTTTCACTTCAATGTGTTTGCGGATTTCAGAAAATAAAAAAACAAACAGATTCTTGGAAAAAACCTTTGAACCAATTACCTATTTTAAAAATCCTTAAACTAACTTGCTGAAAAATAAGATTACACTAGGAAAACAATTAAATTGGAACTCAGTTTAATCAAAAGCTTTCATTATCATTAATAACTTAAAAATATTTTACAAAAAAAACTGGAACAAAGGGATATGCACAAAAAAATTGCAAAGCTAAAACAGAAGGTTCTAGCTACTTGAATAAAAAATTGCAAAGCTAATACCCTAATACATAAAAATCCGATTTTACCCTTTGAAGAATTTTGGTCAAATCAGTCCCATGTGATGAGACAGCTTGATTTTTGATCTCGTCGGGCACAACTTTTTGAAACGAAAGTGATGGGCAGGGGACCTCAACAGGGGTCACATGGGTTGGTTGGGATTAATTTTGTGAGTGGGTTTAGGTTTAAGTTGAAGTGAATTAAGGTTCTGGATGGTCTCACTAATTTCCCCTTTGGTTTGCCCCTTAATCGAATTAGGGTTTATGTGTGGGAGGATTATTTTTTTTTGGTAAAAGGGTAGCAATGACCCCGGTAAATAGAACCAAAAAAAGCGTTGAAGTACAAGGAATGTGGCTGAAATACCACATTAACCGCAAGCTACAGGCAGCTTGTTAAACAAAATGTTTATGACAGGCCATAAACATTAACTAGTCTAGAATACTGGAAATATATAAACTAGACAAAAACCAAGACGCTAACATAAAGTTACGAGGAAAATAATAAAATATCAACATGGGATCAGCCAGTTGGAGTGCTTGCCCCAATATGAGTATTGAGAAGATTCACCGATTCATCAAAGACGACCTCGACTCCCTCCTCCTCCTCATTATCTTCCTCGCTTACTTGAGCCCCTTCGTCAATACCAGGCATGGACAAAGATGAAAATTTATTAGATGTAGAAACACTGCTCATTTGAGCTTTAGCCTTGTTCGAACCATTAAGATTGCTAGACTACTGCAACTGACTAGATTTAGTATTCAACTTACTACTATTATCAGCACTCGTACTTGTAGTATCCAAGTGAGTTTTTGGGCGAAAAACAACCGTCTTACCTGCTTGGAAACCCTTGCTCAATGGAACACCTCTCGGAACTTGATTCCCTAAATTACCTTTGTACTTCTTCCTCTTGCTTTGCACTTATTGGAACCCATCATTATCAACATGAGTTGTCACTTTTTCAACCGTTATAGGTTTAACATTTTTCGGACAAGAATCAACGGAATGACCAAAAATATTACAAGTATGACATCTAGGCGGTTTCCATTCGTATTCAACTCGAATTAACTCCTTAGTACAACCAGAGCCTTCAAGATCAGGGACACCAATAGTAACGTTATCTATAAACTCCGAATCAGCATTCATCTCAATAAGACAACGAGCAAAACTACAACGACCCCAAGACTCTTTGCACATATTATCAGTATAATTGTCCATCATAATAAGCTTACCAAGAAACGAAGCAATTAAACTAATACCTTCCTCTTCAAATACCTGTAGCGGGACATCATGAAACTTAACCCATACCGGAATACGAGTTAGTTCCTCCTTTAGAAGATTCGTTTTCATAGTCCATTTCTTAAGAAAAATTGGTGAATTACGAACCATCCACGGACCACCTTCCAGAACCGCATTAAGACCCTCACTAGATCCAAATTGAAAAAAGAAAAAACCTTTCTCATTCATCATGATACGCTTAAGACCATGTTTTGCCCAGTTATTCTTAGCAAAATACTCAACCACAGGGAATGCAATCCTTTTACCAAGAAAGTAACCATATAAAGTGTTATGGTTGCGAGCATTTACTGTTTCAACAACCTTCCTAGGAATAGAGATATTAACCCCTTCATAGACATTTTCAGAATTAAACGAAGAAGAGACTGCATTAATACCTCCATTAGTAGACGTAACCATATCACCTTCAAATCTGCAAAGTAACTTCAGAATTTCTTTAGCACGATCAGGTGAGATCAATTCCCACAAAGGATGTTTCTTCATTCTTAATTCATGCATAAATTCACCCGCGTCACCAACCGTGCGAATCGTTACACCAAATAATTTCAAAACCGCATGTCGATTACACGGTTGCAAACCATTAATGGTAGCAGCCTTAGCTTCAAGGTCTGTTTCCTTAGCCATTTGTGCAGAGTGCACACTCGAACCACCTGAACTGAGTGAAGAATTGCTGCTAGTTAAATTCTTATGGCGTTCACACAAAACTTTATAATAAAGCATAGTGGTCTCCTTAGGTAAAGTAGACCATTTAGGAAATTTGTTTGCCTTCACACCATCTGCAAACACTTCAATGTCACGCACAGTATTCAAAGGAATAGAAAACAAATTAGATATCTCCTCTAACGTTACTAAAACCTCAAAAGTAGACACCTTAACCTTATCATTCCAACCTGTAAACAGTGGCTTATTACTTTCATTACTCGAATCCGCCATAGCTTTCAATCGAACCACAGAATAATAAACTATTATCAGTCGACACTTAAACTCAGCCAACCACGAACCCTACAAATCAATAAGGACGATTAATGCAGCCCCGCCGAAAATAAGGTCAGCCGCCAAGAAATTAAGGTCAGCCGCCAAGATCAAAGACGAGACCCACCAAACTCTGAAGGGTCAGCCGACCAACTAACAAAGACAAGGACGATTAATGCTAGGAAATTAATAATGACAATCAAATTCTTATGTCACTATAGAATTGTCAGCCGACCAACAAATAAAGACAAGGACTTGTCAGCCGACACCTAGGAATTAATAATGACAATCAAATTCAATCGACAATCAATATAGAATTATCAATAATGTCACGTGATCGCAAAGGGAAACAGTAACCTAGAACAATTATATCAATAAAGATGATATAAGGTAATAACAAACGACCGATCTGAGAATTGTAAACAGTAATCTACGAACAATTAAATTGCACTCGTAAAACACACATCAAACGACGGCAGAAAAATTAAATAAAACCAATTTAATTAACCCTAAAACCAAGCAACCAAACAAGGACTTTGTTAACTCAAGAATAATCAATGATTAATCGAGAAAACAACATCATTATAAGGTATTCGGATTAAAGGAAAAAGAAAATTAGGTTATGAGAAAAAGGGATTTTTCTGGCAGCCATTTATGTTTTTCTAGCTACAAAAAGTGCCATGGATTGTGTGGGAGGATTATGGGAGATAATGAATAGGATTTGTTTCCCTCCCTAAAAATTATTAGTAAACCGTTTTTAAAAAAAAATTAATTAATAATATAGGATTATTGGAAGGGTGATATGGCAGGGGTGAGGTGGCATGAGTGGTGAGGTGAAGGGCTAGGATTGGATGGTAATGTTTGGTTGTCTTGGCGACAATAGTCCCTATACTCCACAACTTTGTCATATTAGGTTTCAGCAGCCCAAAACTGTATTTCCCTTTATATTTAAGTTTTTGTTTTCATACTTTGGCCACCAAGAACTTTCGTAACATGTCACAAGGGTATTTAATGCAATATTTGCATTCTTCAAGGGCCATTAATGCAAAATCTTGTCATTTTAGGGACCCATAAGTAATATTAGAGTTTTACAAGGGTTTAAAATGACAAGTATTCAATTCTTGAGGGACCAAACTTGCCAATCTTCAAAACTCCAAGGACTTGATTGGAAAATCATGATTCGGGTCCGGTTCTTTGTGCGGATTCGTTTCCCGTGTTCTTTTTTGCTTCATTCTTGTGATCTTTTGTTGATTTCACGATATCCGTACCTAAAATACACAATGAACAAACACAAGCATATATTTGGGTATTTTGATGATATTTTAAGCATTTTAAGCCTGATTTGGACGATGAGACTATGTATAATTGCAGTCTCATCATGCACGCACTTGTCAAGTCGTGTAACTCATGCCAACGTCAAGGAAAAGCCTCACAAAACGATGAAATGCCACATAATATCATCCAAGTGTGTGAGATCTTTGACGTGTGGGGCATTGATTTTATGGGGCCGTTCCCATCATCTCGTGGTAATAAATACATCCTTGTCGCCGTTGACTACCTACCAAGTGGGTGGAAGCTAAGGCTTTGCTCACGAGCGATGCTCGTGTGGTATTCATGTTTTTTAAGCAACTATTCTCTCGGTTTGGAACCCCTCGTGCTATCATAAACGATCATGGAACCCATTTTTGTAATGACCAATTTGAAAGTGTTTTAAATAAATATGGGGTTACACATCGGCTTTCTATGACTTATCACCCACAAACGAGTGGGCAAGTCGATGTTTCAAACCAAGCTTTGAAGAGAATTTTGGAAAGGTCGATAGGGGAGAACCGACAATCTTGGTCGGATATGTTAGACGATGCTTTATGGGCCTTTCGTATCGCTCATAAGATGCCCATTGGGTGCACTCCTTACAAGCTTGTGTATGGGAAGAACTGTCACTTGCCCATTGCACTCGAACACAAGGCTTATGTGGCCCTAAAGCATTGTAATGATGACATTGAGACCACGGGAAAACACCAGAAAATGCAATTGAATGAATTGGATGAATTGAGGGACATTGCTTATGAAAATTCATTGATTTATAAAGAGAAAACCAAGAAGTTTCATAATTCTAACATTAAAAACCAGGTTTTTAACATTGGGGATCAAGTTTTGCTTTTTAACTCAAGATTGAAAATATTTTCCGGTGAGTTGAAATCCCGTTGGTCCGGACCGTTCACCATTACCCAAGTGTTTCCTTATGGGACCATCGAGTTAGCTCAAAATGATGGTCCTAACTTTAAGGTGAATGGACATAGGTTGAAGCACTACTTTGGTGGGGAAGTCCCTTCTTAGGACGACCTCGACCAAGTCACCTTCCCCAATGATAATTAGTATTGAGGGGTCGAGTCGAGCTCATGACTCGGTAATAAAAAACGAGGTGCCTCGTGGGGGAGTCCCATGCTTATCCATGTACATATTATCTTTTTTTTGGTAACCGTGATTTCCGACTCATTGGCCCACCGCCACACAGACTCAAACCAGGTAAAGCACTCCCTTTTCAGGAGGTTGGCGTGGCCACTTCAAGGTTGTTTGCACCGAGTGGGAATTAAACTTGAGACCTCACACACTTTGGAGTGATAGCCACAAATCTTTTTGCCACTAGGCCACCCTTGAGTGGTTCCCATGTACATATTATCGATTTCTAATGTAGATTATGTGAGGGGATTTGTGTTGTTCCAACCTTTGTTCCGTGGTTGTTTGTGAATTCTGGTTTTTAGATGATCATCTTCACGATTGGAGCCTCTCGTGTTCGTTTTACGTGAGCACTCGATTGTTTGCTTTGAAGAATTTCTCGATATCCATATGATATATCCTTGATTGTTCTAACCATAGGTCTTTTGGCACACTTCATAAACGACTATTGATTTAATGGTTCCTCCCTTTCCATGCTAGATTAAGCATTCGACTTCGTCTCTAGTATGGGGGTATCTTACCCTTAGACTCGAAACATTGAGGACAATGTTTACCTTTAGTATGGGTGGGGTGAATAGATACTTGCCTTGCCAAACCTTCATGCTTTCCAAAGTTTATCTTTTTGTTTATCGTTTTGTTGCAAAATAAGGCTAAAAATGGCCAAATATTAAAAAAATTTCTCATGTTTTATAAGTGTTTGAAGACACGAATGTACATTCTCCGATGGCGAGAATAAGAGTAATTTTTGACTCGACCGTGTGTGTTGAGCACTTAGCTTCGATTCCTTAACTTATATTAGGCTAAGTCTCTTAAATGAGGACGAGAAATGATAGCGTTAATTATAAGTTACTATGCTAAACGTAGAGTACTCGTATTCTTTCAAAAACTCGTGTGTTCTAATTGTTTGCTTATTCTCCCTTCGCTTGTATATATATTTTGCTAATAAGTATTGGATTAGCGGTTTTTTTTAGTAAAGGGGAAAACAACCCCGGTAAAATATATATACCAAAAAAACAATGAAGTACAATGGTATGTGGCTGAGAACCACATTAACCTCAAGTAACGCTTGAACACACTAAGCCATACGACATGCCATATGACTATAACCTAAAGCATACATAACCAATAACACCTATAGGAAAATACCACCTACAAGTACATAAATTGAAAACTGAAGGCATGGAACTCTAAATAAGGATAGACTCCGGAAGCTTCCATATCTCCACAAACTGTTTAGCCGCAACTGACTCCTTAAATGTGCATGAAAGAAGCTTACCCCGAACAGTCACTATAATGCAATTGACAATTTGGTCAACAAAACGCTTGATTCCTTTAAATAGACGACCATTACGTTCCTGCCAAACATAATATGTACTTGCAGCCAAAACAAGTTTAGCAATAACTGCCCTCGACGTTCTTCTATTGGCAAACGGTAGGAGAGATTGGATAATAGTATGAAACCCTGGCCCAGCATTAACCAATCCCGCCATACTTTTAACCTTGTCCCAGAGCTGAGCAGAGAAAGGACACTCGAAAAATAGATGAGTATGCGAGTCTGGAACAAGCTCACACAAGGAACATGATGACTTAAGGTCGGACGAGATCTCCCATCTATGAAGAAGATCCTGCGTCTTCAACCGACGTTTTATAATGAGCCATAGAACAAAAGCATGTCTAGGAATACTAAAAGAAAACCACACAATATTCGCCAAGGAACCTCCATATCACGAGGCCGAATAGACTGCCAAACAGTATTAACAAAAAAAGCTAACGGTCCAATAACAGGAAGCCGCCACTCAAGTTTGTTCGAACCTCCCTGAAAATGATAAGTATCGATAGTAGCAACCACAGGATGTTTGTGCAACAAACTAGGCGGCCACTGAAAACTTCCATGAGACATAATGTCACGAACCTTAGTATTGATCGACAATCCAGCCCTATACATGTCCCGATGATAAATAAAAGAAGCTAATGGACTCACCTCGCACCAGTTATCAAATCAAAGAGAAGTGGACGATCCATCACCCATAGCGTACCAAACAAACTCACGAATACAGCTCCTCAACTGCAAGATCTTTCTCCAGCTCCAAGACATATTACCACGCGCAGGAATAGTCCAAAAATTACGGTCTTTGATCTTGTACACATGCATCCACTGTACCCACAGAGATTCCTTACGTAAAAGATGTTTCCAAATATGGGACGTCATAAGAGCTTTATTAAAATGCTCTAAGCGCCGAATACTTAAGCCACCCCAACTTTCGGAAGACAAACCTCTTCCCATGCAACCTTAGCTCCGCCCTTACCCAACCTTCCTTGACACCACAAAAACCCACGAAGGCGCTGCTCAATATCAAGGATCACACGGGTGGGAAGAATGAACATTGAAGTCCAATAAACATGCATCGAACCAAGAACTGAACGAATTATTTGGAGTCTTCCCGCAATCGAGAGAGACTTGTTCTTCCAATCCATAATACGCCCATCCACTCTATCAAGCAGCTCCTTACAATCATTACGCCCAAGCCTAGAAGAAACCAAAGGAACTCTAAGGTACTTAACTGGAAGCCGCCCTTCTTGAAATGGGAGAATCTGTAAAATAGTAACCTAATATGATTAAGAACATTACAAAAGTATGCAGTACTTTTAGGAAGACGAAAACACAATTATCAATAATATGTATATATATATATATATATATATATATATATATATATAATGTGTATAGGAAGGAATATTCAATCGTAATTAACTACTTAAGTGTGATTAATAATCTATTCATAATACATACATTAAATATGTGAATAATCTCATCCATATAATTTCGACACAAGGATTTAAACCACCACTATGGTCGTTTCTACCTTTTTATGAAGAAACTTATCTTTAATTTCTAGTCAAACAATTAAGATAAACCAAATCTAAAATTTATTACCTTGTTTGGACATCTATAACATTCATAGTATGAGTAATTTAGCCAAGTCAATATTTGGTAATAAATCATAACAATTATTTGTAACTCATAATTCTCAGCACATAAAGTGTATAACCGAGATATCCTTTCGTGCCTATGACTTAACTTCCTTTATCTTGAGAGTTAGCATTCATATGCCTACCTCATGATAATTACTAGTGTATTTCAGAACATTATGTATCTTGTAATTTTATCTTTCAAGATCAAAACTCTCACTTGCTTTTAGTAATTTAAAGTTAATCTTTAAATACATATCAAATTGATCAACACTCCAATGTTATCTATTGGGACATTACAAAACATAATGACAGTTCCTAACTCTTTGCTTGCTAACAACCCACTTCATAAGTAGTTTAACAAATTTTGAACTTCATTTAATTAATACACGACACGTACCAAGAATAGTTAATGTTCAAATCCAAGTATTACGTATTATATTAGTTATTATTTACAAGTATTATGTATAATAAATAACACATGTCAGAATAAACACGAACTCACGCCACGAATAATAACACACGAGATTTATTATAAATCAAAAACGAAAACACATATATGATGGGGGGGGGGGTTGGACGATAACAAGAGAAAGGAATACAAGGGCCTTAGTCCGTCCCATTACCGAGTAATTAGTAACCAAAAAGTCTCCAGGATAACCACATTTTCAAGTTTTAGAAAATTTACAAAACCCTATTCCTTTTAATCCTTGTGGTCGCCGGATATTCAAAATAAAAACAAGAGGAAAAAGTGGTTTGATCCTTGATTCGGATTTAAGTATTATTCGTGTTCATAATCATTATTTATTACATGTTACGGTATCCCTTAAACTAAATATTTTAATTTTCTTTTCTTTTATTTTGATCAATTAAATATCAAACCATGAACACATGTGATTACAAGATTAAAAACAATAAATTAAACAACTCATATGGGGTTTTAGTTCGGTTTACATGGAAACCGAGACCTTTGACCTCAAAGGGTCTCGGTGTGGGTTTATACATGCCAGTCGCAACCCATAAGGGGTGCAGTGGTTGTTGTCTCTTGTCGACCGCAACCCACAGACCCCAAACAGGGGTGTTTGTTTGAAAACAGTGGCAACCGAGATCTCTAGGATCTCGGTGGGTCTTTGTAACCAGGCAGGGGCAACGCTATGCAGGGCAGCGGCTAGCCTCGGCTAGCAGCAGGAACCGACCTAGACCGGTGGGACTGCTAGTGGCAGCAACGGCAACCGGCGCAGCCGGTAGCTACTATTGCGCTGGCGGTGGCAAAACCACAGCCCTTGCGGCTGTGGTGGGTTAGTTGTCTTGGGCATGCCGATACTTAGGTCTCGGTGTGGCTTGGTTCACGGGTTCGGGTAAACACGAAAACACTACAACTTTGCCAAGTTTATTATTAATTTAATTACGTAAATTAAATTAATCATGTATTATTAATTTTATTAATTTAATTTAGAATATTAAATTAATCATGTCTTGTTAGTTTATTTAATTAAACTTAGGATAATTAAATGGTTAATTATGCATGGAAATTAATATGGTCTAATTAATAAATTACTTAGACTAAAATAATTATATAAAATAATTATTCATGACACATGTTGGTTTAATTAAAATAAACTATACCTTATAATAATTATACAATATCAAGCTATAATAAAGTATTATTAATATAAGTCTAGTATATTATTAATTAATCATTATTAATAAACCATGTATTATAATATTAATTAATAATTATCATGATAAACTAAAGTATTTATTAATTAATAAACTTTACTATATAATAATTAATCATGACTTATAATTAAGCTTTAGCTTATATCACCATCTTATTAAACAAGCTTATTACTATTTATGGAAATATACTAATTATGGAAACATGCTATTTATAGAAAATGTTATTTATGGAAAAAATTATTTATGGAAACATGCTATTTATGGAAACATACTTTTTATGGAAAATTTCTATTTTTGGAAACTTACTAATTATGGAAACCTTCTTTTTTTGGAAACTTGCTATTTATGGAAACTTACTATTTTTGGAAAGTTACTATATATATAGAAACCTACTATTTTTAGAAAGTTACTCATTATGAAACATCAAGTAAAATAACACATGAACATGAATCACATTAATCAAGAACGCATGAAAACACTAAGAAATACATGATAACACATGAAACAGTAAAACATGTCAAGAACATGTGAAGGAAGTCAAGAACAAGTAATACAAGACAAGAATCAGTCAAGTACAAGTAAACCAAATATCAGTCAGTTAAACATGAAAACACGAATTATTCACGTCCTTTATGATGTAGCACTCGTGAAGTCGGAGTAGATTTCTTCCGCCTTTCATCTTCTTCGTTACTGGACATAAGGTACGGATATTCCGTCATTCGGTAAGGACATTACTTTTTTGTGTATGGTTAGGATTTCCCCGTCTGCAGCCATCTGTCTTCCCCAGTATATTACATGTTATTAAACTTATCAGTAATTACCATGCCATGATATTTGAATTGCCTAAGCTATATACACGCATGCCATGTTTCACCTAGTTATGGAGGTACCATAACCATAACACTTGAGGCACCAGTGTTATGACTCTTCCGTAGTAAGAGTGATTGCTCGCGGCATCCCTTTTCCCGTTTTGGCCAGTATTATTATTATCATGTGGGGCGAATGGTTGCATCCTAGTACATGCTTATCAGATTTACACGGTAACTGTGGTATGTGCTCTACATCCGTTATATGGAGCTGATCCCTCCATTCAGAATATTATAATTAGAGGCAACCCCTCTAATTACATGACGAGGTCACCACTCTATGTATTCATGCACGTTGATACCTTGCATGACCTATATGAGCTTTTGGCATTTAATACACGTTTTCATGATAAAACATAAGGCTTTTCAGACATAACAAGTAGAAAACATGAACCCAGGTTTTCCAGGACTTACATTATTCCGTTGCACTTTCATACTTTATTTTATATTTCTTTTCATGTTCCCATACGGTAGGTACTAAAGGACATAACTAGGCAATCAAGAGTACGTGCATTTGCTTGGACATTGTTTAGTCCTTTCTTTACATTCTTTACTTATGCATGTGTGAACTTATGTTTTGGGACCAATTTTTGATTCCGATTTCCTTTAAGGTCATTTAATGATTTAGTCATTTACCTTGCATGCTTTGATGACACGCCATAATTATCATGTAGCGGCCCACTTGTCAAAGTGGGGTGTTCCAATTACGGTATCAGAGAACAAAGTTTCGACCTATAGGCTCTTAAAATGACCTGTGACTAGTGGGTAGTCAACAGGTTCTTCCTAAACTGATAGAAAATTTTATTCATGTATCATTGTTTTCTTTAAGTTTTTGATTAAGTAAGGGTTGAGACAGGATTGGTCATACTTAGTCGCATGTGCTTTTCTACGAATTTTTGTTTTGTGGCCTGAACCATAGTCGCCCACCTTTGCTCATGTCAATTTTCGTTGGTTATGCCTTCATAAAATCCTTCATGCTTCTCTATATTATTCCATGTTCTTAACAGATTAATCATTTTATTTCCTCTTTGAAACTATCATATGGTTGAGGAACTTGATGCAGCTGTTAATGCAGCTTTGCAAGCTATGCTCCCTCAGATCCGAAATCAGATTGGCAATGAATATCAGGCTCATCAGAATCAGAATCGGAATAATAATCCTCCTCCTCCTCCACCTGTCATACTACACACATGGCTAGAGAGATTCAACAAGCAGAAGCCTCGAGCATTCGAGAAGGCTGAGGTCTCGTCTGATGCTGAAAACTAGATCTTACATATGGAGAAGATCTTTGATGTCATGGGTTGTAACGGGGTGTACAAGGCACGGTTAACATGTTACAAGTTTGAGGGCGATGTTCTAGCATGGTGGAGAGCATACAAGCAGACTAATGGAGGTGAGGCATGGTTGGCTATTTTTACATGGGATCAGTTCATAGAGTTGCTCTATAATCAATTTTTTCCCTAGGACTGAGTAGGAACGAATAAAAAGGGATTACCATGCTATTCGTCAGAAAATAAGTGAAAACAGCACGGATTTCATGCAGAGACTCCTCCGGTTGGTTGGATTTCTGGGTGCAGCAGTTGGCACAACGAAAGGGCAAGCAAAGCATTTCAGCTAGGCTCTTCACTCCTCAATCACTGATTGTTTGTTATGTGCCACTTTCACCAATGTGTCACAAGTGGCTGACGCAGCACGTAGCTTGGAGATGCTCCATGAGAGAGATGATTATGTGGAGTCAACTCGAACTGAGAAGAGGCAGAAGGGTGGTGACCGGTCTCAACCGGCCACTCATTAGAACAACAAGAAGGACAACGGTTAAACTAACGACCGTTATGGATCAGACAAGTGTGGCGGTAGTGATAACTACCGTAAAAACGCTAGTTACTCCAACAACAGCAGGAACTCTAGCAATGGGCACGACCAGAACAAGGGTCAGCAGCCTAATAACTCAGCTCAGTCTGGTATTATACCTAAACTTTTAGTGTAGTCATGTTTATATTCCAAACGACCATGTCTCACGCATATCTTCTGAATCAGGCTCCTAGTTAGCTAAGGTACCCACCGGAGGGTATTCTCACCCCATTTGCACCACTTGCAGCCGTAGGTATCCAGGACCATGCCGTCGTGGTGCAGGAGTTTGTTTCAAGTGTGGATTGCCAGACCATCTCATGAACGAATGCAAGAAAGGGGACACTATAGGTACATCAGGTACTACCCCGCAAAAACCAGCAGCTTCAGGCCGTTTTTACACCACCACCAGGGATCAGGCAAACAAGTCAACAGGTACCATTACTGGCATCTTATTTATGTATGGACATGTTTCCTACGTTTTATTTGATACAGGTGTGACTCATTCAGTCATATCCACTACTTATGATGCTCGTATTAATAAGACACCTACCCCACTTGAGATTGTATTTAATATTTCTACGCCAATGTGAGACTCTGTACGCATTACCCAGATGTACAGAGACCTTCCCTTAGAATTTGATGACAAGGTTCGCTCGGTAGACGCACTTCCTTTAGACATGAGCGATTTCGATATGATTCTAGGCATGGGCTGGTTAGCAAAATACCATGCCACGGTTGATTGCCATACATACCGAGTCATATTCGGTGATGTTCAAGATCTAGAGTACATTCACAATGGTTTTATACCAGGAAGTCTGTACAAATTTGTTAGAAGTATTTAAAGTGATGGTCATATAATATACCGTTGCGAAGCTCGTGGAAAAAGGTTCTTAATGGTGTCGAGAGTTCTATGTCATTGTTATGTATTTAACGGGAATTAGTCCCGAACACACAAATGAGGAAGGCCTCCTATTCTTGTAAGCGTTAGTATAAAAGGCATAACCATCCTCATTTGTGTGTGTGTGTGTCTCATAGTGTTTTCTATTCTTCTTGTTTTAGAGAGAGAAACTCTACTTAGTTTCTCTCACTAGGAACACCTACTTTGTATCTTTCTTCCTTCTTCATCATCTAATCTAATATTCCATTCTTAGTTTTAATCTTGTTATTCATCATCTCTATTTCTTGTTCTATATAGTCGTGTGTTATGTCCTAAAAGTGGTATCATTCGCCAAGGGATACGTGGTTAGCTCTTTGGTGTTGTCCTTGGTTTCTTGACATTCGTGAGCTTTAGATCAAATTTTTTCGTGTCTTTGTTATTCCAAGTGATCCATATATTTTCTACATAGTCGTGGTAGAGATTTGGGTGCTTAGGGTTGGTTAAAATCATGCATTTCTTGTAAAAAATCTCATTTTTTTACCTATTGTCTCGGAACAGTGCAGTTATTCCGATAGATTTCATCGGAAAAGGGCTTATATATTCCGACAGAATCCATCTGAAAAGAGTTTATATATTCCGACAGAATCCATTGGAATAGGGTTTATACATTTCGACACATATTCTAATACAGATTCCGATAGGTGTTGAACTCAGTTATTTCGAAAGGTATTCCAATATCATTCCGATAGAACATTCTGATAGAACATTACGATGACACATTCCGATAGATATATTCCGATGGATATTTTGTTCGAGTATTTTTCAGACTTAGCCACTATCTAGACTAGTCCCGGAACATAGTTTACACGAATATTGAAAAAAAATTTAAAAAATAATAGTAAAATTTATTTTTTCATAGACCATTTTTTAGGCCATTTAAGCTTCAATTTCAAATTTTGGCAATGCAGAAAGTTTTTCGACAAAAAATTCGAATTTTCAGACCAAAATTCAAATTTTAGGCCAAATTTCAAATTTTTTAGGTTTTATTTTTCATTAAAAATTTTATTTTTTCAAACTTTTTCCCTACTAGTTATTGGCTATTTCTAACTCGATTTCAAAATTTAGTGTTTCAAAATTTATTCGGTTTACCGTTTTGTCAGACTGAGGAATTCTATGTCGGGCTGGAAAATTAAGGCAAAGTTTGATTTTGTTGACACTCCAACACACGCATTCTACAAATTGAGATCATGTTTTTCACACGACTTCTACTATGACTTATCAACAAGACAGTGATGCTGCGGGTTTTGAGCATCGTGATAGCCATGTAAGAAAGAAAAGGAATGCTGCCCATCTCTAGTCTCAGCTTCTTATAGCACAAAAGGAAGAAGCAGGAATTCCACTTCTAGCTGAAGAGTTTGATCTCATGGCATCTGCAGCAGCATATGATGAGGAAGAAGAGGTGACTACCGACTCCATCTTGATGGCTAATTCGCAGCAATCATCCACATCGGTAGTTCAACCTGACAGAGCTCCTGTGTATGATTCAGACGGTTCCTCTGAGGTACACCCAAGTTCTTAATGATAATAAGTTATATAATATGTCTAATCAGGAGGAAGAGTATACTGAGTCACTTGAGCCTTCCACTGAGACACACGGGGTTCAAACGAATAATAGCAATATTACTTCTAATGCGCCCAGTGTGGACCTTAGTGGAGATCAAGTAGCGCGCAACCTACAACCCTTCCTGACGAGACGCATGCGTACTATAAATCATTATTTGATAAGGTTGCCAAGGATGTCGCTCATGCAAATGTGGTTAATAACAAGTTTAGAGAAACTAATGCCAAATTGACCACTGAGCTTGCGGGATATAAGGAACGGGAGAAAAGTTCTGAGATTCATCATGCTAAAATCAAGGAACTTGAACAAGCTCATGCTACATCGGTTTATCAAGAAAAATGCACCACAAATAAATTAAATGTAAGGAATTTAATTTATTTTATAGTAAAAATTAAATGTTAAAATCACATATTCATTATGCTTATGCTACTTTATTTTAATATAGTACCATATTTCATATTTCATATATTCATTATGCTTTATTACTAAATCATCAGTAATTTGCTCAAGTTCCTCATATGTAATCACTGAACCATTGGGAAATGAAGCAATGTATGCACACACTGTATCTAGATCATTACAAGCAAGCTTAACTCTTGGTGAGTCAACATTGTATGTGTCAGCGTCTGAATGTGGCGCTGACAAAGCTTGATCCAACGTTGACACAAGTTGATCCAGTAACAGAGTGCATGTATGACTCCCTTTGATCAAATTAACCTTCACTATATGAGAAGAAGGCCATATTTCCATTGGTAGATTTGACCTTGCTTCAATCTTCCATGCGTCACCAAGACTTTTAAGGAAAGTGGTGATGATATCAGCATCATCATGCACTGTTCCCATAGATGACAACTTGCTTGTTATGTCAAGAAGTCTGCTTCTCACCCCACTTAGCTTTTCATTGGGGAAGGCTTTGAACACAACATACTCATGCAAGAGTTGCTTCTTTTTCTCTATGGCAGTATCATCATTACCACTATAAGTGACTTGAAGGGCTGCCCAAAGAAAGTTTGAGGATGCTTAGAGTTTTCATGTCATTCCTTCTCTTTGCAATGTCCTCAACTGAGACAGCTCTCCCATCTTCAGGTTTTTCTTTGTGATCTTCCTCACTTGAGCCTGGAGTTGATCTTATAGTGATAGCAGCTTGAATCTTGGCAGCCTTATCGAATGTGTTTCCAAATTCAATAATTTCCCAAAGAGTGTGGTCATGGATTTGAAGGTACTGCTCAAAATTGAACTTCCACAGCTCAAAGTTGTTTGGATCTAGCATGGGGATTTTTGTGTTATGGCTTGAGGAGGAGTCAACTCTGGGGTAGACATGTTTTCTGGATTTTAGGGTTTCTTGAAAATTAGGGTTTTTGGCGATTTAGGGTTTTTGTGTTCTTTAGATCAAAATTCCTCAACAAGCTCTGATACCACTTGTTGATCCCAAATTTAGATCGATTTAGCTTGTGTAAACGAGAATAAATCAAGTTAAACACTTAGAGAAACTTTGTTTTATATGAAACAATTTACGTATCATTCGGAACTAATACTAAAACAAGAACACACAAACAAGATAAACCAAACTTTCAAATCCTTCCTCATCTCGCTCCTCTCTAGTGTACAACTCCAAGTACTTAGTAATAACTAGATTTTAGTTAGAGAAAAATATCGTTGTTCCAGTCTTTTCGAATTGAAGAAGGGAAAATGTGCGACTCCGTCGTCTTTTGGTGGAAAACAATAGATTGTTTGGTCGTTGTAGTAAAGTAAATGTGCAAAACGTTAAAGTAAAAGACGGTTATTAAAACTAAAACTAAATAAAACATAAATGGTGCAATATTAAAACTTTAAAAGTAATTAATTAAATGACTTAAAATTAAAGCTTGACGAAAAATTAATTTGACAATGTAATAAAAATGAAAACTTGAAATTTAAAATAAAAAAAACGATTAAAATAACACTAAGGTAAAATGGCGGAAAAATAAGCTTTAAAAATTAAACTAAAAATTACTAGAAAAACACTTGGTAAAAACAGAGATTTCAGGAAGCGTGGAAAATTTGAAAACTTAAAATAATGCAAACTTAAAAATAAAACTAAGGGAAAATATTAAACAAACCCTGTCGGAATACACTCCAATCGGAATCCTGTCGGAATCCGATCGGAATGTATGCTTACCTTCCCTATCGGAATGATAGTCCGTCGGAACGTGATCGGAATCCCCAAAAGAATTCCTATCGGAATGTCTTGAAAAAGAAGCTATCGGAATAAGCCGGTCATAATCAAGATCAGAATGTACCAAGAGTAATCCTGTCGGAATATCCAAAACACCTCCTGTCGGAATACCAAACAAACACCCCTGATCGGAATGTCAAATCGGAATCCTAGTCGGAATATCAAAACCCTTTTCCGATCCAGCAATCGGAATGCTGGTCGGAATGCAAAGCCCTTTTCTGATGGTTGTGATCGGAATACAGTAAAAGGAAAACGTAAATAAGCTCAACAAATAAGCTATGAACCAAATAAGCACTCGACTAAAAACTTAACTAAAACACGTTTAAGAAAAGGCTAATAAGCTAAAATTTAAAAACTTTTGAAAACACTTAAATGAAGCGATATACGAAAACAACTTTTATATAAAAATAACATTTATAAAAACTTAAGTAACTTTAAGATAAACACAAATAAGCTATAAAATCAATAATCCAAAACAATCAACAACATAAAAACAACTTAATCAAATAAGCATACCAATAAGCACATAAACATAAAGATCAAGCAAAACTAGAAAGGTAGAATGAGAGATTAAAAATAAGAACTTGATTAAAAATAAGATTAACAACAAAATTAGAAGACTTACTTGAAATTAAAGGCAAGAAATTATATGTGCAATTAAGTAAATGACAATAAGAAAATGCAAGTAATTAAAGGTGCAAGTAATGAAAAGGGTGGAAGACTAGTTTTTCAAGTTAGCCAACACCTTCTAATGTGTCATTAGGAGGGTATTTATAGGTGATTAGGGAGGTTAGCATGTGTTGCTTCATTCTTCTTCTTCACGTCTTTTCGTCTTCTAAATTCTTCGACTTTTTTTTGACTTTGTCTCGGGATTAATTGAACTCGTCTTTTGATTTCTTCATTTATTTAGACTTGAGTTCTTCGGCTTTATTAAACTTCCGTCTTTTGACTTTTCTTTGATAAATCTTTAGAATAGGCCTTGGACTTCCGTTCTTTTTGCACTCTTGATCTTTTGACTTCGTCTTTTGTCTTTTTCTTCGATAAAAGCCCGTGAAAGCCCGTGTTTTCCTCCCTTTTCACATTTTGATCCTAAATCACAACAAAAACACAAACCACGCATAATTCCGACATTTACGACTTAAAATACACGTTTTAGCTTGGTTATTATTATAATTAAGTGGTAAAAGGATAAGTGTATTCACACTTATTAAATCCTCTACACTTGATCATTGCAATGTCCTCATGCAATGCATTAATTACAAAGCAAGTTTTACATTTTCCATCATAATCAATCCACATTGTCCTTTATTAAATAGATAGAAAATTATAAAATATTCAAAGGAAGAAAACAAATAAAAAGATCAAAAACTTACCTTAGGGTTTTGGAAATGTCATGAATGTTCATCATCCTCAAGTTTCACGTTCCCCATACCAAGCTTAAAAACGAGATCCTTGTTATTATAAGTTAGCAAACTATCACAAACTCATGTGGGCCAATTATTTACTTAGACTCCCTTATTCCTAGGTGTATCTCTTATATTTTATGATTGTCTTGAATGATCACGAGGATGCATTGTTGACTTATTTCGATAGTTATTAGGCTGAAAATAAAGTAGGACGATTTAATCAATAGTTAGCTAAAGGACACAATCTTTTAAAACTGCTTCTCGTGACCTCATAAAGTTCATATCTTGGCATAACTTTCTTCACGATTTGAGACCTTTCTCGGATTGATATTTGGCATTGACTTCATACTTCAAATCTTGAGAGACGTTCATGAAATAATGGTCTTCTCTTCATAATAGGAATTTCTTCACTTGAACTTTTTGAGAGATTCTTCATATTTGGACCACGACTTCTTTATTTTTCTCCAATCTTTATTTGGGATTTTGATATACAACGATCCGTCTCCTTTTAGGACTTGGATCTATTTATCCTCATACCTTGTTAGGGCCTTTTTGGATAGACTTCTCCATGATCTTTAGGGGAGTATTTGCTTTTCGCCGTGTGTCTTGATCCTTCATATTGATTTTTGATAAATGACTCTTCACATCACTTGGTTTCTTTAGCAACAAAATGTAGCCCTCATGCCTTGTTAGGGCCTTTTCGGACTCGCCAATCTTCGCATCTCGCTTCAATAAGTTATGCCTTGTCTATGAACTCTAATTAATACCGAGCAACTTTTAAATGATCTTGTGCTAGAAGCTAAGTAACTTTTCAAATCGTACAACCTTATTTATTGAAATTAAATTTAATAGCAAGCGATGGGAGAAAAGGCTCATAATTAACTCACATAAATTCATGAAAGAATACCAAACTTATAAATGACTCTATCATCTCTCATTCTCCACAATTTAAAATCTCAAGGAATGAGACTCGTGGATGCTTAGCCTATTAAATCAAAGTTTTCGGTGGTCAAGTCATCTATAGGAACTTGCAAACTCTTAGACTTTTTCAAGTTTAGAATTCGCATTTTAAAGTTCCCTTGATAAACGACTTTCTAGGATCAATAGGAACTTGCGAAAATTTCTTGTTCTTAACCCGTAAGAGTTAAGACTTCCGCGTTTTAAAGTTCCCTATATAAAAGCCTAGCAAAACTTGACTTAAACACGTTAAGGATACTAGCTCGAGTAGACTTAGATAAGTAAACTCGGCTTGAGTCAAAAGATTCACAACGTTATAAAAATTAAAACCACTTTATTTAAAATTTATTCTAATAAAGAAAGAAAATAACTATACAAAGGTAAATACTAATAGGCCAAAATAGATCAAAAATTTTGAAAAATGTCGAAAAATCAATTTTCCGGTTAAAATGAGGACAAATACAAGGAAAATCCCACTTAACTTCGATAGAAGTCCCCCTACACTTAATCTAAACATTGTCCTCAATGTTTAAGCATGTGGGAGTAAACTCCCCTACACTTAGGACATTGTGCACTTTGTTTAAATCTTGCTAATGAAGAGACAACTAAAGTGATTCCTATTTTAGTATTGAAGAATATAAAATAGATAATCAAAAGAGTTTAGGATAGAACCAGGAAGACGGGTACATGGAATCACGGGTCGTCAAAAGTCATCAAGAATGGATCTTTGAAAGCTCGAATCCCTGCACATGATTAGAAAGAAGACAACAAACACATACTAGGGTCTCCCCTACACTTATTATAAAAACAAAGAAAAAGGATAGATAATGCGGGTTGCCTCTCGAGAAGCGCTTGTTTTTGGTAACCGAGTCGTGAGCCTGACTCGACCTTGATTAGCATGGTAAGAAGCTAGACGAACATCCACCGGGATCAAATACATGGTTTTCATCCAGCAAGTAGCACAAGCTTAAGGTGAACAAGGCAAGCCAAAGAAGAGTAGGCAAGGTTCCCTTAAGCAAAGATTGAGCATGGTGGTAAAAAGTAGGATGAAGTGCAAGCATATCTCCACAAGTTCCAAAAATCTTTCCTTTTATTTCATCAGATGGATACTAAGATGGCTTAAAGATTGCAATACCGGGATCGAACACCTTTTCCTTTAGGGGAAAATAACACTCAGGCTCAGTAGACCTTGAAGAGGATCCGCTCATAAATCGCACAATCTCATCCTCAGAAGGTGGATAAAGAGGTGTTAAGACATAAGTACTGTGGATATCGGTGTCCGCCGGCTTCTTCTCCTTTGAAATAGGTTTCTTCATATCCGAAGAAGGATAAAGACCATAATCAAATTCTCATTGGGGAAGTATGTATAAAGGAAAGTGGAAAAATCTTCCTCAAATGAGTAATTGTCCAAAGTATCAAGAGTGTTTGGTGGAGGATCTTCATCAAAAGTAGGAATAAGGTCATCATGAGAAGAATCACTCGAGAGAGTATCAACATCATCAAAATCATCATAAGTTGGCATGTCTGGATACTCTGAAACAAAATTATCATAATCATCCCCATCGGAACTAGAATCATAGATCAGTGGAGAATCATAAATTGGTGGGGGATTCTCATTGGGGAGAGAATCATCAAAATCATCCACATCGTCTTGAAAAAGTGGATTGTCATGGGAAGACTCGAAAATAGGATTATCATATACAACAAAGTCATCAAGCTTAAAACTTTCCAAAGTAGGAGTAAGCTCTTCTTGAAGCACATTAATCATTTTCGCGGATTCTTTTCCATTTGTCTTACTTGTAATCTTCCCCATCTTAAAAACTTGCGCATCATTCCCGATCCTTAAGATTAACTCACCTTCGGCAACATCGACTAAAGCTTTTCCGGTTCTCAAGAATGGCCGACCAAGTATTAAAGGAATACGAGGGTCCATTTCATAATCAACAACAACAAAGTCGACTGGAAAAGTGAAGGTGCCAACTTTAATAAACACATCTTCGGAAATACCAACGGGTAAGCGATAGTGCGATTTGCTAGCTCAAGAGTCATCTTTGTTGGAGTAAGGTCGGGTAATGATAGTGTTTTCCAAACACTTAGCGGCATCAAATTTATACTTGACCCGAGATCGGCTAAGGCAGTAAATTCTTCGGTTTTGTTAAAAATGCAAGGCAACACAAAACGACCGGGATCTCCAAGTTTTTCCGGAAGTTCTTTAAGAATGACTGCATAACAGTTTTCATTTAAGCGTGTGTTGACAAACTCAACCATCTTTTCCTTCTTGTTAAGCAATTCCTTGAATGCTTTCACAAATTTCAGCATTTGGACAAGTGCTTCAACGAGGCTAATGTTGAAGTTCATTTGTGATATCATCTTCAGAAAAGAAGTGATTTGAGCATCCTCTTTAGTGAGCAATTTGCTCTTGTCTAACCGAGAAGGATAAGGGATGTTAGGTTTATAGGTGGAAGGTGGGGTTGGTGAAGGGTTCTTCTTGGGTACTTCAGCTGGTAGAGGTGGAGACGGTAATGGAGAACTAATACTAGGTGTGGGAGTAGGCGGGATAAATGGTGGTGGAGGAGGTGTAGATGGAGTAAATGGGGGAGGGATAGATGGTCCTACTAAGGTTGCTCCACTGCGTGTAGTAATAGCACTCACATTCGCTCTTGGGTTGGTGACGGTATTAGAAGGTAGAGAGCCTGAAGTAGAGGGTTGAGTACTTGGTAAGAAACTAGCCAGCGTATTCTTCAAATCATTTGTTTGAGTGCTAAAAGAGGTTTGTATATCATGTCGAAGCTCGGATCTAATATCATTCCCTTGCTTAGTGATATCTCCTTTCAAGTTGATGATTTGGCTTTGCAGATTCTTAACTAGCTCTCCTTGGGTCCTCATGAAGGCTTCAACATCTTGATTAATGGGTGGGGCTTGTTGAGCGGGTGGGTGATAAGGATTAGAAGATCGAGGTTGGTTTGGGTTGCTTCTATTGTAGTTGTTGGGGTTGTGGTTTTGAGGAGAAAAACCGGGTGAAAGAAAGTTGTTAGAATGGTAACTTAGCAAGTTACGATCACCTTGAGGTCGGGCTTGATAGCTTTCCGTTGAATAGTTACCATAAGCCGCATAATGTTTTCCGGATTGTCATGAGTAGAAGGACAATCAGTGTATGAATGAGGACCCCCGCATATCTCACAAGAAGTTGCAACAGCTTTAACTTGTTGTTGTTGATTTGTAGCCAAGAGTTGCATGTTTTTGCTCATTTCGACCATTGCACGGGTTAATTTGGTGATATCAGGGTTTGAAGAAGTAGAAGAAACATTGACTCTCGGGTTTGATCTTGAAGATGCGGATGAATCCTAATTTTTGTGATGAGTAGTCATGTTCTCGATAAGCTCTCTACACTCCTCGGGTCTTCTTTTCATAAATGTGCCACCGGCGGCTGCATTAATCGTATCACGATCACGAAAAGTTAAACCGTTGTAGAAAGTATCAATTAAGGTGACGGGGAGCATGTTGTGGTTTGGACATCGGTCAATCAAAACATTATATCGTTCCCGAGCATCAAAAAGTGATTCATCAGGTTCTTGTGTAAATCCACTAATTTGATTTCGAAGGCTCGTGACCATGGATGGTGGAAAGTAGCGCGACAAAAATCGTTGAGTCATCTCATCCCAAGTATGAATTGAATTCTTTGAAAGATGATCAAACCATTTTTCGGCATGGTGGGATAAGGTGTGTGGAAATAGGTGAAGGCGAAGAAAATCCATGGTAACCTCGGGCAACTTCATGCTTTGAGTAACGGTAATGAACTTGTCGAGGTGTTTGTTGGCATCATCATCCGGAAATCCGGGAAATGGACAAGTGTTCTGCACTTGTTGGATCATGTGATGCTTCAACGAAAACTCTGGAGCCGTGATTTGCATCGGCGCAATCGGTCCTCCTCGTCCATTCATTGTAGGTTGACAAAGCTCCTCCATCGTTCTAAGATCAGGTGGGGGAACGTTGATGTTATTATTATTGCTGAGGTTCGGTGGGTTATTGTTGTTGTTCACACCTGCCATATCTAAATCTTCACGAGTCTCGGACTCAGAATAAGTTGAAATCTAGTACGCATGCACCTGTAAAAGCAAAAGAAAAAGATTCCAAAGAAATAGAGAATATATATGTACGTGTAAAAATAAAAATAAAATCTTTTTGTATTTTTGAAATTTTTTTAATTTTTATGGATTTTTAATACAATTTTTAATTTTTATGGATTTTTGAAAATTTTAAAGCAAGAAAAATAACGTTCACGAGTGAACGGATCCCAGAATTCAAAGCGTCTCTCACAGAAAACCGTTAATCTTTACGAAAAGAGCCGGCAGCGCGCGCCATTTAATAACTAGATTTTTGTTAGAGAAAAATATCGTTGTTCCAGTGTTTTCGAATTGAAAAAGGGAAAATGTGCGACTCAGTCGTCTTTTGGTGGAAAACAATCGATTGTTTGGTCGTTGTAGTAAAGTAAATGTGCAAAACTTTAAAGTAAAAGACGGTTATTAAAACTAAAACTAAATAAAACGTAAATGGTGCAATATTTAAACTTTAAAAGTAATTAATTAAATGACTTAAAATTAAAGCTTGATGAAAAATTAATTTAACAATGTAATAAAAATGAAAACTTGAAATTTAAAATAAAGAAAAATGATTAAAATAACACTAAGGTAAAATGGCGGAAAAATAAGCTTTAAAAATTAAACTAAAAATTACTAGAAAAACACTTGGTAAAAATAGAGATTTCGGGAAGCGTGAAAACTTTGAAAACTTAAAATAATGCAAACTTAAAAATAAAACTAAGGCAAAATATTAAACAAACCCTGTCGGAATACACTCCAATCAGAATCCTGTCGGAATCCGATCGGAATGTATGCTTACCTTCCCTATCGGAATGATAGTCCGTCGGAATGTGATCGGAATCCCCAAATGAATTCCTATCGGAATGTCTTGAAAAAGAAGCTATCGGAATAAGCCGGTCGGAATCAAGATCGGAATGTACCAAGAGTAATCCTGTCGGAATATCCAAAACACCTCCTGTCGGAATACCAACCCAACACCCCTGATCGGAATGTCAAATCGGAATCCTAGTCGGAATATCAAAACCCTTTTCCGATCCAGCAATCGGAATGCTAGTCGGAATGCAAAGCCCTTTTCCGATGGTTGTGATCGGAATTACAGTGAAAGGAAAACGTAAATAAGCTCAACAAATAAGCTATGAACCAAATAAGCACTCGACTAAAAACTTAACTAAAACACGTTTAAGAAAAGGCTAATAAGCTAAAATTTAATAACTTTTAAAAACACTTAAATGCAACGATATACGAACACAACTTTTATATAAAAATAACTTTTATAAAAACTTAAGTAACTTTAAGATAAACACAAATAAGCTATGAAATCAATAATCCAAAACAATCAACAACATAAAAACAAAACACTTAATCAAATAAGCATAACAATAAGCACATAAACATAAAGATCAAGCAAAACAAGAAAGGTAGAATGAGAGATTAAAAATAAGAACTTGATTAAAAATAAGATTTAACAACAAAATTAAAAGACTTACTTGAAATAAAGGCAAGAAATTAAATGTGAAATTAAGTAAATGACAATAAGAAAATGCAAGTAATTAAAGGTGCAAGTAATGAAAAGGGTGGAAGACTAGTTTGTCAAGTTAGCCAACACCTCCTAATGTGTCATTAGGAGGGTATTTATAGGTGATTAGGGAGGTTAGCATGTGTTGCTTCATTCTTCTTCTTCACGTCTTTTCGTCTTCTAAATTCTTCGACTTTTTTTTGACTTTGTCTCGGGATTAATTGAACTCGTCATATGATTTCTTCATTTATTTAGACTTGAGTTCTTTGGCTTTATTAAATTTCTGTCTTTTGAATTTTTCTTCGATAAATCTTTAGAATAGGCCTTGGACTTCTGTTCTTTTTGCACTCTTGATCTTTTGACTTCGTCTTTTGTCTTTTTCTTCGATAAAAGCTCGTGAAAGCCCGTGTTTTCCTCCCTTTCACATTTTGATCCTAAATCACAACAAAAACACAAACCACACATAATTTCGACATTTACGACTTAAAATACACGTTTTAGCTTGGTTATTATTATAATTAAGTGGTAAAAGGATAAGTGTTTTCACACTTATTACTTAACAAATTCCTTCAAAGTCAAAGAATGTCCTTTCCCACAAAGTCTAAAACTCATGATTTTCTTAGTCAATAGCTCATCATCATCAACATCTTCATCAAGATTAAATGTCGAGAAAAACTCAAGAACAAGCTCCGCATAAATCTTCTCCCTACAAGAAAAAGCACGGACCCAAGCATCGAATCGAAACAAAACTTCATTTCCTCCAGCCTCTATCACAACTATCGATAGCATCTCTCTAATTTGAGCTTCACAACCAAGCTCACTCAAAATTCCAAAATCTACAATGTTAGGTGCAAAAATTTGTTTCGAAAGTAGAATACTAAGAT
Source organism: Glebionis coronaria (assembly GCA_025667525.1). Taxonomy (NCBI): domain Eukaryota; kingdom Viridiplantae; phylum Streptophyta; class Magnoliopsida; order Asterales; family Asteraceae; genus Glebionis; species Glebionis coronaria. Next base: position 418,561 of record JANFOE010001007.1, read on the forward strand.
CATTGTTGTAAATGGTTTTAGCATCATTTCCACATCCAGGCCAATTCAAGAGGACCCCCATGAGTGCGGCACTTACCGACTCGATAGGCTTTTGCCTCTTCGGCTAGATGAGCCGGTCTCATAGTTTCCAGAACCCGTGTTCTACAAAATTTATCACATAAACAAACATATATTAACATTAGATAAACATTAGGGGTCAATGGCAACCCTATGTTGGTGTTCTGAACATTCTGTTTGTTTTTCAGGCGTAAAGTGTGACGCACTTCTAAGAAGTGCGTCTTACTTTCTAGGAAAAATCAGCCAGAGTGCAGCGTACTTGAGAAAAAGTGTGGCGCACATTCTACATATTTTTAGCTAATTTCGGGGTGACTAACACTCATTACCAAATCCGCGAACTAATGATTTCAAATCAATAACAATGGCTAGAATCAAACACTAAACCATTCCTAACTCATTCCAATCCGCGGCATTGCTCAATCTTAGGGTTTGATTTCAAAGACCCTTAATTTTTTATTATTTTTTTTAATTTCATCTAACAATCTAATCCTATCCTAATCAATATCCCCATTTCTAATCACAAATCGAAATGTAATTTGATTATCTATCACTAGAACCCTAATTGAAAAATTAAAAAAAATTAAACCCTAAATAAAATAAAATGTAAATGAATTAAAGATAAAAACTCACCCTAGACATGATCTCGAGTGTGAATTGGAGTAGTAATCGAAAATATTTTTGGTTGATCATTCGAAAATCGTCAGGTGTGTTTTGTTGTTTTTTTTAGTTTCAAATGAGATAAAAAGAAGTATATACAAAAATCCGCCCAGAAGTGCGGCGCACATTCCAAAATGTGCGGCGCACATTTTGTGCTCACAGACCAAGTTACTGTTTTTTTACTTACTAGACTCAAGTTTCCAAAAGAAAACCTCCAATTCATTCGATTTCATAAAAGAAAAATAACAAGTCCTAATAGGAAAACATTTCCTTCTTCTAAGACCATCCTAAAACTTCTAGGACTCTTAGATTTCACTTCGTTTTATTATTTTATCTACATACAAAAAAGAGTAAAAATGCATAAAGTGACTAGGAGCCAATGGTGCACTCCTAAATTCCTCCATATATAGCAGAATTTTAGAGGTGACATGATATCACTCTCCGTGTAACGTCCCGAGACCTCTCTATTGGTGTCTTTTGTCTCGTACACTTTTCCGTACCTCTTTCCACATGGATCCATAATGACCATGGCAACATGCCACTCACTATCTCCATCTTTAGCAATGTTTTGAAATTCTCGTTTGTTCCCCACTTGCCAATCTTCGTATTTCAATGAAACGGGAAGTGCTCCAAGCATTCCCACAATCTACTTGTATACACATATGTCAAAGAGAGGGTTATGGTAGCTCCTTTCACTTAGTGATGCGTCCAAAAGTTCTTACAGATCCGTTCATGGTTGTAAATGTGGACCATAAATTGGCATACCGTTCTCATCTCTTTTCAGGGTGTAGTGCTTATCGTCTTCATCATCACTATCATCATGTTTCTTTGCTTTTAGTACATTATAGTTTTGATGGACAACCCCATCAAAGCTAGTCATAATAGCTTTTCCAACATCTATGTTTGCACCAATGGTGTGCAAAAAATTTCTACCAACCACTAGTTGAATATCTCGATCAATAGGAATGTCGAGAAGCAAGAAATCGGCTGGTAGTGTAGTTGTCCCCACTTGGCAAAGAACTCCAAGTAAACGTCCAAATCCCTCCGCATAGGAGTGATCAAGCATTCTGATACGATCAAACCTTGGTTTGACTCTACCAACATCTAGCATGTTGAAGATTTCATAGGGCATAACATTAACATTTGAGTCGGTATCAACCAAAGCATTATAAGTATTTTTACCCTCCAACCTTATTGGTAGGATAAAGTACCCTGGATCTTCTTTTTCAAGAATTACCTTGTTCTCACGAAGCATTTGGATAGCCACATCTTCATAATCCGGTGTGAGTCCATCTTCAACTATCAATTTGTCGAGCAAAACCCCATCAACAATCATTTTATATTTATCACTATATTTTAAAGTTTCAATGATTGGTCGATTCATGTTCAACAACATGACTCTTTCTTTAATATCTTCTTGTAATTCCTCCATTGATAGTTCTTTTCTAGTCAACGGTTTATTAATGGTGAGTGAAGGTCCTTCACCATTATAGCTCAACCTATAAGCGTGGGCGGGTTTCTTGCCTTTGTTTCTTTTGTTTTTCCCCATGCTACAAACAAATCTAGGAGCATCAATCTCCTCGGTTTCAATAGGTGCCAAATCATCAAAGTTGAGATTATCAAGTATTTCATCAATTTCCCGAAAGTCTAAGCTTTCATGCACTTTTGGCCATAAAGTAAGTATGCCACAAGTAATGTCAAGTTGTGCATTAGCTTGCTTTAGGAAAGATCTCCCAAAGATTACACAAGGTTCACAATCGTCTTCCTCCGGATTGACAAAGAAGTCAACGAAAAACAATTTGTCTTTTATCATAACAACGAGCTTTTTATCTATCTCCTTGTCTCCATTACGATGAGTGTTTCAGGTTAAGCTAAGCTCAACTACAAATTCAATACTAATTAAGCTTCTTTCCAACTCAAAGTCTACTTGCCCATCATAAGCAAATTTTCCTTCCACATGGCAAGGCATTAAGTATTTCTTGCTAGGTGTCAAGTCCTCCATACGATAAAAAGTTAAGACCTTTTGAACCCCGCTATCGGATGAGTCCTTACATTCTGATCCTATCCATTCTCCTTTCGATTCTATTTTGTCATTCAGACTAATATGCTCATCCACTCCTAAGCATAGTCTACCCAAGTTAGTGTTTGGATCTATCTCAATCTTAAAACAATAACACATCAAAAGAAACATTAGTATGTTAGTGACATAAAATCCAAATGATATTTCATACCTTAAAGTTTTTGAGGCAACTCGTTATTTACAATGAATGTTTCCATTTGAGCATGTTACTAGCTATTTATGTTTCCTGTTTCTCCAGTTGTGCGGCGCACTTTTGCGCGATACAGAAAAGCTGGTGCACATTTGAAATGTGCAGCGCACTTTCTTTAAACACAATAGTGTTCCTTCATTTTTCTACTTGCAAACCAATCAATCCATGTTTTCAAGCATATAATATACTATTTTCTCATTAAGTGATCAAACAAAGATATCATGACCAAATTTGGTACATTTTCGACAAGTGTTTTTAGTAATATGAACATTTTTTCGTTTTCGCTTATTTTCTCATTTTTTTGTATTTTTTTTGTGTTTAAAAATTCAGAAAAATTACCACAAATCATGATAAATACTAAAAAAGTTACACCAAAGCAAATTATTCTACCAAAGATCAAATAAATTAGAAAATAAAATTTTGAAAGCAAATGTTTTTGGTTTTTCTTAAGATGCAATATTAACAAACACAAAAGCTCAAAAAGCATAAGTACACACAAAGAAATTCTCATGTTTTCAGCAGTAAGTGTTGAGAGTAAAAGGTTTTGGTGGTGTTTTGGGATTGTTTCGTGAAACATTTTGCAAATTCGTTACTAAATGTGTGGCGCACATTTTAGATTGTGCAGCGTACTTTTATGTTGTTTTGTAAAAAACTTTTTCAGATTGCCAGAAATCTGTACGACGTGTTTAGAAATTTTAGTTTACTAAGTATTTATAATGCTTAAACCAATAACAAATCAATCCCCGGCAGCGGCGCCAAGAACTTGATGTTCATTTCGTAAGTCTTAAAAATTTTCAAATATTACCATACACAAATGACTAGAAATGATCAATGGCAGCCACAAAATCCCTTCTTCTCTTAAACCTAATTTTCTTTTTCCTTTAATCCGAATACCTTATAATGATACTGTTTTCTCGAATAAGCACTGATTATTCTTGAGTTAACAAAGTCTTTATTTGGTTGATTGATTTTAGGGTAAATTAAATTAGTTTTAATTTTCGTTTTTTGCCGTCATTGACTTGTGCGATTGTTTTGTCTATCTCGTTGGTGGTTACTTGTCTTGTTTTCGGGTGCTACCTGGACAAGCAGATTCATGTTTGTTTTGGTTAAATAGTATTCGCATTTATTGTTTTTTTTAGGGTTTCGCTGTGCTTGGGTTGTGGCAGCATTAAATCGTCCTTGTTTTAATCATTGCAGTCATAATCAGTTGACCCCAGTAACTGGTGACCTTTGGAATTTCGTTCTTGTCGGTTGACCCATCATTAGTGGTCGGCTGACCCATCATTCCCTATAATCATTGCAGCTATTATTAATTGTTTAAGAATCAATTGGTCATTAATTGGTTCGCAAATTGTGTGACGGCTGACCTTTGGAATTTCGTAACTTGTGACTTGGGGGTGGCGGCTGATCTTATTTTGATTAATAAATTGGGGCGGCTGAGCATTTATTAATCGCAAGGGTTGTCTGTCGCTTCAAATTTCACGGGGCATTAAATTTAGTGGTCGGCTGACATTAGTTTGTTTTTAATAAATTGTGCTCTTGTTACTAGTGCGTTGGGTTATTATTTAGTGGTTCGTTTGATCGATTTGTTGAAGCTATGGTGTATTCGAGCAATGAAAGTGATAAGCCATTGTTTACAAGTTGGATGGATGCGGGTAAGGTGTCTACTCTTGAGGTTTTAGTAACGTTAGAGGAGATATCTAATTTGTTTTCTATTCCTTTGAATAATGTGCGTGACATTGAAGTGTTTGCAAATGGTGTGAAGGCAAACAAATTTTCTAAATGGTCTACTATACCTAAGGAGACCACTATGCTTTATTATAAAGTTTTGTCTGAACGCCATAAGAATTTAACTAGCAGCACTTCTTCACTCAGTTCAGGTGGTTCGAGTGTGCACTCTGCACAAATGGCTAAGGAAACAGACCTTGAAGCTAAGGCTGCTACCATTAATGGTTTGCAACCGTGTAATCTACATGCCGGTTTGAAATTATTTGGTGTAACGATTCGCACGGTTGGTGACGCGGGTGAATTTATGCAGGAATTAAGAATGAAGAAACATCCTTTGTGGGAGTTGATCTCACCTGATCGTGCTAAAGAAATTCTGAAGTTACTTTGCAGATTTGAAGGTGATATGGTTACGTCTACTAATGGAGGTATTAATGCAGTCTCTTCTTCGTTTAATTCTGAAAATGTCTATGAAGGGGTTAATATCTCTATTCCTAGGAAGGTTGTTGAAACAGTAAATGCTCGCTACCATAACACTTTATATGGTTACTTTTTTGGTAAAAGGATTGCATTCCCTGTGGTTGAGTATTTTGCTAAGAATAACTGGGCAAAACATGGTCTTAAGCGTATCATGATGAATGAGAAAGGTTTTTTCTTTTTTCAATTTGGATCTAGTGAGGGTCTTAATGCGGTTCTGGAAGGTGGTCCGTGGATGGTTCGTAATTCACCAATTTTTCTTAAGAAATGGACTATGAAAACGAATCTTCTAAAGGAGGAACTAACTCGTATTCCGGTATGGGTTAAGTTTCATGATGTCCCGCTACAGGTATTTGAAGAGGAAGGTATTAGTTTAATTGCTTCGTTTCTTGGTAAGCTTATTATGATGGATAATTATACTGATAATATGTGCAAAGAGTCTTGGGGTCGTTGTAGTTTTGCTCGTTGTCTTATTGAGATGAATGCTGATTCGGAGTTTATAGATAACGTTACTATTGGTGTCCCTGATCTTGAAGGCTCTGGTTGTACTAAGGAGTTAATTCGAGTTGAATACGAATGGAAACCGCCTAGATGTCATACTTGTAATATTGTTGGTCATTCCGTTGATTCTTGTCCGAAAAATGTTAAACCTATAACGGTTGAAAAAGTGACAAACTCATGTTGATAGTGATGGGTTCCAACAAGTGCAAAGCAAGAGGAAGAAGTACAAAGGTAATTTAGGGAATCAAGTTCCGAGAGGTGTTACATTGAGCAAGGGTTTCCAAGCAGGTAAGACGGTTGTTTTTCGCCCAAAAACTCACTTGGATACTACAAGTACGAGTGCTGATAATAGTAGTAAGTTGAATACTAAATCTGGTCAGTTGCAGCAGTCTAGCAATCTTAATGGTCCGAACAAGGCTAAAGCTCAAATGAGCAGTGTTTCTACATCTAATAAATTTTCATCTTTGTCCATGCCTGGTATTGACGAAGGGGCTCAAGTAAGCGAGGAAGATAATGAGGAGGAGGAGGGAGTCGAGGTCGTCTTTGATGAATCGGTGAATCTTCTCAATACTCATATTGGGGCAAGCACCCCAACTGGCTGATCCCATGTTGATATTTTATTATTTTCCTCGTAACTTTATGTTATCGTCTTGGTTTTTGTCTAGTTTATATATTTCCAGTATTCTAGACTAGTTAATGTTTATGGCCTGTCATAAACATTTTGTTTAACAAGCTGCCAGTAGCTTGCGGTAATGTGGTATTTCAGCCACATTCCTTGTACTTCAACGCTTTTTTTGGTTCTATTTACCGGGGTCATTGCTACCCTTTTACCAAAAAAAAAAAATTAACTTATGAGGGGACATGAAAAAAAAATTCTGCCAGTAAATCATGAAAAAAAATTTTATGCATGAAAAACAGTTTTGAATGCGTAATGTAGTTTATAAAAACCTTTATATGTGCGAGGGGACGCCTATGGGTAGGCACCAAAACAAAAGACATGGCGAGGGGACGCCTATGGGTCGGTCCCAAAGTTAAAAGTTTCGATAAAAGCACATGCGACTAAACAGGGCCAGTCCTGTACCAGCCATTACTTAGTCATAATCCCTGCAACAATGATACATGAAACATAAATAAATGAAACTTATCTGTCAAAACTTATCAGAAAAAATAATTTATGTGACTAATTATGAACTACTGGGGTTCAGTCCACATAGTCACAGTTCACGAGGAACATTCTGCATGAAACAATGACACATTACTAAATATGAATGACGGTTGTCCATCCATATTAGTAAAAAAAATATCGATGAAAACATCAAGGTTAAAACCTCAAGGTGCTGAAAACATCATGGTTAAAGCAACAATGCGCTGAAAACATCAATACGTAGAATAACAAACGTTGGCTTAGGAAGCTCCTGGTGACTACCCACTAGTCACATGTCAAGTTTTAGAGCCTACAGGTCGAAGCCTTGGCTCTGATACCATAATTGTGACACCCCATTTTGATAATGGAATGTCACGCGTAATTATGGCGTGTCATCGAAGCATACAAGGATAAATGTCTAAACATTACATGACCATAGGGATAATCAGAATCAAACATCGGTTCCCAAACATAAGCCCAAAACATAATAAAGCAAAAGAAATGAATGAAAGACTAAACAAGCATGAGTATATGAAGGCAAAAAGGAAAAGAAGTCTCTAGTAGCTTCCATCCTATGCACGTCCTCCAAATGCTCGAGTCTTTCCTAGGGTACCTGCCGTTTTGGGACATGGAAAGGAAAGTAACGGCTGAACAAAACGCTCAGTGCACGGATATAGACATAGTATGAATGACTAAACATAATAAAGACTTAATAGCAGCGGAAATGTATCAGTCTTGGAAAACCTGGAACATGTTCATAAAACGGGTTTTATAGTTTGAAAAGCCTTATGTTTATCTTATGAAAACTGTTTAACATATTTTACCATTAGCTAATATAGGTCATGAAAATCCACCGTGCATGAATACTTGGCGGGGTGACCTCATCATGCAAATTAGAGGGGTTGCCTCTAATTTAATATACTGGTTTTGGGTAGGAGGGATCAGCTCCTTGTGAAGGATGCAAGGCACACACCACATTCACCATGAAATCTTGACTGAAACATGTAACTAGGATGCACCCATACGCCCCACATGATAAACATAATATAAATGGCCAAAAGCTGAAGGGACGCCACGAGCAATCACTCCGCCGTGGTGAAGTCATAACATCAGTGCCTCTAATGTTATGGTTATGGTACCTCCATAACTAGGTGAAACTGGTCATGCATGTATATGGCATTAGGTATTCTAATTAAACATAAGCAATTCAAAAACATATAAAACAAATACTAGGAAAACAGTTGGCTGCATACGGGGAATCCTAATAAGGAAAGAATGTGCATACTGAAAGGACGGGAATCCGTACCTTATGTCCAGTGAACGAAGAAGACGAACTGAGAGGAATCCTACTTCCGTATCACTAATGCTACATGAATACATACGTGAATAATTATCTGACTACTAAATACGTAACTGGTTTTATATCATGTCTTAGCTTATTTTATACGTCCATATCATGTTTTACTGTTTAAAGCCTTAAACTATGTTTATCTTATATTTTGTCTATTCTGATTAAGTATTTCTGGTATTTCATGTATTATTATACTTACTGTGTAATAATAAGTAATTTTCCAGAAATAGCAGGTTTCCAAAAATAGAAAGTTTCCAAAAATAGAAAGTTTCTAAAAATAGAAAGTTTCCAAAATTAGAATTACTGCTTTAAATAGATAAGTTTCTAAAAATAGATTAGCTGCCTGAATTAAATATGTTTCCATAATTAGATATAAGCTGGTTAAATACGCTAAGTATATAAGCCTAAGTGTTTTCATGATTATTTTCTAAGTCATAATGATATAATGTATAGTTTATTAGTTATTTCATGTAATTTAAATAAACTATATGTTAATAGTATTTAATTGAAATATATCATGTTTTTAATTAAATAAAGTTAAATACTTAGGTTAAAACATGTATTATTATTTATTAATAATATAACCTAAGTCATGTTAATTAACTAATTATAACCATTAATTAATTATAACCATTAATTAATTATAAGTAAAAAAAATATAAAATACTTAGGTTAATAATTTCATGATTTTAATAATTAATATAACCTAAGTCATGTTTATTAAATTAATCATGTCATATTTATTAATTTATATTAACATATGATTATAAAAAAAATAATCTTAAGATAAACCGTGAACCGGATCTTGACTAGAACCCATGAACCGGACATGAAATCGACACCATACCCCGAACCACTTCGGGGTTCCCCTTGTCTTGCTGCTGCCGTGGGACCCACACCACCCAACCGGGACCATATGGTCTTGGTGGTGGTCGAGTAGCCAAACCGAGACCTCCTTGGGGTTCGGTTTAGGCGCCGGCCAAACAAACACCCCTAAAACAACCCTTTTTGATTTACCCAATAAACCTTTTCATGTTAGATCTATGTTTTTAATTAGGTTTTAAAAACATCATGTTCTTAATTAATTATTAGATCAAATCAAAAAGAAAAAGGGTAAAAAGAATATACCGAATGCGTGGATCTAAACGAGGATGAAAAAACACGAACACTTGCACCAAAAACCAAGATCAAAATCAAATAAACACCCTCCTTGGTGTGTTTATGTGTGGCGGCCAAAAAGAAGAAGAAGAGGAGAAGGAGAAAACTTTTTAGGGTTTTTGGTGTTTTCTTGTAAAGTGAAAAATGACCAAAATCTTTCCTAATTCCTTGTTTTAGTAAAAATTGATGGGCTAAGCCCATCTTCCCTCCCTAATTTCGTGGTATGGGGCCCACATGGAGTCAGACAATGAAACCCTCCAAAATGAGCTTGATCGTACGAAAGAGAAAATGGAGTCTTATGTCATCCAAAAGGACAACGAATTCACCGATCTTTGGAATAAATATGTCAAAAAATGTGACGAATGTAAGGATGACAAACTCTCGTATGATAAAGCTTACAATGAACTACAACAAACAATCGAACAGCTGCAAGCTCAGTTAGGAGGTGAATGTCCCGATAGTGAGCCTTCAACAAATGTTAATCATAGTTCACGATTCTTCAACACCGATATGATTTTCTTCAGAAACATTGTCATTCTCTTGAACTTGCTTTGCAAAACAAAGTTGGAAAAGTTCCTGATGACAGTAATTTACAAGTAAAACTCTCTGAATCATTTCGTGAATTGAATGAAAAGAGTAAGGATATTTCTGATCTGAAAGCTCAGTTGTAAGACAAAGATATCGCAATCAGTGAGTTGAAGAAACTTGTTGGAAACATGGGTGGGAAAACGGTGGAATCCAATGGTGTGAAACCTGTTGTTCGTCAACCAAATGCGTACAAAGTACCAAAGCCATCTATCTTAGGAAAACCGCTTTATAATGTTTCTAGGTTACCTCCTAATACCGATGTGCCATCGACTGTACCAAACCCAACCATATCACCCTATGTTCCTCCATTTAGAAAACCCACTTTTGCTAAACACAACCCGGTGAATGCACCTTGCACTACTTCTAAGAGTACTCCCAAACGTGTGATTCTTACGCCCACAAAGGAATCTAAAGGTTCAAATGACGTTGGTCAAACCATGAACCTAGGGAGGGTAAGCCAAAAGGGGATATTCAGAAAGTAAACCATGTGTATTCAAAACCTAGTAAACCAACTACCGCTAGAGTTCAACACACTCCTAATGGTTATCAACCAAAATCTAGGACTCCTACCCAACAACCTAGTAATTGGCAACCACCAATGAGTAGTCGTAGTCGTGTTTCAAACACGCTGCCTGAACGGTCAGCAAACCCTAGGTACACAAGGACTTTCGAGAATTCCAAATTCCCTGTATGCCCCACGTGCAAAAAAGGCATTCACTATGGAAACCATGCTCATTGCATTCTGCAATACCTCTATGAGGTAAACTCTCTTGCTTTCTCACAGAGAAAGAATGCAGAATCCCCTAAGACAACATAGAGATTCATACCAGTCACAAAGAAAAGAAATGACAAGAAATCTTCAAGGTGGATCAATGTAGGACCTAGTTTCTCTCCAAAGAAGTCTTCCGCTGTGCAAGAGAACACTACTACTAGATCTAGTCTTCAGTGGAAACCAACGGGTAGGATCTTCAAGGAAGTTGGCTTTAAGTGGATTCCCATCGAGAAGAGTGATGACACCTGCTCCAGCACTAATGCGAGTGTTCTGAATGTATAAAATGCATTTGTTACTCCTAACACTAGTATTTGTGCAAACTCTTCTTCTGTCATTGCAGGTACAACAACGGATTCTGAATCCAATTCTTCAAAGGGTTCCAATTCTGTACATTCGACATCACCCTCTTCTGCTGTACAAAGGTTTTTTTGGATTATTTTCAAAAATATTGAAATATATATATATATATATATATATATATATATATATATATATATATATATATATATATATATATATATATATATATATATATATATATATATATATATATATATATATATATATATATATATATATATATATATATATATATATATATATATATATATATATATATATATATATATATATATATATATATATATATATATATATATATATATATATATATATATATATATATATATATATATATATATATATATATATATATACATATATATATATACATATATATATATATATATATATATATATATATATATATATATATATATATATATATATATATATATATATATATATATATATATATATATATATATATATATATATATATATATATATATATATATATATATATATATATATATATATATATATATATATATATATATATATATATATATATATATATATATATATATATATATATATATATATATATATATATATATATATATATGTATATATATATATGTATATATATATATATATATATATATATATATATATATATCCTTTTGGTGAAAAACATAGAAAACAAATAAGCAGTGTGCCTTTTGTAAAATATAAAAGCGGAGGGTAGAAAACGAAAGTTAACAAAAAGCGCAGGGGTTAAAGTTGCCAACCACACATTCTTAATCATTTCAGCTATCAAAACACTGATAATTTTTTAATCATTTCACACATCGATAAAAAAACACAGATCAGATAACATATCTACGACCCTATCTCATCAGGAACACCATCTTCGCGCCACCTTCTCCGTCGCCACCATCTCAGTCGTCACCATCTTTCTGTTTTCTTCACCACCGTCGCTCAATTATTCAAAACCCCTAAATTCACTTATTGCCGACATCTTTTCCACCGTTGCCGGAATAACTTAAACTTCCTACACCGTACACCAGAACATCCTAGTTAGCAGCAGTTAATGGAGTATCGGAAAGCTGCTTGTTTAGACCTCAAGAAGCTAAGAAAGATTAAGGAAGAGGATAAAATTATGGAGGCCCAAACACATATTCACTTCAGGGGGTGACTCTCTCCATCCTTTGATTTTAATTAATATTGAATTAACTTAATATGAAATTAGAGATATGATTTTTGCTAGTGATAAGAGTAAATCTAATAGTAATAGAGGCATGGATAGCGGGGATTCAGATATTGAGATAGGTCTAGGGGCTATAATTCCATAACAAATAGTTATGGATCGCTTTGGCATGATATATTTATTTGATATATCTATTTATTTTGCGCAATGTTTCCAATATAGGATTTCATTCCCGTCTCCACTATAAATGTCATCATTTCAACATATGTGTTAGAGTTTTTAGTTCCTTTAGTTGGAGATCAGTTATGCAAGTCACATGTGATCAAAATTTTCCAATATTCCTGTGTAGATATGTTTCTGCAGTTTATAAGCGAGTATTTTGGGTTAAAAAGACAGTGCATTTGTGTGGTAAAAAGATAACGCATATGTGTGTTTGCACGATAAATGCATCTGCTTGTTATCACGATAATGAATATGTGTGTTAACATGATAATGTATCTGCGCGTTAACATGATAATGCATCGTCTTGATCTTTGTTTAATGCATCGGTTTGAATTTTTTGTTTAATGCATCGGTTTGAGTTTTTGCTTAATGCATCAGTTTGATTTTTTGTTTATTGCATCAGTTTGATTTTTTGTTTAATGCATCAGTTTGTTTTTTTGTTAAATGCATCAGTTTGTATATTTTATCGCATCCGTTTGTCTAATATGTTAATGTTGATTTTTGTTTAATGCATCGGTTTGATTTTTTGTTTAATGCATCGGTTTGAGTTTTTGTTTAATGCATCAGTTTAATTTTTTGTTTAGTGCATCAGTTTGATTTTTTGTTTAATGCATCAGTTTGTTTGTTGTTAAATGCATCAATTTGTATATTTTATCGCATCCATTTGTCTAATATGTTAATGTTGATTTTAAAATAATGCAATCAACTATTTTCATTTTAAGTTGCCGCACCAGAACTAATAATTCAGGGGTAGATATAGAATCGTCTAACTATGCGCAAATCACTTATTTGTTGTGTTTAGTAATTTGGTTCTACTTATAAAAGTATGCACAAATCACTTATTGTATTTATGTCCACAATTTGTGGACTCAAGTATGATGTTTTTGTTTGTTTAATGTTCACGGCTAAAATAATCAGGGTAGATATAGAATCGTCTAACTATGACCAAATCACTTATTTGTTGCGTTTGGTAATCTGATTCTATTTATAGAACTATGCGTTAGTCACTATGAAAACCCGTATCCAAACACCCCCTTAGTTACATGCTCTGAATTATGTGAAGAAAAACATAAGTAGTCTTGACTGATAGTAACACCCCATGAAAGTTAGTTTTGTAAGGCACTTTTTTTAGGGTAGACAGTTTGGACTATAGCTTCGAATGTTTCTTTTTTGTTACGGGAGTCTGTTAATGGTTTTTCCAGATATTTAAATATTATGTTACCATCAGGTATTTGTTGAACTGTATACTCACAATGTTTGAGGCAAACGAGGTATCCAAAGACCTTAATGTTGTTTATAATGATCCAAAAGTTGAAGTAAAGGATGACCCTTCTACTGAAGAAGTCGCAAGTCATCTAGAAAAACCGGAGGAGAATCCCATACCCTCAGCAGCCTAAGAGGTCACTTTGTTTAGTCCATTCGGTGAACGAGTTTGTTCTTTTGGTTAACTTTCCTATGTAAATCTACTTATTTGTGTATTTTTATCGTTAGAAATGCATTTATGATATTGGTTTGGATTCATAATGAAGGCTGTGTAAGACATTAAACTAATAGTAGGTTTCCCAATATGTGCTTAGTTTCAACCTTAGAATTTAGATGGACAGATGGAGTCAATGCACAGTTCATCTTTAGCGAGTTCAACTAAGCTTTGCAAGTGAATCTATTTGAAACACTTTACTTAGTGTCTTGTCTGTATTTTCTCAAGAACACTAGCTTGTGTACATTGCATTATATCTTTTTGTTCATTATGTGCAGGAGGCTGACATCAAGAAAAAGTATGGAGGATTACTACCAAGGAAGACCTCGTTAATCTCAAAGGTCACTGGAATCTTTCATGCTTCTTTATTTAGCAAGGATAGAATTAGGGATTTATAGTTCTAGTATGAACAACTTTTTTGCCTGATCATATGTAGGACCATGATCGCGCTTTCTTTGATTAAGCTGATTGGACACTAGGCTAGGTATAAAATGAGAGTTTTCTTGAATCTTAATCTATTTTGAAGTTTTTGATGCTTCATGGTAGTTTTCTATTGTGTAAACACCAGGGATCACATAGGGCAACCTGGTCGCTGAAAATCCTACACAGAGTTGCTAATTGAAACCACAAAGTAAGCATTCTTTTGATTATGGTTATAACTCTTTAGATGTACAAGTAAGGAGTTTTTTTAGCTAAACTGCATTTGTTGGTTTTACGTTACATGTACATTGGTCAGATAGGTAACGGGCTGAAAATCCTACACAGAGTTGTTAATTTAATGTTTATAGTACTTCTTATAGTTCAGAAAAGCAATTGGTTTGATAATGTAGGCTTATTTATATGCTTATATACTCATATGGCATTATAGCGGTTCTTTAAACAACGAAAGGTTAACTACTACCAAACATGCATCACTATGTTTATAAATTCAGTCAAGAAGAAAGCAGCATAGCTACTTTATAATTCTTTTTAATATTTGAGTTTCAAGTTTAAGAGCTTATGAGAGAGATTTCTATTTGAGTTTTTCAAGTAAAATGAAGCTTAGATAGATGTAGAGGTAGGGTGATTTCAGTAGTAATTCAGCATAGATAAGGATATTAGAATTTCAGTTACATTAAAAGTGTTTTGATTCGTCAATTTTTGTCGTTTGCATATTTCTTTTGACTAACAGCAACTATCAGTTGGGGAATAGACGTGCAGAAGTGAATAGCCAATTTTCAGTTCGTAGATTGAAGTTACAGTTCAACAATTTTAATTTGGCAGTTGAGTTTTATTTCGTGTGATGTGAATTTCGGTTTTGATAGCGTAGCTTCGTCAACAACGGGCTGGCTTGGATGTGCAGGTCGTTACTTGTTTCGATTTCTGCACATAAATAGTTTAATCTGCTATTGGATCGTTTGTGATGGCTTATGAGTTAGGTATCACACGATTCAATAACCTATTCAATGGTAGCCATGAATCATTTAGCGATCATGATATAATGAATAAAATACCAAGTCTTTGTGCTATTGTGTTTTCGTGCATCGACGAAAACGAGTGTGCAAGGTCTGTTGTATTCAAGTAAGTTTTTTCCAGTAACTCGTCAATAATGGGTCGTTTAATATTAGTTGGGGATATCTTGTGCGTGCAGGTTTACGACGGGAGTTTCTGAATACGGTATTTTCTTTTTAAAAAGTGGCATATATGCAGGTATGTTGTTCCCTTGAGCTGAGCTTATACGTAAATTCCCATTATTCATTAATCTTGCACGTGTGATATACTCGGTGCACTTTCACTAGATTTCAAACATGTTACAAACTAAACAATAATACATATTTTATTTGTTATTTTGTCATATCAATTGATTTATATAAACCCGAGTAATGATAATGAGATGAATTTTGCAGCTGCAAACATGATGTCGTTTGAAAAGATTTTGCATGTAAAGCTCTAGCTTTGATCGTGTCTCGTTATATTTTGCTTTTGCTTCTTTAACGATCGGTGTATTTAGCTTATAAGATGAAAAAAAAATCAAATTAAAGAGACACTTATGCAGATTGGCATCTTTACTTTTTATTTAAATGTTAGAAGATAAAATATCAAAAAGCACTGATAAAAAACGGTAACAGCGAAACATAAATTACATAAGCAACGCACCAACACAATTTAAAAAAAAGAATAAGAACGTCAAGAACAAAAATACAAAAACTATCGGTCAATATAAAAAATTATCAAAGAATACCAAAACAGACCCTCGAAAATAATGAAAGTTACAAAATAAGCCCCTGAACTGAAGAATAAAAAAAAGAATTGAAAATATAATTTTACCCCAAAGTTTATAACATTTACAAAAGAGCCCTTGTAGTTTGGGCAGAAAAAAAAGAAAAGGGTGGGGAAGTATGTTTTCTATGTTTTTTTTTAGTTGTTGTTTTCTAATGATCCATCTCTCTCTCTCTCTCTCTCTCTCTCTCTGTATATATATATATATATATATATATATATATATATATATATATATATATATAGATATATATATATATATATATATATATATATATATATATATATATATATATATATATATATATATATATATATATATATATATACATATATATATATATATATATATATATATATATATATATATATATATATATATATATATATATATATATATATATATATATATATATATATATATATATATATATATATATATATATATATATATATATATATATATATATATATATATATATATATATATATATATATATATATATATATATATATATATATATATATATATATATATATATATAAACCTATAAAAACAAAATAAAAAATGAAAAAATCTTTCAAAATACCAAAAATATTCTTCCCGACATGTCTTTCAGTTTCGATAATATGGACATGCCTAGAAATGTCGCTCAATAACGACATGGGTGTGTACATAAAGCTCGAATGAAAGTTCAAATGTTTTTCAAAACATGTCATTTCTTTTTTCTTCGAATGATTTACAATTACCTCAGATTGTGACGCGTACTTCAAAGAACGGAAAGTTGATCACGCTTGATAACTTATCCTAATAACGGGTAGAGCAATCTATCACGGGTTGAGCTTGTCACAAAACATTCAAAGTTTTGAGCTCAACATAATGGCTTATAGTCACATGTCAGACTATAACCCGGTCCCCAAAGAAAGGAAAGTCTATGACTTATCCTCAACAACGGGAAATTAATTTTTCTCGGTCATGGGCTTATAGTAAACATTCAAAGTTTTAAGCTCATGAACTCTAGGAAAATGTTCATTTATGTACATTTTTTCTCAACAACGGGAAATTCAGTTTTCTCGGGTTTGAGCACTATATTTCAAGGTATTTCAAAACTGTGTGCTCATATACTTCCCTATTTTAATTAGAATCTCTTTTCGAGGGGGAGTACAAACTTTCATGTAACATTATTCTCTCCATGTTTCATCACTAGTTTCACAAAAAATTCAATCACATGCAATTTTTGAGGGGGAGAATAGTGATTAAAATGTTTTCATAATGTGTCATCTTGGATACGATCTTTGATATATGTGCTTTCCCGTCCTAATATGTGAAAACACTTTTCCTTTTATGATGCACATATGTAGGGGGCGCTTTTGGTAATTAAGAAAACTATCAAGGTGTAAACATCGTTTTCATTAACACCTTGATTGTATTTTTAATTGGTTTTTCTGGTTACGATATCTATACCCTTCAACACATTATTTCACAATGGTATTGGTGTCAAAAGGTGGTTAGGTATTCGTCCTATGATCCAACCGGAACTGGAGGGATCTTACCGGGGACAATCCATTTAGAAATTAGAAGTCCTTAGGAAAGATGGAGTAGTTGAGTGTACGAGGAATGCAGACCAAGTACTTAAGCTAGCACTGGAACAATCACAACAAAGTGCTAGTTATGACGTCTTGGTAAGCATTGAAGGGGTTGAAGAATGAAAAAGAAATGTAAGGATAAAGGGTGAAAAGAAAATAGCCCTCCATACAACTTAGGCAGAAACCGGGTCAATACATCTACTATCAGAATCACGTTGATGATTCCTGGTATTGAAGACAAAGCATCATGGACCCAGTGATGCAAAGCACAACCTTTCCCAGCCTACTCAAGCTTCTCTCAAAAGAAGTTTGTTTTATTGTCACGGAGTTCAACTCGTTTCTATCAACTTTCTCACTCCGAGATTGTAGATATCAAAAAGGTGGCAGTCTGCTCCAGCCTCCGATCACCAAATAAACGTACACTTATAGAGTCTAGAGCCAACGAGATTCATCAAAAATCTCATTAGGACACTTATTCCATATATTAATTGTTCTTCATCAGTAGAACACAAGCGATAATTCACAGAGTCCTACGCTATATCCTTGTGGTATTGCTAGAACATTCAGAGTGATACTCTATAGTATTCATAGTGATGAATGGAAATCCTTCTAGTGTTGACATCAAACAGCACTACGGTAGGTCATATGTAAGATTCACTTGAATTAAACATATGCTAACTGGAAAGCAATAGTGGTTTAATTCTATTTTGATTCAAACTCGTTCCAGGTATCTACGCAATATCTTTATGATCTTACCAGAGCATTCAGAGTAATACTTCTTAGTATATACTGTGACGAATGGAAATCCTTCTAGTGTCATCATCAAACAGCACTGCGGTAGGTAACTTGTGAGATTCTATACGAATCAAACTTGTGTCAACTGGAAAGCAACAATGGTGTGTTTCTTAATTGATTCAAACTTATTCCAGGAAATGAATTGATGACTTAATCAGCAGAATGGAACTGCATGATTCACTCCTTACTGTGAACTATCTTTCGAGATGCTCAAGTAATGAGAACGGCTACCAAAGTCGGAAACCCTGTCAAGGAAGTTCCTTGAACTTACCTAATCACATGTACATTACTTGTACTGTATAACGAGAAATCGGAAGAATGCAAACGGTGGCGTTATCTCAAGAGTCGCAATTCGAGGCCACATACTCAAGTAAATGAAGAGAGCTCAAGAACATCTAAAAGAAAAAGACTTCCACTACTCTGATGATCAAGGGTGTAACACCCCATTTTGATAAATGGAATGTCACGCGTGATTATGGCGTGTCATCAAAGCATACAAGGATAAATGTGACACCCCATTTTGATAATGGAATGTCACGCGTAATTATGGCGTGTCATCAAAGCATACAAGGATAAATGTCTAAACATTACATGACCATAAGGATAACCGAAATCAAACATCGGTTCCCAAACATAAGCCCAAAACATAATAAAGCAAAAGAAATGAATGAAAGACTAAACAAGCATGAGTATATGAAGGCAAAAAGGAAAAGAAGTCTCTAGCAGCTTCCATCCTATGCACGTCCTCCAAATGCTCGAGTCTTTCCTAGGGTACCTGCCGTTTTGGGACATGGAAAGGAAAGTAACGGCTGAGCAAAACGCTCAGTGCACGGATATAGACATAGTATGAATGACTAAACATAATAAAGACTTAATAGCAGCGAAAATGTATCAGACCTGGAAAACCTAGAACATGTTCATAAAACTGGTTTTATAGTTGAAAAGCCTTATGTTTATCTTATGAAAACTGTTTAACATATTTTACCATTAGCCAATATAGGTCATGAAAATCCACCGTGCATGAATACTTGGAGGGGTGACCTCATCATGCAAATTAGAGGGGCTGTCTCTAATTTAGTATACTGGTTTTGGGTAGGAGGGATCAGCTCCTTGTGAAGGATGCAAGGCACACACCACATTCACCATGAAATCCTGACTGAAACATGTAACTAGGATGCACCCATACGCCCCACATGATAAACATAATATAAATGGCCAAAAGCTGAAGGGACGCCACGAGCAATCACTCCGCCGTGGTGAAGTCATAACATCAGTGCCTCTAATGTTATGGTTATGGTACATCTATAACTAGGTGAAACTGGTCATGCATGTATATGGCTTTAGGTATTCTAATTAAACATAAGCAATTCAAAAACATATAAACAAATACTGGGAAAACATTTGGCTGCATACGGGGAATCCTAATAAGGAAAGAATGTCTATACTTAAAGGACGGGAATCCGTACCTTATGTCCAGTGAACGAAGAAGACGAACTGAGAGGAATCCTACTTCCGTATCACTAATGCTACATGAATACATACGTGAATAAGTATCTGACTACTAAATACGTAACTGGTTTTATATCATGTCCTAGCTTATTTTATACGTCCAAATCATGTTTTACTGTTTAAAGCCTTAAACTGTGTTTATCTTATATTCGGTCTATTCTGATTAAGTATTTCTGGTGTTTCATGTATTATTATACTTACTGTGTAATAATAAGTAATTTTCCAGAAATAGCAGGTTTCCAAAAATAGAAAGTTTCCAAAAATAGAAAGTTTCAAAAATTAGAAAGTTTCCAAAAATAGAAAGTTTCCAAAAATAGAAAGTTTCCAAAAATAGAATTACTGCTTAAAATAGATAAGTTTCTAAAAACAGATTAGCTGCCTGAATTAAATAAGTTTCCATAATTAGATATAAGCTGGTCAAATAAGCTAAGTATATAAGCCTAAGTGTTTTCATGATTATTTTCTAAGTCATAATGATATAATGTATAGTTTATTAATTATTTCATGTAATTTAAATAAACTATAGGTTAATAGTATTTAATTAAAATATATCATGTTTTTAATTAAATAAAGTTAAATACTTAGGTGAAAACATGTATTATTATTTATTAATAATATAACCTAAGTCATGTTAATTAATTAATTATAACCATTAATTATGTATATGTCAAAAAAAATATAAAATACTTAGGTTAATAATTTCATGATTTTAATAATTAATATAACCTAAGTCATGTTTATTAAATTAATCATGTCATATTTATTAATTTAATTTAACATCTGATTATAAAAAAAATAATCTTAACATAAACCGTGAACCGGATCTTGACTAGAACCCATGAACCGGACATGAAATCGACACCATACCCCGAACCACTTCGGGGTTCCCCTTATCTTGCTGCTGCCGTGGGACCCACACCATCGAGCCGGGACCATATGGTCTCGGTGGTGGTCGAGTAGCCAAACCGAGGCCCCCTTGGGGTTCGGTTTAGGCGCCGACCAAACAAACACCCCTAAAACAACCCTTTTTGATTTACCCAATAACCCTTTTCATGTTAGATCTATGTATTTAATTAGGTTTTAAAAACATCATGTTCTTAATTAATTATTAGATCAAATCAAAAAGAAAAAGGGTAAAAGGAATATACCGAATGCGTGGATCTAAACGAGGATGAACAAACACGAACACTTGCACCAAAAACCAAGATCAAAATCAAATAAACACCCTCCTTGGTGTGTTTATGTTTGGCGGCCAAAAAGAAGAAGAAGAGGAGAAGGAGAAAACTTTTTAGGGTTTTTGGTGTTTTCCTGTAAAGTTAAAAATGACCAAAATCTTTCCTAATTCCTTGTTTTAGTAAAAATTGATGGGCTAAGCCCATCTTCCCTCCCTAATTTCGTGGTATGGGGCCCACATGGGGTAACCCATACATTTCCTAAGTCTAAATATTATAGTGTGTTCTCGTGTTCGTAATTTACGTGTTTTAATTAGTTATCGATCGTGACTTAATATATTTATTCGTGTTCGTAATAAATATATATATACATAATTAATATTAGCTCGTGATTTAATTACGTTCATGATTTCATGATCGCATGCTCGTGATTAATTATTGTTTAAATAATTATTGCGTGTTCGTGCGTAATAAATACTTATCGTGTTCTAACACGTACGTAATACGTAAAATCCTAACACGTAAACGTAATCGTACTATAAAAGGAAAGTTTTAATCTAGTACGTACGATCTTAAGGGTACTATTCATGGTAAAAGCATGCGGGTTTTACAACTCTCCCCCCCTAAAAAGAATAATTCGTCCCCGAATTATAGATAACGTAACTGAACGAGAAACATACCCGAATCAAACTGAGAGGGTATGTAAGATTAATGAACGTACAGGTGACATGGTAGAAGGAACGTGGAACGTGACATGTCTTGAAAGGACATGGAACGTGACGTGACTGAAAGGACATATCTAATTGATGAGAGAAAACGGATAAAAGTCCGGATGAACTTGTTCGTTTCCAAGTGGCCTCCCTCTTGGAACGGTTCCTTCAGAAGATCTTGACACTAATGATAAATCTTGGTCCTCCTGACCTTGACTTGTAATACGAAGAAATTCTTGGTTATCAACGGAAGGTAGATCCCCTAAATTCGATCGAGGAAAATAAGAGTTAACGTGCTAGGGTAACTGAAACGTTACGATGCAAGACAATCTGACTTAACTGATAATTAGAAACGATGCGCGAGACAAGAAACGTAGTACGTGAAAAATTTTGAATGTGATACGTGAAAATTTTTGAACGTGCTACGTGGAGATATGGCGAGTGTAGTATGAGTAAACATATCGTGATCCATGATACGTGTAACATCTCTTGATCATGATATGAGGAACGTGGAATGAACATGACATGTGAAACATATCGTGATCATAGAATATAATGGCGGTAACGCCAAACGTTACAAGGTGAGACGTGGAATATGACGTGAAACGTCCATCTGATGATGGAGAGTTATACTAAACTTGGGTCTGGTCTCTCAAGTTCTTGCAAAACTTCCCAGAATGAAATGAACATAAAATCGTAAGCCCAGATACGATCATGAACGTGAATAGTGTCATGAACGCGAGCGCGAAAGCAAGTCGTGGAATTAGAATGAAGACGTCAAGTAATTAAGGAGTACAATTGCGAATCTTTGTCTGACCCGATAACTGAGAGATTGCCAAGTGATCGGATGAGCCTTGGGTGGAACATGTCCGATCAATCTGTTGGTTCTGAAATCCTTGCGGATGTAAGGATTTTGCAGATTTGATCAAACTGTTTGCAATAACCCAGATAGCATCATGTTTCTTCTGAGTTTGCGTTAATCTGGTAACCAAAATCCGTGGAGATCTTGTCCCATTTCAATTCACAATTTCAGATGATGAAAACATCCCAGTTTGTTGGTGTCCTATCTTAACCTGTTGGTATGTCAGGTACCTAGATATGGACGTAACTGTATCTTGCTTCGTAGAACTTGATACATAGGAGGTTGCGAAACTCTGAGTCTCTGAATCTAGACTTCTCCTAGTGTAGGATTTTCTAGAACACCTAATGTAGTGTAGGGTTCTCTCCTTTACGCATAAGCTGAGTCATGGTAAGATTAACCGTAGAAACCCATGTGATTCAGCGTGTCACTGTAATCAAACAGAATTGATATTGGAAAAATTTTCCCAAGGTAAAATTTCGCTTGTCATAGAATTTACAACATAGTGCAGATATGGTCTTCCTGTTCTTCTCTAGGCTTAGATGGAAATCAGGTTATCCTCAATAAAAACACTGATGAATTTGCTTATGAGTTCATGGAAACTCATTTGCTGCTGGAGCATTGATGGGACTAAATTAAAATCATAAATCTAGCATGACCGAGTCGTGTACGAATAACAGTCATGGACATGTCCTGCTCTTTAACTCGTCACTGTTGGCAACATGATCATGAGTTCGATCTTGGTAAAGTGATTAACACCATACGGTTGATTGGACATGTTGTCAATACGTGGAGGAGAATAACGGTCATGAATGGTGATTTGTTTAAATCGACGGTAGTCGACACATAATCTCATGGTACCATCCTTCTCCTTGTAGGTTCCTCTGGAATGTATAGGAAAATTTTGGAAAAATCAACTGGCTATGCGTAAAAGGACTTAAGTAGTCGTGTCTTACTGACAGCTAGAAAATTTTAGCGACCATGGCTAACAACGCACATGCTTTTAAGCACAGATAACTTGTACAGATTTTCCTGATGGAAAATCAAGCTGAATGTATTCAGGAGCCTGAACATTACTGTACATAATTATGAATCGTAGCATGGTGTGCTGTTCATAGTCCATAATTAGGATAAAATTCGTCTCGTGTCTGTCCGAGGAAATGCGTTAGCAGCTTGGATCTCATCATTAAGCTGAAGGAAAACCTTCGTATACGTGGGAATACGAAAGGCGTCCTTCATGGTCATGAATATATGAAATATGGTGAAAGAAATGAAAGTGACATCGGCAACATGACAGTTCTCACTGATGCACCGGTAATGGTATTGAAATCCTTGTGGCCTGATTACTACCTGGCACAACAAAATGGATATACCCTTGGAGGTACCCTGAATTTCTTAGAAATGTTCCATAGTTGGACGTGAGTCATGTGTCTTGACTCGTGTCTTGGAACTATAAGCATGACATATGTCTTGACTGGTGTCTTGACATGTGTCTTCAGAAAGTATACATGAGACATGTGTCTTGACCGATGTCTTGACATGTGTCTCGAGATGTGAAACAAATAGAACTACAAATATTAGGTAATTATGCCAGAATTGGCGGATCGGTTGGACTACTGCTCATTTGTATGTCTGATCACGTCCGCGGCCTGAGCCTCGGTTGTGATTTCTAGGATAGTTGTTGTCATAGTAGTGGTTATTATCGTCCTGTCTGTCAGTTCCATGACGGTCATTCTCATGACCGTGATTCATGTAACTATTTAGCTGAGTGGTCGGCTGGTACCGGTTTGCACTCATATGGATGAAATGACAGCCGAATGACGTGTGACATGTAACTAAAATTAGGGACAATGATTGATGGAAATCGTCTGATGGTGAAGCATCTTCTAGTCCAATTGCTTTGCTCTAACGCCTTTGTCTTCGTCTTGTATGAGCTCTAGGTTGTGAACAGCATCAGCATCTCGTAGCGTCTCCCAACATCAGCAGCATCAACCTTTAGTAACATCTCCAAGCTATGAGCGGCATCGGCAATCTTGTAGAATATCAGCAAGTGAACATACGCGTGAGATGATTTAGAATCGACTAGCAAATACTCGTGAAGTATTGCAAGTGAAATACACACGGATTAAGGTATGTGAAATACACATGGAATAGGGTACATGGAGTACACACGGAATGCACATGAAATGATCGGTATGGGGTTGATCATTTGTCATGATTTAAGGAAGGTATATCGGTTAAACGGTTAGGAAAACCATCATGATAACCTGGCAGTATTAGCATAGACATCATTCTGGTTGTATCGAGAAACGTTATAGTGTGGTTACAAAAAAAATTCAACGATGATTTGCCTGATAGTATGATCAATGAAAACCAACCATGACTATCATGAAAGCAGAATTCAATGAAATCCAACAATGCCTTGCATGAAAGCATAAATAACAAAAGAGGCGTAAGACGTAATCAACATGAAGACGGAAATTATCATGAAGATACATGAAACAATCTATCATGAAGGAGTGTATAACATAATCAGCATGAAACTGAAGTTAACCATGACAGTATGAAAACATACTTGACATAAAACATATTAACTTATGAGGGGAAAAGCCTTAAAAAACATCAATGGCAGCCAAAAAATCCCCTCTTCTCATAAATCTAATTTTCTTTTTCCTTTAATCCGTATACCTTATAATGATGCTGTTTTCTCGAATAATCACTGATTATTCTTGAGTTAACAAAGTCTTTATTTGGTTGATTGATTTTAGGATAAATTAAATTGGTTTTAATTTTCGTTTTTTGCTGTCATTGTATTGTGCGATCGTATTGTTTTCTCTCATGGGTGGTTAATTTTCTCTTTTAAGTCGGTTTGGGTCAAGTGCTACCTTGACAAATAGTCTCGATTTGTTTTGTTAAAATAAGTGATCGCAATAATTGTTTTTTTAGGTATTCGCTGTGTGAGGGTGTCGTTTTATCGTAGCATTTAATTATCCTTCATTATTACAAGTGGTCGGCTGACCTTTCACTCTTGTCGGCTGACATTGTTTAAGGTTTAATTAAGTGGGGCGGCTGAATTTTGACATTGTTTAAGGATCGTCGGTTGACCCCATCATAATTCATCGCAAGTGGACTTAATTCATTCTTTGATTGGTGGGTCCGGTCTTGGTTGGCGGCTGACATCAATATTTAAGAAATTAAGTGGTGCAATTTTTAGTGCAACTGACCTTTTCACGTGGGTACTAGGTTCGCATTCACGGCTGGCAGCCATTTTAGTTAGGGTTTTGGTTTAGGGCTGCGCATTAAACCATCCTCTTGGATTTAATTGGTATTGCAAGTTTGGTCTGCTGTTTGTTTTTTTAATAAATTATTACGAGAGTGTTGGTTTATTATTTAGTGGTTCGGTTGATCGATTTGTTGAAGCTATGGTGGATTCGAGTAATGAAAGTGATAAGCCAATATTTACAGGTTGGATGGATGCGGGTAAGGTGTCTACTCTTGAGGTTTTAGTAACGTTAGAGGAGATATCTAATTTGTTTTCTATTCCTTTGAATACTGTGCGTGACATTGAAGTGTTTGCAAATGGTGTGAAGGCAAACAAATTTCCTAAATGGTCTACTTTACCTAAGGAGACCACTATGCTTTATTATAAAGCTTTGTGTGAACGCCATAAGAATTTAACTAGCAGCACTTCTTCACTCAGTTCAGGTGGTTCGAGTGTGCACTCTGCACAAATGGCTAAGGAAACAGACCTTGAAGCTAAGGCTGCTACTATTAATGGTATGCAATCGTGTAATCTACATGCGGTTTTGAAATTATTTGGTGTAACGATTCGCACGTTTGGTGACGCGAGTGAATTTATGCATGAATTAAGAATGAAGAAACATCCGTTGTGGGAATTGATCTCACCTGATCGTGCTAAAGAAATTCTGATGTTACTTTGCAGATTTGAAGGTGATATGGTTACGTCTACTAATGGAGGTATTAATGTAGTCTCTTCTTCGTTTAATGAAAATGTCTATGAAGGGGTTAATATCACTATTCCTAGGAAGGTTGTTGAAACAGTAAATGCTCGCTACTATAACACTTTATATGGTTACTTTCTTGGTAAAAGGATTGCATTCCCTGTGTTTGAGTATTTTGCTAAGAATAACTGGGCAAAACATGGTCTTAAGCGTATCATGATGAATGAGAAAGGTTTCTTCTTTTTTCAATTTGGATCTAGTGAGGGTCTTAATGCGGTTCTAGAAGGTGGTCCGTGGATGGTTCGTAATTCACCAATTTTTCTTAAGAAATGGACTATGAAAACGAATCTTCTAAAGGAGGAACTAACTCGTATTCCGGTATGGGTTAAGTTTCATGATGTCCCGCTACAGGTATTTGAAGAGGAAGGTATTAGTTTAATTGCTTCGTTTCTTGGTAAGCTTATTATGATGGATAATTATACTGATAATATGTGCAAAGAGTCTTGGGGTCGTTGTAGTTTTGCTCGTTGTCTTATTGAGATGAATGCTGATTCGGAGTTTATAGATAACGTTACTATTGGTGTCCCTGATCTTGAAGGCTCGGGTTGTACTAAGGAGTTAATTCGAGTAGAATACGAATGGAAACCGCCTAGATGTCATACTTGTAATATTTTTGGTCATTCCGTTGATTCTTGTCCGAAAATTGTTAAACCTATAACGGTTGAAAAAATGACAACTCATGTTGATAATGATGGGTTCCAACAAGTGCAAAGCAAGAGGAAGAAGTACAAAGGTAATTTAGGGAATCAAGTTCCGAGAGGTGTTCCATTGAGCAAGGGTTTCCAAGCAGGTAAGACGGTTGTTTTTCGCCCAAAAACTCACTTGGATAATACAAGTACGAGTGCTGATAATAGTAGTAAGTTGAATACTAAATCTGGTCAGTTACAGCAGTCTAGCAATCTTAATGGTCCGAACAAGGCTAAAGCTCAAATGAGCAGTGTTTCTACATCTAATAAATTTTCATCTTTGTCCATGCCTGGTATTGACGAAGGGGCTCAAGTAAGCGAGGAAGATAATGAGGAGGAGGAGGGAGTCGAGGTCGTCTTTGATGAATCGGTGAATCTTCTCAATACTCATATTGGGGCAAGCACTCTTACTGGCTGATCGCATGTTGATATTTTATTATTTTCCTCGTAACTTTATGTTATCGTCTTGGTTTTTGTCTAGTTTATATATTTCCAGTATTCTAGACTAGTTAATGTTTATGGCCTGTCGTAAACATTTTGTTTAACAAGCTGCCTGTAGCTTGCGGTTAATGTGGTATTTCAGCCACATTCCTTGTACTTCAACGCTTTTTTTGGTTCTATTTACCGGGGTCATTGCTACCCTTTTACCAAAAAAAAATATTAACTTATGAGGGGACATGAAAAAAAAATTCTGCCAGTAAATCATGAAAAAAAATTTTATGCATGAAAAACAGTTTTGAATGCGTAATGTAGTTTATAAAAACCTTTATATGTGCGAGGGGACGCCTATGGGTAGGCACCAAAACAAAAGACATGGCGAGGGGACGCCTATGGGTCGGTCCCAAAGTTAAAAGTTTCTATAAAAGCACATGCGACTAAACAGGGCCAGTCCTGTACCAGCCATTACTTAGTCATAATCCCTGCAACAATGATACATGAAACATAAATAAATGAAACTTATCTGTCAAAACTTATCAGAAAAAATAATTTATGTGACTAATTATGAACTACTGGGGTTCAGTCCACATAGTCACAGTTCACGAGGAACATTCTGCATGAAACAATGACACATTACTAAATATGAATGACGGTTGTCCATCCATATTAGTAAAAAAAATATCGATGAAAACATCAAGGTTAAAACCTCAAGGTGCTGAAAACATCATGGTTAAAGCAACAATGCGCTGAAAACATCAATACGTAGAATAACAAACGTTGGCTTAGGAAGCTCCTGGTGACTACCCACTAGTCACATGTCAAGTTTTAGAGCCCACAGGTCGAAGCCTTGGCTCTGATACCATAATTGTGACACCCCATTTTGATAATGGAATGTCACGCGTAATTATGGCGTGTCATCGAAGCATACAAGGATAAATGTCTAAACATTACATGACCATAGGGATAATCAGAATCAAACATCGGTTCCCAAACATAAGCCCAAAACATAATAAAGCAAAAGAAATGAATGAAAGACTAAACAAGCATGAGTATATGAAGGCAAAAAGGAAAAGAAGTCTCTAGTAGCTTCCATCCTATGCACGTCCTCCAAATGCTCGAGTCTTTCCTAGGGTACCTGCCGTTTTGGGACATGGAAAGGAAAGTAACGGCTGAACAAAACGCTCAGTGCACGGATATAGACATAGTATGAATGACTAAACATAATAAAGACTTAATAGCAGCGGAAATGTATCAGTCTTGGAAAACCTGGAACATGTTCATAAAACGGGTTTTATAGTTTGAAAAGCCTTATGTTTATCTTATGAAAACTGTTTAACATATTTTACCATTAGCTAATATAGGTCATGAAAATCCACCGTGCATGAATACTTGGCGGGGTGACCTCATCATGCAAATTAGAGGGGCTGCCTCTAATTTAATATACTGGTTTTGGGTAGGAGGGATCAGCTCCTTGTGAAGGATGCAAGGCACACACCACATTCACCATGAAATCTTGACTGAAACATGTAACTAGGATGCACCCATACGCCCCACATGATAAACATAATATAAATGGCCAAAAGCTGAAGGGACGCCACGAGCAATCACTCCGCCGTGGTGAAGTCATAACATCAGTGCCTCTAATGTTATGGTTATGGTACCTCCATAACTAGGTGAAACTGGTCATGCATGTATATGGCATTAGGTATTCTAATTAAACATAAGCAATTCAAAAACATATAAAACAAATACTAGGAAAACAGTTGGCTGCATACGGGGAATCCTAATAAGGAAAGAATGTCCATACTGAAAGGACGGGAATCCGTACCTTATGTCCAGTGAACGAAGAAGACGAACTGAGAGGAATCCTACTTCCGTATCACTAATGCTACATGAATACATACGTGAATAATTATCTGACTACTAAATACGTAACTGGTTTTATATCATGTCTTAGCTTATTTTATACGTCCATATCATGTTTTACTGTTTAAAGCCTTAAACTATGTTTATCTTATATTTTGTCTATTCTGATTAAGTATTTCTGGTATTTCATGTATTATTATACTTACTGTGTAATAATAAGTAATTTTCCAGAAATAGCAGGTTTCCAAAAATAGAAAGTTTCCAAAAATAGAAAGTTTCTAAAAATAGAAAGTTTCCAAAATTAGAATTACTAATTTAAATAGATAAGTTTCTAAAAATAGATTAGCTGCCTGAATTAAATATGTTTCCATAATTAGATATAAGATGGTTAAATACGCTAAGTATATAAGCCTAAGTGTTTTCATGATTATTTTCTAAGTCATAATGATATAATGTATAGTTTATTAGTTATTTCATGTAATTTAAATAAACTATATGTTAATAGTATTTAATTGAAATATATCATGTTTTTAATTAAATAAAGTTAAATACTTAGGTTAAAACATGTATTATTATTTATTAATAATATAACCTAAGTCATGTTAATTAACTAATTATAACCATTAATTAATTATAACCATTAATTAATTATAAGTAAAAAAAATATAAAATACTTAGGTTAATAATTTCATGATTTTAATAATTAATATAACCTAAGTCATGTTTATTAAATTAATCATGTCATATTTATTAATTTATATTAACATATGATTATAAAAAAAATAATCTTAAGATAAACCGTGAACCGGATCTTGACTAGAACCCATGAACCGAACATGAAATCGACACCATACCCCGAACCACTTCGGGGTTCCCCTTGTCTTGCTGCTGCCGTGGGACCCACACCACCCAACCGGGACCATATGGTCTTGGTGGTGGTCGAGTAGCCAAACCGAGACCTCCTTGGGGTTCGGTTTAGGCGCCGGCCAAACAAACACCCCTAAAACAACCCTTTTTGATTTACCCAATAAACCTTTTCATGTTAGATCTATGTTTTTAATTAGGTTTTAAAAACATCATGTTCTTAATTAATTATTAGATCAAATCAAAAAGAAAAAGGGTAAAAAGAATATACCGAATGCGTGGATCTAAACGAGGATGAAAAAACACGAACACTTGCACCAAAAACCAAGATCAAAATCAAATAAACACCCTCCTTGGTGTGTTTATGTGTGGCGGCCAAAAAGAAGAAGAAGAGGAGAAGGAGAAAACTTTTTAGGGTTTTTGGTGTTTTCTTGTAAAGTGAAAAATGACCAAAATCTTTCCTAATTCCTTGTTTTAGTAAAAATTGATGGGCTAAGCCCATCTTCCCTCCCTAATTTCGTGGTATGGGGCCCACATGGGGTAACCCATACATTTCCTGAGTCTAAATATTATAGTGTGTTCTCGTGTGTTCTCGTGTTCGTAATTTACGTGTTTTAATTAGTTATCGATCGTCACTTAATATATTTATTCGTGTTCGGAATAAATATATACATATGTAATTAATATTAGCTCGTGATTTAATTACGTTCATGATTTCATGATCGCATGTTCGTGATTAATTATTGCTTAAATAATTATTGCGTGTTCGTGCGTAATAAATACTTATCGTGTTCTAACACGTACGTAATACGTAAAATCCTAACATGTAAACGTAATCGTACTATAAAAGGAAAGTTTTAATCTAGTACGTACGATCTTAAGGGTACTATTCATGGTAAAAGCATGCGGGTTTTACAATAAATGTATAAAACATTACATGACCATAAAGGAAATACCGGAATCAAACATCGGTACCCCAAAAGTAGAACTCATCACATACAAATATAAGTACTGTAAATGAAAGGACTAAACAATGTCCATGGAAATGAGTATCAAAGTATAAAGAAATGCATAAAGTAAAGAAGGCTGGGAAGCTTCCAATCCATATGCACGTACGCTTAAAGTCTACGAGCGTCCCCGAGTACCTGTCGTTTTGGGAACATGAAAAGGAAAACGACTGAGCATAACGCTCAGTGTACGGATATACAAGTAAAGCATGAATAATATAAGCATGAAGCAGCGGAAAAGACTAAGTCCTGAATAACCTGGTTATATCTTATTAAAACTGGTTTTATAGTTTGAAAAGCCTTATGTTTATCTTGTAAAAACTGGTTAACATATTTACCATTAGCCAATATATTTACCATTAGCCAATATAGGTCATGAATTATCACGTGCATGAATACTTGGAGGGGTGACCTCGTCATGCAAATTAGAGGGGCCGCCTCTAATTTAGTATACTGGTTTGGGTAGGAGGGATCAGCTCCTTGTGAAGGATGCAAGGCACACACCACATTCACCTGAATAATCTGCTGAAAACATGTAAACTAGGATGCACCCATACGCCCCACCTGATAATAATAATAATAATATGGCCAAAAGCTGAAGGGACGCCATGAGCTATCACTCCGTCGTGGTGGAGTCATAACACTGGTGCCTCTAGTGTTATGGTTATAGTACCTCCATAACTAGGTGAAACTGGTCATGCATGTATATGGCTTTAGGCATCTAATAAAACATAAGCAATTCAAAAACATATAAAACATATACTGGGGAAAACAGTTGGCTGCATACGGGGAAATCCTAATAAGGAAGAATGTCCATACTGAAAGGACGGAGAATCCGTACCTTGTGTCCAGTGAATGAAGAAGACGAACGGATGAGAGTCCTACTTCGGTATCACTAATGCTACATAAATACATACGTGTATAAGTATCTGATTACTGAGTACGTAACTGGTTTTATATCATGTCTTAGCTTGTTTTATATGTTCATGTCATGTTTTACTGATTTAAGCTTTATACTGTGTTTATCACGTATTCTGTCTATTCTGATTAAGTATTTCTTGTATTTCATGTATTATTGTACTTGTTGTGTAATAATAAGTAACTTTCTAAAAATAGCAAGTTTCCTAAAATAGAAAGTGTTCCAAAAATAGAAAGTTCCCAAAATAGAAAGTTTCCAAAAATAGATTTACTGCTTAAAATAGATAAGTTTCTAAAAATAGAAAGTTTCCATAAATAGATTAGCTGCCTTAATTAAATAAATTTCTAAAAATAGAAAGTTTCCATAATTAGTATAGGGTTTTTAGGGTTTCATTATTGGTGGTTGATGGCTGGGCTTCAAACGCAAACTAACATGAGTGCTCTTTCTGAAAGAATGCAGCGATTGAGGGATACTATGGCTGGTGCATCGATTTCAAAAGATGTTAGGACATCTAGGGCTAGGGCCTCGGATGTGCATCAGGATCAAGATGTTGCTGTTTTAAAAAATACGGCTGGTACTACACCAATTCAGCCTATTGTGGTAGATCATTCAGTCGGGTTGGATAAAGACCAAGGGGTCTCAACTGTGGTGGAGCCTACTCTTGGTATAGCTGGTGATATTGATGAGACCTTGGGTGGTGCTGAGGTGCGGAATGAACAAGCTGATGTGTTTATGGCTGCTCATGAGTCGCCCAAAACAGATTGTAACCCTAAAGCTAATTTTAGGTTTATTCAATCTGTTACATCGGGGTTGGACACAAATGTGGATTTTAATATGCCGGCTCGAGTCGTTAATGAGGTAAATTCTCGGTTTGAGAACACTTTGTATGGTTATTTTCTTGGTAAACAGCTTGCTTTTCCTGTGGTCGAATATTTTGTACGTCAGAATTGGGGTAAGTAGGGAATTAGCAAGATCATGTTGAATGGGAAAGGGTTTTTCTTCTTTAAGTTTAAAACTAAAAAGGGTTTGAAGCGGTGCTTGAGAATGGACCATGGTTGATTCGTAAAATTCCTATTATTCTCAAGCAATGGAATCTAGATACAAGGTTACATAAGGAGGAGTTATCTCGTATCCCGGTATGGGTAAAGATCCATGATGTTCCTTTACAGGTTTTCTCATAGGATGGTATTAGTATCATTGCATCCCAAATTGGTAAGCCGATTATGCTTGATTCTTTTACTAATGCTATGTGTATTGACTCTTGGGATAGGAGCAGTTTTGCACGTTGTTTGATTGAAATTAATGCGGATATGGAGCTCAAGGAGAGTTTATCATTTGGTGTTCCTTTGGCTGATGGTTCTGGGTACACAACGGAGACGGTTACCTTAAACCACCCATTACTACCATGTTCTACAAGAAGCTCCAATTCATCCAAAACCTCCTCTTCAAAGAGGCACCTCAAAATTAAGATTAAGTTACCCAAACTTAACTCTTCACCCTTTCACACACCCAAGAATGAGATTGTTCAATTTAACCCCAAGAAAAAACCCTAATTTTCTCTCCCCTCTAGGGGCGATTTCCGGCCGCCCCTCCCTTATCACTTTCTGATCAATCTTTCTTCTAATATCGCCTCTCTATCATCTACAATTTATTAGATGGTTATTTTCTGATTTAAGATTTGTGGGATTTCCTTCATGGGATCCTTTCGAACTCTGAACAGATTAACGACATCTTTTAATCTAGTTGGTATGCAATCGATTTAGGGGATTGATTTTACTAGGGAGGGGCGGGGTAATCTTATTTCTTATTTTTTGCGGTTGTCGCCGTTATCAGCCGTGATTAACCGAAAACCCTAATTTTCTAGGGTTTTGTTTTTCTTATGAATCTCTGGTGGGTATCACGGTGGTGGTCTTGGGTTTAGATCCGTCTTTTCCATGCTTATCTGTTGGGGATCTTGGTGTGTTTTGGCTTGGGATCTGATGGTTACATCCTTATGGGTGTTATATTTGATACCGACTATGTTTGAATCTGCGTGATGATTCGAGCATTGGTTATATATGGTGCGATCAAGAAAACTCATTTTAGAGTTTTTTTACGTGCAATGTTCCATTTTTTCTGATCTCGCTATATTTGGGTGGTGGTGTGTTTTTTTCCTAACGTAATGATTGCATTGTATGTTGTTGTTTTTGTCTCTGGTAATACTTGGTCACCCTATAAACCCTAGGTTAGGGTTTCGCATTATGATCATATGTAAGGGTTTTAGTATTAAGAGCATTGATGACTGATCCGAATTTGAATGCTTCCTGTTTCTGGTCAGCATGACGTTGGGTGTTCTAGGGCAAGTTTATGGGTGTACTTTTGGCTGTGTAGGTATGACTGGTTCTTTTTCTGCTGTGGGTTAAGGGGAGTGGTACTACGATTGGTGTTATGCAGGTTCTTTGCCGAGGTGTTTGTGTCTTCATGGGGATGTATTTAGAAGGGAAAAGGAGGTTGTTTTTTTGGTTAAACATGGTGTCCATTCTACACGCTGATGTGGTTTAACCATTTGGGAAGTAGGACTTGTGAGTCTGCAAGTTCTTATATGTGTCGTTTAGACATTGATACTGATAGTACACGGGTTGGCAGGTGTTATCAACCATTGTTATTCGTGAATTCCTATAGTACGTGTCGGGTACTTAGCTTCGGATGAATAATGTGGTGTCTATCGTGGAGGTAGGAGCTGACTTGGTACGTAATCCAAGAAGTCTCCTGTATGGTTAACATATCTAGTACGTACAGTATTTCATTCTTATATTTAGACGGAAAGGTTGTTAACGTTAGTAGTCATAGGGATGGCATGTCATTCTTATGTAGGATTTTTGGTTCTCGCACAATGTTTTTGTGCTGGTTATAGCCTATATAACGGGCCAGAATGTTAGGATTCACCTACATCCGATTGTACTTCAATGTTTTTTGGTGTAATATATTTTACCGGGGTTGAATCCCTTTTACCAAAAAAAAAGAATGAGATTGTTCCAATTCTCATCTCTTCATCACCCTCACCACCTCTTGCTCCATGCAAGACTACCTTAACCCATGGTACCAACCATTCACATGGTTCTACCTCCTCTTCATTCCAATCTAGAATGAATGAGATAACCTCACCCTTCACTCCAAGTACTCTCTTGGATGTGACTACCCAACCTCAAACCATCCAAAGCATTCTCATAGTGAATGACTTTGTTGATACCTTGGTGACTTCACCTTTTACCCCTTCAAACCCACCCACATCACCCATCCAAAGGCCAAAGCATTCCCATTGTGAATGACTTTGTTGAACCCTTGGTGACTTCACCTTTCACCCCACCAAATTCCGCCACCACCCTTGTCTTTCATTTAAGCATGTGGATTGCTTATTGCTAAGGCATCTAATTTAAGCAAATCTTAGGATTCTAGTGTAACTAAGATTAAAATTATGCTTAAGTTTTAGGCTTGTTTTTTTTTATTTTCATCTTTGTATGATCTTTATTCTCTTAGATGTGTCTAACTCATGCATGTCCTTAAATGCTATGTGCTAACATGTTTTACTTAGTCTTCTCTTTTTAAGTAATCTTGTTTCTTGCATGCCATATGTGTTAATTGCGCACCTTCTCTACATTGGTTTATTGTAGACTTCATAAGGCATTGCATGAATTATCCTATGTGCTTACTTGATCATGTGTTAGATTTTGTACTAACTCTTCATGTCTTCTTGAGCTTCTTTTGAGTTTCTTCTCTCATTTTCTTTCGAGATTTCACTATCACCTTCTAAGGTATAGTATTCATGAATTAATTTGTGAAGTTATCCTTAACTTCTTTGTTGAGTCTCTCTCAATTCATTTTAATCATGCTCTTACTAAGTCGAGTCTCTTTCTTCTAGTCTTTCTAAACTAAGTTGAGTCGAGCCTTATCCTTTCCTCATCATGTAATTGTTCTTTGAACATCCATAATGATTGAGAAGAGCTACAAAACTTTGAGCATGTAGTTTATCGTATGCTAAACACCATTTGGTGTCGACATTCATACGCATTTTTGCCTATAATGTCCTATATCCCGAATTTTTCTTAAAGCGTCGATTTATCCGCTTTTGGTTTTCCTTTATTTTTTTTGGTCAAAAATGTCTCTAGGTTGAGATATTTTTGTTCCTCTTTTTGAGAGTTGATTGCGGTTAAAATTTACAATTGGTATGGGTGATTCCATCAATTCTAATTTTTTAACACCTTGAGACGATATCTTCAAATTCTTGGATGGTTCTTTTCTACCTCTATTCCAACAATTTTGAATTGATTTCCTCTAAATCCTCTCCTTGTTTTTTTGAGAGTTGATGGTTAAATCTTGAATTTTCTTGGGTGATTCCAAAAATTCTAAGCTTTTTACCCTTTGACATATTATCATTACAATTGGTATGGATGTTTCTTTTCTATCTCTATTCCAACAATTGTGAATTGATCTTGTCACGATCCTCTCCTTTATTTATTTATTTTTGGATTGATAGCATCGCGTGCACACTTCTTTGCTTGTCATTGCTTGTGCAAACGACTTGTCTATCATCCTCTTTTTATATATGCTCTTGTCTACTAACCTTGTTTTGTAGGACACTTCTAACCCATTTTTGTAGCTCGTCACTATTCTTGCTTTGGTGGTACCTCAAGCAAGGGGGAGCTCATATCAAGGGGGGCATTTAAAAGAGTTCTAGTCATTACATTTGCGATCATTCATCGAATATCTTGCTAGTAATGAATTTTGGAATCTTGAAGATAAGCATTTTATTATGCATGGAGTTAGTTAACCTATGGTGTTTGAAGACTTAACTAGGATGACGCAAGCTCAATATCTTTGGATGATGGGTTTATGGTTTGGATTCTCGCCTCTCAAACGACAACCACAATGGATGATTAGATTTTTGGATGCATGTTCTCTCGAAGTCGATCCTCCTCTTCAACAAATGAAGACTACCTTTCGGATGCAAGCTCGTGTGATCGATGACTACCACTTTGGACGTGTGCTCTCTCGACGTTGATTCTTCTCTTCTTCAAGACGTTGACTACCTTTTTGATTCGACAAAAGGGGGAGAAGTAAGTGTAAACGAGTAACTTATGCATTTTAATATGTGTTGCGGTTTACTTGTTTGTCATCATCAAAAAGGGGGAGATTGTTAGTGCAAACATTACGATGCTTTGTCAATATAATCTCTTTGTGTTTTGTTGATGACAAACGTATAATTCGCAATACATTATGTAAAATGTTAAGGTACTCGTAATCACTCAAGAATACATTTGTATACTTCTCTCGACACCTCCAAGACCGCATTCGGCATGAATCACTCAAGGTATGTACAAACATGTCATTAACCTAACTAAGTGATCAAGGATTAATATTTTCTTAAAACTCACATTTTAATCAAATGTGACAAAAGATTTTAATTAACTTTATATTTAAGAAAATGTTTTATTAAAAAGAAAATGGAAATTTGAATTTGGCATATTCCATATGCCAAAGGAATATCCTTTGAGGGTATAAACTACCCCAGATGACATTTCCCCACTAAAGGACAAATTTGCACGGACTTCGACGCGGAGGTTCCTTAAAGGAACCCGCGGTTCCTTATTGATAAGGTACCGCGGGTAGAGATAAGGAACCGCGGGTGTTTTTGACCGTTGCAATGTTGTCCTATAAATAGTGGATCATTTCCAGGTTTTCTTTCAACCCTTTTTGCACAGTTTCTTTCAAAAACCATCTTAGATCCTTGATTAATTAGTTTTGATTAATCTTGTTTAAGATGTGATTCAATCTTCAATCTCCTCATCCTCTCAAGTGAAAAGAGAAGAACACTATCATTACCATGATGTGTTGGGTTCACTACATGATGAAGATCTTTCCTTCTATAGATCTAAGTTATGTTTTTAGTCTTCCTACTATGTATATGTAGAAGATCCAAGTGTTGGGTACACTTGGATGTGTTTGTAAGGGTAGAAGATCCAAGTGATGAGTATCCTTGGATTAGGTGTTAGTTGTGTAGATCCAAGTCTTGTTAGTACTTTGTTATGTTGGGCCATAAAACATAACTAGTGGGTAGATTAGGTTGTGTCTTGGTTGTTCTCACTAAACTATAAAGTGATGTGGTTGTGTCTTTTGAGTTCTCACTTAACTTGAAAGTGATTAGTAGTTGTGTTGTGTGAAGTTCTCACTTAGCTTCAAAGTGAAGAGTCGTGAAGATTGGTTCTAGCTTTCGATTAGAACTCGACATCTAGCCTTGTGTCGTTAAATGGTGAAGTGGGCGACGTTGTGTAGATTGGTCCTACCTAAGATTAGGACTCGACTTTTAGCTTAGAGTCGGAAACTGGATAAGCGAAATTGTGTATGGTTTCTCCACCTTAAGGAGTTTGTTGACTAGTGAAGTAACTCTTGAGTAAGGTGTACTCGAGGAGTGGAGTAGGGCGAAGAGGAGCTTCGTGACCGAACCACAATAAATCATCGTGTCGGTACTTTCCTTCACATTTATGTCTTTACCTTTGTAGATGTATTTATAGTTGCATACTTGTGTTGTGTGTTGTGTGCATCTCATAATCTAAACATCTAAGTTGCGGAAAAGCTATGGCTTAGTACGTGTGTGCTTCGTGTTTAGATTATGGTCAAGTGTACATCACTTAGTCTAAACATCCTAGTTGCGGAAAAGCTTATGCTTAGTACGTGTGTGCTTAGTGTTTAGACTATTGCTTGATGTACTCTTGATTTGATGTGTTTGTGTGCTTACTTACTTGTAGTATTTATCTTTCAATCAAACACATCTCATATCTAGTCAAGCTTGATCGAGAATTTGATACAAAGGATTGTCAAAGTTTAAACATGTAATAAACAGTTTCGTCCACTGTCGGCGGTTCCATAAATGGACCGGCGGTTCCTTATTGATAAGGAACCGCGAGTACACATAAGGAACCGCGCACAGTGGATTAAGCCGAAATGTTTTGAAAACTAACTAGAAACTATTCAACCCCTCCTTCTAGTTTCTACAATTGGTATCAGAGCGAGGTAGATCTTTAAAGTATATTGTACTTTAAAGCTTGGATCGATCTTTGCTCTCTTTTTCAAAACAAATGGTTTTTAAAATGAAAACGGTTTTTAAAAATAGAGACGATCTTTGTATCAAATTGTTCATGAAGAGTGATTACTTATGAAATGTGTTTCGTTGTTTCATTCGTACAAGTTTTGGTGTTAAATAAACTTTGTATAATAGCTTGAATTAAATCTTTTCATGTTTGGAAGTATAAAAATCTTTTGTGTCACAATTAACTCTAAAATACGAGTTCTATGTGTCTAAAATGATTTTTTTTGAGTCCTAAGTCCTTCCAAAAAGTTACCAAAGGATTTTGGCCAAAAACTCATTTTTTGTCCTCTGACCGCGGTTCTTTATTGTTCCCCGCGGATCCTTATCAATAAGGAACCGCAGTCTGTCTGACTCAGATTTTTGCAAACTTTGAAAAATCATATAAAATCAACCGTAAGTCCGTAGAAGTCGTGTCACCAGTCTTTTCGAACGTAATTGAATTTTCTATCAATTAAAAATGCTTCCAAACCTTTATTCAAACATTAAAATTTAAATGTTTTATAAGTTATATACTTTGCCCAAAGTATTGAGTCTCGGTTTGTCATAAAACTTGTGTTTTACTCTTTTTCTATTAAGTTGGACATCTCTTGGTGATATATCTTTGAAAATTGATATATTTACAAAGTGTTAAACTTAATTAAATTTTAAATGGTTCAAAGACTATTTTCAAATGAAATCAAGCTATGAATACTTTGTTGTATCTAACACTTAAAACATGGACGAATGCTTTTATGTGTTAAGCTATTTGTTTGTGTGTGTTTCCTTGTGTGTTATTATTATATTTTTTTTGGTAAAGGGTTTCCCCGGTAAATATATTAACCAAAAAAGCGTTGAAGTACAAAGGAATGTGGCTAAGATACCACATTAACCGCATGCTACAGGCAGCATGTTAACACGTGATTATGTTATGGCATAAACACAAACTAATCTAGAACTACAATGTAAGTAAACTAGAAAGAAACCAAGATGCAAACATGAAGTCACACATTGTCTTTAGCTTCCACCAACAGCACGAAAGGAGCAAATGATATCCAAATGAGCCTGCCTCCTTAAAAAACCTTGCCAAAGAAAACCCAGTGGGAAAAACCTTGGACAAGGAAAAAAGAGTACAACCCTCACCCGGCACTCCCATCATGAAGAACTCTAGAGCTCGGCACCCTCCATTTGTCAAGCAGCAAACTCGACCTGGCAGACAACTTCTTAAAACGAAATGAAATCAACTTCAACCGAATAGTATCACAAATAAGCTGAACAATCTGATCAGCAGCCAACAGCTTTTTCTTGAAAAGTCTTGAATTACGTTCCATCCATATAAAGTACGCAGTAGCAGCCAACACAAGACGGGCAAGGATGCTAGGATAAGACTTTCCCTTAGAAATTGGAATAACATAGGCTAAAATATCATCAATACGAGGGGGGATGTTATCCATATCACATAGGCCCCGAACCTTAAACCAAACCTGCATAGAATAAGAACATTCAAAGAAAAGATGGTCATGAGAATCCGGCACCAATTTACACAACGGACATCGTAGAAGGCTTAGATCCACCAAAGGGCCAACATCCCATTGCCTAAGCCGATCTTGTGTCTTCAATTTTCTTCTAACCACTAACCATAAGTGGATAGAGTGACGAGGAATACAATGAGCAAACCAAACAGCATGAAACCAATCAACCATCAAAGCCCTATCCCGAATGGAGTCCCAAGCTAAAGAAACTGAAAAATGATGTAAAACCCCATTTATATCCCGCCACATCAAATCATCATCCTGAGCATCATTAATAACAGGGACCGGGATAGAGACAATGTTCGGAAATCTAGTATACCAATCCTGCGGCCACTGCCAAATACCATCAGTAATAAGATCCCTTACCTTATTAGATAGAGAGAGCCCCGATCTTGTAATACTTCGAAACGAAAGAACGTCCCTTAACGGACATAAATCTGCCCATTTGTCAAACCACATAGAAGCCAATCTACCATTATTAATCTTGTACCAAATAAATTGACGAATGCGTGGTCTAATCTGTAGAAGTTTTCTCCAGCCCCAACTCATATCACCTATACATGGAACGTCCCAGAAACTTCGATCCTTTAACTTGTAAGAAT
The DNA here is from genome assembly GCA_025667525.1 of Glebionis coronaria. NCBI lineage: Eukaryota > Viridiplantae > Streptophyta > Magnoliopsida > Asterales > Asteraceae > Glebionis > Glebionis coronaria. Next base: position 460,438 of record JANFOE010001007.1, read on the forward strand.
AGATCCATTTAACCCATAAAGACTCTTTACGAGTGAGAATACACCAGATATGAGAAACCATTAAAGCAGTATTAAAATCAGAGAGCTTACGAATACCAAGTCCACCTTCATAAAATGGGGTACAAACAGAGTCCCAAGCAACTTTAGCCTTACCTTTCTTCATTTCACCTTGACACCATAAGAAGCCTCTCATAAGCTGTTCCAAATCATGAATAATCCGAACAGGTAAGACAAAGACAGACGCCCAGTAGATATGCATTGATGAAAGAACTGAACGAACTAATTGGAGTCTTCCTGCTAAAGAAAGAAATTTATTGCGCCAATCATTAATTCTACTTTCAAGTTTTTCAACAAGTACTTTACAATCCCTATATAGAAGCCTGGACGAAATGAGAGGGACACCAAGATATCGGACAGGTAACTCGCCTTCAGCAAATGGCATGATATGTAAAATACTATTCTTAACAACAGTAGCCACATTACAGAAGAAAACTGTGCTCTTAGGGATACTTGGAACCAAACCTGAAGCTATCTTAAATTCCTCCAACGCATCCATAATAACTTGCACAGAGTCCAAGTGACCCCTAGCAAACAAGAAAAGATCATCTGCAAAACAGAGGTTGATAATACGCTGTTGCTCACAACGGTTGTGATAATAAAAAACCTCTGCATTTAGAACCCTCCGCTGCAACATAAGTGAAAGGATCTCCATGATCAACGTGAAAAGATATGGAGACAACGGATCACCTTGCCGGAGACCTCTTTTTCCTTGAAACCAGCCATATAAATTACCATTTATGCAAATGGAATATGAAGTAGTAGAAACACACGTCATAATCCAATCAACCATTAAATTGTGGAATCCAAAACCAATCAGAATGTTACGCAGAAACTGCCAATCCACCGTATCGTAAGCTTTCTGAATATCCACCTTAAAAGCACATCTTGGAGGACCAAACTTTCTGTGATAATTCCTCATTAGCTCCTGCGTCAATAAGATGTTATCCGAGATCCTACGCCCCGGAACAAAAGCAGATTGATTAATATTAACCAAATCGCCCAAATCCCCTTTAATACGGTTAGCAATTATTTTACTAATGCATTTGAAAATAACATTACAACAAGAGATGGGGCGATAATCAGTAATCTTATTTGGAACAGACACCTTAGGGATAAGAGCAATAATAGTATGATTAACCTCTTTAAGAAGTTTTCCGTTAGAGAAAAACTCCCGAATAGCACATGTAAACTCATCACCCACAATATCCCAAGACTTCTTAAAAAACGCAGCAGTAAAACCATCCGGCCCAGGCGCTTTATCATCACTCATGGAGAATAACGCACTCTTAATTTCAGAATTAGAGATGACTCTAACCATATGGGCAGATTTCTGAGCACCAAGCTTTCGAACAAACAAATCAGACGTATTAAAAGAACCTGAAACACTTGCCTGACCAAGAAATTGCTCGTAATGAGCAACGAAAGCACCAGGCACAGCATCTCCATCATGAAGCACATTATGAGAATCACGAACCATTTCAATACGATTACGAGCCGCCCTACTCTTAACCGAGTTATGAAAATAAGCCGTATTTGAATCACCTGCATCAAGCCATTCAATTTTAGATTTCTGACGTAAGAAGCGTTCCTCATCAAGAGAAGCTTCCTTAAAAGCGACTAGATAATGAGCATGCTCTTCTTTCAACAGCACATTGAATGGTTCTCTATCAAGGGCTTGTTGAACAGCATCTAATTCCACACGTAGTCTAGCAACACGATCATGAAGATTACCCTGTTCAAACAGCAGCTTACGAAACGGAGCCTTTAAACCTTTTAAGCGTTTAACAAGCCTAAACATAGCACAACCATGAACATTAGCCAACCATCCGTTAGCTACCACTGCATGAAAACCCTCCTTATGCACAAGAAAATTACTGAATTTAAAAGGTTTAGGCTTAGGTTTGCTAATTGTAGGGATTCGTAACACACAAGGAGAATGGTCAGAAATCCTGTAAGGTTGGAATATCGCAAAACAGCCTGGAAACTCATCAAGAAACTTAATGTTAGACATAATCCGATCAATCTTTTTGAGAATACCATCATCACCCTGTGGTTTCTCATTCCAAGTAAAATGTAAACCTGTAGCATTAACATCCATAACTTGCATAAGATTAACACACTCCTTGAATTCCCGCATGGCAATATTAGGAGTGTAGCCACCACATGAGTGATCCTCAATATTAAGAGAAGCATTAAAATCACCCATAACAGCCCATGGCTTATCCCGCATAAAAGTAGCATGAGCAACCAAATTATTCCAGAGAACACGCCGATGGATATAGTAGTTATCAGCATAAACGAAAGAGCAGAACAAAGTACGGTTATCCATACGCGTTTTAACCTGACAATGAATAACTTGACTTGTTTGAGACAACACCATAACATCCACATTATCATCATTCCAGCCAAGAATTATACGAGTCCCTTTAGGACACAAGCCACCATTTGACGTCCACTTCCATCTGCTAAGAATCTTACGACACATATCATAAACACCCGAAGCATCAACATGAGACTCCAAGATAGCACAAACACTCAGATTATTTTCGTTAATAACCTGACGAACCTCTATTCTTTTAGGGGATTGGTTCAGACCCCTTATATTCCATGATGCTATACTAAACATTTAAAACATTCGTGGCAGGGGTGCTTGCCCCTGATTGAGAATTAAGAAGATTAGCAGATTCATCATAAATGTTTTCAACCTCCTCATCATCATCATCATCATCTCCACTTAGGTCACCTATATCCCTTGAAAGAGTCCCAAATGAATTCGAAGTAGAAACTCCACTCACCACAGATTTACCGTTATTTGAACTACTAGTATGCAACCCAGATTTGGTACCACTATCAACTTTGCTATTATCATGTTTAGATGCATTCGAAGTCTTCCCAGGATTAGATGAGTTATCATGTATATGAGCACCAGAAGTAGACGACTTCGGACTAAAAGTAAAAGGATTACCAATCTGGAAGCCTTTGCTTAACGGGACACCTCTCGGAATCTGGCTTCCTTGCTTTCCTTTGTTGTTATGCTTCCTACTACGAACTTGTTGAAATCCATCATCTTGTTCATGTATAACTGTAGGTGCCACTTTAGGGATAACACGTTTAGGACAAGTTTCAGCCGTATGACCAAAGATATTACAAGTAGGGCATCTAGGCGGCTTCCATTCATATTCAACTCTAATAGTTTCCTTAGTAAACCCCTCACCCTCCAAATCAGGAACACCAATAGTAATTGTCTCATGTAAATCACAATCAGATTTAATTTCAATTAAACAGCGAGCAAAACTACTACGACCCCAAGATTCTTTACACATAGTGCTAGTAAAAGAATCAAGCATAATAGGCTTACCAAGGTATGTAGCAATCAGACTAATACCCTCTTCTTCAAACACTTGAAGAGGCACATCATTAAGTTTAACCCACACAGGAATACAGGTAAATTCTTCTTTACGAAGGCTAGTCTTCATAGTATACCTTTTAAGAATAATGGGAGAATTACGAATCATCCATGGTCCACCTTCCAACACAGCTTCATACCCAGATTGTGCATCAAATTGAAAGAAAAAGAAACCATTGGAATTCATCATGATCCTTTTTAACCCAAATTTAGCCCAATTAGTTTTAGCATAATACTCAACCACTGGAAATGCCATTCGTTTACCAATAAAGTATCCATAGAGCGTATTATGAAAACGTGTATTAACCTTCTCAACCACTTTACGTGGAATAGATACCTGAACACCCTCAAACCTGTTTTCAGATATGATAGAACCTATATTAACACGAGCAACAGGTGAAGCTTGTTGGCTTGAACTAGCAGCAGCTGCATAGGAGCTAGATGGACTACCAATATCCACCAACTGTACAATAGGACATTCCTTCACTGTTTCCTCGACATCTATCGCTGGATCACTTGGATTAGAAAACGTGAAATCATCCATATTTGAGTCAAATACATCAGTCCTCTCATTAGGGTTTATATCCAATTGTTCAAACGATAACTCATCATTAACCAATTTACTAAACGTAGGAGATGAGACACTCACCTCTTTATGCTGATCCAAGGACATACGCATTGTGATATTAGATAAATCTGGTGTAACCCTAGCATCATGTCCAACAGTAGTGCTCATAGACGGATCCCTTGCATCATCACGCACACCCGCTTTGGAAGAAATAGCCTGTCGTCGTTTAAGTGTTCGAACACTGTTCTCCAACTCCAATTGGTGCGCACATACGATATCAAGAGTCTTAGTCCATTGCTCAGCAGTCATTCGCTTCAATAAATCATATTTGTTATTTTGGACATCATTCATAAATCTACTAATCACTTCCACCGTATTGAGGGAGATCGAGAACAATTTTTCAACATCCTCTAATGACCCTACATTCAAATTAATTCGTTCATCATTTGCTGTATCAACAACCGAATTAGGATTTGGAACATTAGTCTTACTGGAACCCACCATAGCTTTAAAAATCACAAAAAAACAAACGCTACACTCGACGAAGAAACACCAAATAACCCGACAAAAACTACCCTAAAAAAAAAAATAAAAAAAAATACGATTCGACCCAATTGTTAAACCAATCGTACAATGTCACTGGAATTCGCAATTTACTACACCCTTTGATTAAAAGCAAAAGCCAGCCGACCAAACAATTAATAGGAGTCAGCCGACCATAGTCAACCGACCAATTAAATGCTAGCCGCCAAAAACTCCACTTGAACCTTAAACACGAATCGTAATGCTAGCCGACCAATTAATAGGAATCGTGACAAAAAACACTCCGATGACAAAAGAAAAGAATAATTCTAATTAATAAGATTTAAACAAAACAAGACATGTTTTATTAAAATCGAATCAAAAAGAAAAGCAGATTATTTTTCATTCTTTTTTGTGTGTTATTATTATATGTAGACATTATTAAGTGTTCCTTGCTATTTGTAGTAGTATTGCTTATATGTCTAGTCTCTTGTGCCTTTTTTGGTATTTGTTAGTATCTAGTTTTTCCTAATTAGGATTTATGCTAGATTTCTTGCATTTTAGTTGCAACATCATGTGTGCATTGCATATAGGATTAACATCTCTTGGTTTACAAATGTTACATAAACATCTTGTACACCTCGGCATGTTCTTTAACACTTTTAGGTTTGAAAGCTTTGGGAGCTTGTCAAATCTATTGATTTGGGTCGTCTTACTCGATCATTGTGTTATTAGTTCAAGTAGATAAATGTCTCACTATAAAACATGAAACACCCTTTGAAAATCTTAGCTATTTTCTCTTAAAAGAGTGTTTGTGGGAATCAAGAAAGATTTCGATTAAATATCAATGCATTATTCAAACTATGATTGGTATCATTATCGAATCTAATTGACATGTTTTTTAGTGTAGACATGAATGTGGTTTATTAATAATATACATCGGATCATAACTCACACTTGTGTTGATGGTGTTATATTGAATCTACTTGTTCAAATTGTTAGACATATTTTGTTTAATAATTACTTATAATGCACAATAGAGTCGGTTTGATAACTTGGATGTTTCATCCGAAATACTCAAGTAATTTACATTGCTATGCAACTTATAAATGTGTCATTTCCGAAAGACCAATCAAGAGTGTTCTAACAAATTGTGTAAACTTGGTTTGTACAATTCAATGTTATTGGACTCAAGTTTTATTAAGGTAAATAACCTTAACTAGACTTGTTTGACAAGATATGCAATGGTGCATTCTTAACCCTCATTAAGTCATGCATTGTGTCGCCATGCAAGTTTCATCCTTGCTAAACTTTATTAGGCAAATGTTGGAATTACATTTTGTCTAACTTGAGAATGACTACTAGAGAATATATGCACTAGGATCTTAATTTGACCTAACGGTTGAATTACTTCCATGTGGGAAGTAAAAACTACCGTGGAAAATACTTAAAACCCTAAAAATGGTGGTAAATTCTCTCTAGCCGCCGCTGCCTAAGATCATCTTTTTTTGTTCTTTGATTCTTGATTTTACTTTTCTTTTCACATAACGTGATTGTTGAGTAACTAATTCTCTGAATTGTGTTTCTTTTACGTTTATGTTTTTGTGATTAGGGGGGCAAATCTGGTCAAAACGAATTAGGGTTTCTAGGGTTTGTACGGCTGCTGAGTGTTTGTTCTTTCCTATCGTGGTTCTCGATTACGATCTGTTTTTGTTGGTTGTTCGTGTTATGGAGGTGTTCTAGGGTGAAAGGGAGTGACGGTTTTTTTAGGGTTTTTACTGTCTTAGGGTTTGTTATTTCATGGATAATAGGGGAATTGATGGTAATGAAGGGCATACGCAGATTGATGTTAATGCGTTATCTGAACGAATGCAGCGTTTGAGGGAGACCATGGCAGGGTCTACGGCTGCTAGGGTTTCGGCTTATGGTGCTGCTGGAATTATGAATTCGGCTAGGACTAGTAATGCGGCTGAGTTGCAGTCTGTTGCTGGTAATGACGACAATCAGGGAAGTTCTCTTTCTCATGATCGTTGGAATGCTGTTCGGGGCAAGCCGACTCAAGAATTAGGGCATGTTGGAGTACGCACCAGTGCTACTGCTAGCCAAGGTACCTACGAGCACCCTTCGGTTCAGTCTAGAGATGAGGAGAGCTCGTCTAATAAGAATGGAAAAACGTTTGCGTCATTAGTGCAACCTGCATTCAATAAGACGGTTCATATCCAAGAGTTGCATAATGACGAGAACGTAACAGGGGCTGTTGTGGCTCTTCCATTTGATGCTGTTGAGGAGGTAAGCTCACGCTTTAGTAATACATTATTTGGGTATTTTATCGGAAAACGTTTAGCGTTTCCGTTAGTCGACAATTATGTGAAGAACGTTTGGTCCAAGTATGGATTGAAAAGAGTGAAACTTCAGGACGAGTTTTTTCTATTCCAATTTGAGACTAAAAATGGTATGGAAAGTGTTTTGGAGAATGGCCCGTGGCTGATTTGTCAAGTTCCATTAATTCTTAATGTATGGTCGTCTGTTACTGATTTGCATAAGGCAGAGATTGGGTCAAAATGCACCGTGTTCCTATAGTTGCGTATTCTGAAGTTGGTCTAAGCTTGATTACATCTCAGATTGGTCGACCTATCATGTTAGATTCTTATACTAGTAGTATGTGTATCAATCCATGGGGTCGAAGTACATTTGCTCGGGCACTTATTGAGGTTTCTGCTGCGGATGCTCTTAAAAAATCCATGGTTGTTGCTATCCCGATTGAGAAAGATAAAGGGCATAATTTGGTGACTATTGATATTGAGTATGAGTGGACTCCTCCTAGATGCTCTACTTGTCTCATTTTTGATCATATTGATTCTAAATGTCCTAAGTTGCCTTTGGTTGTCGATAGTGAGGTTGCTACACAGGTTGTTGTCGTAGATGACGCTCGTATGGCTAATGATAATGATGGTTTTGTAGTAGTTAATAATAAGAAGAAGAAGGGTAAGAACAAGCAACATCAGGTTGCTGGGATTAAATTAACTAAACCGGCTCTTAATCTTTCTTATCGTGTTGTTGAGAAAGGGGGTAGTTCTAAGATGACTAAACCTAAGGATTCGTTAGGTACTTCAGTTCCGGTTGCTCCAAAGAAGGATGGATCTATTCTTAAGAGGGGTTTCCTTAATAATAAGGTTTTGGCTCCTGATTCTAGTCTAACGGGGACAAGCAACAAGAATTCCTTTGGTGCTTTGAGTGGTATGATGGATGATGGCACTGATTGGGAGGATGGTGGTGGCCCAACAGATGATGTGGTGAATGCTGATAGTGAGACTGACGAAGATATAGTGATTGATGATCGTCATGGAACTCGTCAGCCGGATATTCGCACTTCTCATGCATCATGATGATCTCATTTTTTCATTGTTTATGCACTTTTAGGTGGTTTTTTCCTATTGGTGTAATTTGTATTGTAATTGTTTGTTAGAGTTCATATGGCATGTCATATGATTTAGTGGTTGTTCAAGCTGGTTAGCTTGAGGTTAATGTAGCATTTCCGCTACATTCCATTGTACTTCATCGCTTTTTGGGAATATATTTTACCGGGGATGAGGCCCTTTTACCCTACTTCCATGTGGGAAGTTGAGTTGGTGTATAACTCGTAAAAATGGTCGTGTTTAGCCTTAATTGAGCACCTCTAGTGATAGTCTCATACTCATTCTCTAAAAAGATTAAATGGTTCTTCCTATATATGATTAATGATAGTTTACTTTGATGAACTTTGTATGTCATTAAGGAGTCTTTTTCTTTTGTAGCCATTAGGTTTTTCTTAGCTTTCTTCTTACGTGCTAATTGAACCTATGTGTCTTTCCTTTGTGTGTGTTCTAGTTTTTATTTCTCTTAAGCATGACTTTATGATAAGTTTGACTAGAACATTAGGATTTGCTGAATTGGAAAATCCTCCTTCACCACCTAAACCTAGCCTCTGTATGCGGTTCTTTAAATAGACCGCGACTCCATATCAATATGGAACCGCCGGTGGAGATAAAGAACCGCGGGCAGAAGCTCTCAAATTCGGGTTTTCTGAAACTTCCCAATTGTTCCAACACTATTTGGAATCTTTGTTTCAAACCTTTGATCACTCCCAAAATATCTTGGGCTTTCCCTTTTTAACCCTTTACTAGTTTGGATCATCCCCTCACCCTTTTAAACCCACCTTGTTAGCCATGTTCTTCACACCTCAAACCATTCATCCTTACCCCTTAAACCACCCATTACTACCATGTTCTACAAGAACCTCCAATTCATCCAAAACCTCCTCTTCAAAGAGGCACCTCAAAATTAAGATTAAGTTACCCAAACTTAACTCTTCACCCTTTCACACACCCAAGAATGAGATTGTTCCAATTCTCATCTCTTCATCACCCTCACCACCTCTTGCTCCATGCAAGACTACCTCAACCCATGGTACCAACCATTCACATGGTTCTACCTCCTCTTCATTCCAATCTAGAATGAATGAGCTAACCTCACCCTTCACTCCAAGTACTCTCTTGGATGTGACTACCCAACCTCAACCCATCCAAAGCATTCCCATAGTGAATGACTTTGTTGATACCTTGGTGACTTCACCTTTTACCCTTTCAAACCCACCCACATCACCCATCCAAAGGCCAAAGCATTCCCATTGTGAATGACTTTGTTGAACCCTTGGTGACTTCACCTTTCACCCCACCAAATTCCGCCACCACCCTTGTCTTTCATTTAAGCATGTGGATTGCTTATTGCTAAGGCATCTAATTTAAGCAAATCTTAGGATTCTAGTGTAACTAAGATTAAAATTATGCTTAAGTTTTAGGCTTGTTTTTTTTTCTTTTCATCTTTGTATGATCTTTATTCTCTTAGATGTGTCTAACTCATGCATGTCCTTAAATGCTACGTGCTAACATGTTTTACTTAGTCTTCTCTTTTTAAGTAATCTTGTTTCTTGCATGCCATATGTGTTAATTGCGCACCTTCTCTACATTGGTTTATTGTAGACTTCATAAGGCATTGCATGAATTATCCTATGTGCTTACTTGATCATGTGTTAGATTTTGTACTAACTCTTCATGTCTTCTTGAGCTTCTTTTGAGTTTCTTCTCTCATTTTCTTTCGAGATTTCACTATCACCTTCTAAGGTATAGTATTCATGAATTAATTTGTGAAGTTATCCTTAACTTCTTTGTTGAGTCTCTCTCAATTCATTTTAATCATGCTCTTCTAAGTCGAGTCTCTTTCTTCTAGTCTTTCTAAACTAAGTTGAGTCGAGCCTTACCCTTTCCTCATCATGTAATTGTTCTTTGAACATCCATAATGATTGAGAAGAGCTACGAAACTTTGAGCATGTAGTTTATCGTATGCTAAACACCATTTGGTGTCGACATTCATACGCATTTTTGCCTATAATGTCCTATATCCCGAATTTTTCTTAAAGCGTCGATTTATCCGCTTTTGGTTTTCCTTTATTTTTTTTGGTCAAAAATGTCTCTAGGTTGAGATATTTTTGTTCCTCTTTTTGAGAGTTGATTGCGGTTAAAATTTACAATTGGTATGGGTGATTCCATCAATTCTAATTTTTTAACACCTTGAGATGATATCTTCAAATTCTTGGATGGTTCTTTTCTACCTCTATTCCAACAATTTTGAATTGATTTCCTGTAAATCCTCTCCTTGTTTTTTTGAGAGTTGATGGTTAAATCTTGAATTTTCTTGGGTGATTCCAAAAATTCTAAGCTTTTTACCCTTTGACATATTATCATTACAATTGGTATGGATGTTTCTTTTCTATCTCTATTCCAACAATTGTGAATTGATCTTGTCACGATCCTCTCCTTTATTTATTTATTTTTGGATTGATAGCATCGCGTGCACACTTCTTTGCTTGTCATTGTTTGTGCAAACGACTTGTCTATCATCCTCTTTTTATATATGCTCTTGTCTACTAACCTTGTTTTGTAGGACACTTCTAACCCATTTTTGTAGCTCGTCACTATTCTTGCTTTGGTGGTACCTCAAGCAAGGGGGAGCTCATATCAAGGGGGAGCATTTAAAAGAGTTCTAGTCATTACATTTGCGATCATTCATCGAATATCTTGCTAGTAATGAATTTTGGAATCTTGAAGATAAGCATTTTATTATGCATGGAGTTAGTTAACCTATGGTGTTTGAAGACTTCACTAGGATGACGCAAGCTCAATATCTTTGGAGGATGGGTTTATGGTTTGGATTCTCGCCTCTCAAACGACAACCACAATGGATGATTAGATTTTTGGATGCATGTTCTCTCGAGGTCGATCCTCCTCTTCAACAAATGAAGACTACCTTTCGGATGCAAGCTCGTGTGATCGATGACTACCACTTTGGACGTGTGCTCTCTCGACGTTGATTCTTCTCTTCTTCAAGACGTTGACTACCTTTTTGATTCGACAAAAGGGGGAGAAGTAAGTGTAAACGAGTAACTTATGCATTTTAATATGTGTTGCGGTTTACTTGTTTGTCATCATCAAAAAGGGGGAGATTGTTAGTGCAAACATTACAATGCTTTGTCGATATAATCTCTTTGTGTTTTGTTGATGACAAACGTATAATTCGCAATACATTATGTAAAATGTTAAGGTACTCGTAATCACTCAAGAATACATTTGTATATTCTCTCGACACCTCCAAGACCGCATTCGGCATGAATCACTCAAGGTATGTACAAACATGTCATTAACCTAACTAAGTGATCAAGGATTAATATTTTCTTAAAACTCACATTTTAATCAAATGTGACAAAAGATTTTAATTAACTTTATATTTAAGAAAATGTTTTATTAAAAAGAAAATGGAAATTTGAATTTGGCATATTCCATATGCCAAAGGAATATCCTTTGAGGGTATAAACTACCCCAGATGACATTTCCCCACTAAAGGACAAATTTGCACGGACTCCGACGCGGAGGTTCCTTAAAGGAACCCGCGGTTCCTTATTGATAAGGTACCGCGGGTAGAGATAAGGAACCGCGGGTGTTTTTTACCGTTGCAATGTTGTCCTATAAATAGTGGATCATTTCCAGGTTTTCTTTCAACCCTTTTTGCACAGTTTCTTTCAAAAACCATCTTAGATCCTTGATTAGTTAGTTTTGATTAATCTTGTTTAAGATGTGATTCAATCTTCAATCTCCTCATCCTCTCAAGTGCAAAGAGAAGAACACTATCATTACCATGATGTGTTGGGTTCACTACATGATGAAGATCTTTCCTTCTATAGATCTAAGTTATGTTTTTAGTCTTCCTACTATGTATATGTAGAAGATCCAAGTGTTGGGTACACTTGGATGTGTTTGTAAGGGTAGAAGATCCAAGTGATGAGTATCCTTGGATTAGGTGTTAGTTGTGTAGATCCAAGTCTTGTTAGTACTTGGATATAGTGTTAGAGTTATAGATCTAAGTGTTGTGTGCTTAGATCTATATGGTTTATGTGTTTAGGCCATAAAACACAAGGTTTGTTATGTTGGGCCATAAAACATAACTAGTGGGTAGATTAGGTTGTGTCTTGGTAGTTCTCACTAAACTATAAAGTGATGTGGTTGTGTCTTGTGAGTTCTCACTTAACTTGAAAGTGATTAGTAGTTGTGTTGTGTGAAGTTCTCACTTAGCTTCAAAGTGAAGAGTCGCGAAGATTGGTTCTAGCTTTCGATTAGAACTCGACATCTAGCCTTGTGTCGTTAAATGGTGAAGTGGGCGACGTTGTGTAGATTGGTCCTACCTTAGATTAGGACTCGACTTTTAGCTTAGAGTCGGAAATTGGATAAGCGACGTTGTGTATGGTTTCTCCACCTTAAGGAGTTTGTTGACTAGTGAAGTAACTCTTGAGTAAGGTGTTCTCGAGGAGTGGAGTAGGGCGAAGAGGAGCTTCGTGACCGAACCACTATAAATCATCGTGTCGGTACTTTCCTTCACATTTATGTCTTTACCTTTGTAGATGTATTTATAGTTGCATACTTGTGTTGTGTGTTGTGTGCATCTCATAATCTAAACATCTAAGTTGCGGAAAAGCTATGGCTTAGTATGTGTGTGCTTCGTGTTTAGATTATGGTCAAGTGTACATCACTTAGTCTAAACATCCTAGTTGCGGAAAAGCTTATGCTTAGTACGTGTGTGCTTAGTGTTTAGACTATTGCTTGATGTACTCTTGATTTGATGTGTTTGTGTGTTTACTTACTTGTAGTATTTATCTTTCAATCAAACACATCTCATATCTAGTCAAGCTTGATCGAGAATTTGATACAAAGGATTGTCAAAGTTTAAACATGTAATAAACAGTTTCGTCCACTGTCGGCGGTTCCACAAAAGGACCGGCGGTTCCTTATTGATAAGGGACCGCGGGTACACATAAGGAACCGCGCACAGTGGATTAAGCCGAAATGTTTTGAAAACTAACTAGAAACTATTCAACCCCCCCTTCTAGTTTCTACAACTTGTAAATCTTGTTCGTGAAACGTAAACATGCTATAAAAGGAAAGTTCTAATCATGTACGTACGATCGTAAGGGTACTATTCATGGTAAAAACATGCCGGTTTTACAACTCTTCCCCCCTAAAAAGAATAATTGGTCCCCGAATTATAGATAAAGTAAACTGGAAAAGAAGAACACCCCCGAATTCAAGATATGAAATGAGGGTAAGAAACCCAGATAGACTCCTCTGTTTCCCAAGTGGCTTCCCGCTCGTTATGATCCCTCCAAAGGATTTTGACGAATGGAATCGTCTTCCTTCTCATGACTCGTTCTTGTCTATCAAGAACTCGTTCGGGTTCTTCTAGGAAAGTGAGATCTTCACGAATCTGTTCCAGTGGATACTGAACCATGTGAAGGGGATGATACTTGTACCGTCTGAGTAAGGACACATGGAAAACATCGTGAACATGAGAAAGCTACGGAGGTAATGCTAAACGATAAGATACTTCACTGACTCGTTCAGTAACATCAAACGGTCCGATGAATCGAGGACTGAGCTTCCATTCTATACCAAAACGTCTAACACCACGTGCCGGCGAAACCTTAAGGAAAACGTGATCTCCTACATTAAAATGTAAGTCCCTACGATGCTTGTCTGCGTAACTGATAGGTGTGAAAACACCCATCCTTTTACCACTTAACTATAATAATAACCAAGCCAAAACGTGTATTTTATGTCATAAATGTCGGAATTATGCGTGGTTTGTGTTTTTATTGTGTTTTAGGACCATAAGATGAAAAAGGAAGAATACACGGGCTTTCACTGGCTTTTATCAATGAAAACGAGAAAAGACGAAGTCAAAAGATCAAGAGTGCAAAAAGAACGGAAGTCCAAGCCCTATTCTGAAGATTTATCGAAGAAAAAGTCTAAAGACGGAAGTTTAATAAACTCGAAGAACTCAAGTCTAACTATTGAAGAAATTATAAGACAAGTTCAAATTATATCGACAAAATCCCGAGACGACGTCGAAAAAGACAAAGGAATTAAATCGAGTCGAGACAAGAAGAAAGAGAGAAGAAAGCATCAACCATAATTCCACTCCTCCTATAAATACCCTCCTAATGTGTCATTAGGAGGGTGGTTAGCTAGTAATAGTTTTAGTTTTATTTTTGTAAAGTAAGTAGGAGTAGATTAATATACTTTCTCTCTCTAGTTTTCCTTAATATTCTTCAAGCTTTTTCTTTAATCTTGTGTTAAATCTTTGATCTTTAATCTTTTTAATTCAAGTTTTTAATCATCTTCTTCTACCTTTCTTATTTTGTTTATCTTTGATTGGTGATAATCTTTGATTTTGTTTCATCTTAGTGTTCATGTGATTAAAAAGTTTATCTTTTTATTCATCTCTACGCTTTAATACGGATTAAGCTTTAAGCTTGACATGCTTATTGGCTTATTTTGTATTTAGCTTATTAGTTTTAAAGTTTTCTTAAAAGTTTTGTCTTTTTAAAGTTTGATTTATAAAGTTGCTTATTTAGATTTTTGTAAGTTTTAATCGTTTTATTTAGTTAGTTTAAATATAGATTTGATAAGGTTTCTATTTGTGCTTATTTAAGTAGCTTATTTGGTCAGCTTATCTCGAATTTCTTTCCAATCGGAATAGGGTTTCCCCTTTCCGATCAGCATTCCGACTAGCCACCTTGTTATTCCGATCACTTGATCGGAATAGGGTTTCTGTATTCAGACCAGGATTCCGATCTGGATTCCGACTAGGGTAGTTTTAGTTTATTCCGACAGCTTTTAGTTTAAACATTCCGATCATTTTCCTTTTTACTCATTCCGATTATACATTCCGATAGGACTTGTTTTTCTACATTCTGATAGACTTGCATTTTGATTATTCTGATAGGTTTAGTATTTCGACTGCATTCCGATAAGCATATTCCGATCATATTCCGATTAGGTGTATTCCGATGGTTTAATTTTTTCGTTTTACCAAGTTTTCAAGTTTTAATTCATTACGTTTTAATTTCCAAAAATTGCACGCTTCCCGAAATCTCTATTTTTACCAAGTGTTTTTCTAATTTTAGAGAAAAAGTGACAGTTTTTCTAGATTTGCTTTTAGCCTATTTTAATTACGTTTCGCATTTATTTTTTTATTAGTAATAGACAACGACAACCTTTTTATTTTCCACCAAGACGACTGAGTCGCACTTAAACCGATAGTCAATTCGAAAAGATCGGACAATAACTTTTTATAACTTGGTAAAACCCAGTTATTAAATGACGCTGCCGCCGGCTCTTTTCGTGAAGATTAACGGTTTATTGTGAGAGACGCGTTGGATATTGGGATCCATTCACTCTTGAACGTTATTTTTCTTGTCTAATTTTAAAAAAAAAATTCAAAAAACCTAAAAAATATTAAATTTTCAAAAATCAAAAAAGAAATATAGAAAAACATAAAAACCAAAAATATTTCTCGTCTATCTTTCTTTTCCTTTTGTAGGTGTGTATGCGTACCCGTGCTCGTAAGAAGAAAGCAATTTAAGCCGAAGTCGAAACTCAACCTATTGTCACCATGGACAATCGACCAATGATCGAGCTTTTGCAATCGCACGTAGAGGGCAACACCGATGCTATTGTCATACCCGAGATTGGAGCCAACAACTTTGAGCTCAAATCCAGCTTCATTCAAATGGTCTCTGCTCAACCATTCTTCGGGCGTACACTTGATGATCCTCACGACCATATCAAAAGGTTCCTTCAACTCACTAATACGGTCAAGTTTAATCATTGGCTTGATAAGGAACCGCCACAAAGTATTCTTACGTAGTCGGATTTAGAGACCAAATTCATCAACTACTTTTTCCCACCCTCACGTACTACCGCTTTGCGGAATGAAATCATTAACTTTGAACAAAAGTACGGTGAGACATTTAGTGAATCTTGGGACCATTTTAAGGAACTTTTAAGAAAGTTTCCACAACATGGTTTCACAAAAGTGCATCAAATTAACACTTTTTACAATGGTTTAAGCATGAATGACCAAGATTCACTAAATAGTGCCTCGGGGGGTAATATTTTGGTTAAGTCTTCTAATGCCGCATGGGATATTATTGAGAATAAATCTAAAGTGGAAACTAAAAGTGTTCGGGCTAATGTGGCTAGTGCTAGCACTAATGACACCGAAAGAAGACTTGATAAGCTTACTACGGTTGTTGAAGCACTTGCTTTACAAGCCGTTAATAATGCCAAAAACAACAATGCTATTAATATAACTTGTGAAACTTGTGGTGGGCCACACTCTTATGCTAATTGTGATAAAGCTTATGATCAATCTCACCGGGAAGTGTATGCTTACAACAACACCGAGAGAGTTCATTTCAAGCCTAATGTCGATGTTAATCACTTGTCTTACAACTCGACAAATTATTTTGCTCCACCCGGTTTTCAACAAAGACCACCACAACCTAACCAATGCAAGAATCTACAAGACAAATTCAAGAGTCCACGGATAGGAAATTTGTTCAAATGTTATAAACCCTTCTCACTCAAGGTGCTCTTCCTTCTACAACCGAAACAAACCCTAGAGCGAATGTGAGTGCTATTACTACTCGAAGTGGAGCAACTTTAGTAGGACCTTCTACCCTCCTCCCGTTACTCCATCTATACCTCCTCCACCCCCATTTATCCCTCCTACTACCACATCTAGTACTAGTTCTCCATTACCGTCTCCACCTATTAATGAAGAGGTACCCAAGGAAAACCCTCCACCAACCCCACCAACCACCTCTAAACCTTCAACATCTCAACTTTTACCTGCTACACCTACACCATCTAAACCCAACATCCCTTATCCTTCTCGGTTAGACAAGTGCAAATTTCTTACTAAAGAGGATGCTCAAGTCACTTCTTTTATGAAGATGATCTCTCATATGCATTTCTACATTAGCCTCGTTGAAGCACTTGTCCAAATGTCGAAATTCGTCAAAGCATTCAAGGAATTGCTTAACAAAAAGGAAAAGATGGCTGAGTTTGTCAACACACGTTTAAATGAAAACTGTTCTGCAGTTATGCTTAAAGAACTTCCGAAAAAACTTGGAGATCCCCGTCGTTTTGTGTTGCCTTGCATTTTCAACAAAACCGAAGAATTTACTGCCTTAGCTGATCTCGGGGCAAGTATAAATCTGATGCCTTTAAGTGTTTGGAAAAAGTTATCATTACCCGACCTTACACCGACGAAGATGACTCTTGAGCTAGAAAATCGCACTCTCGCTTACCCCGTTGGTATTGCCGAAGATGTGTTTATTAAAGTTGGTACCTTCACTTTTCCGGTCGATTTTGTTGTTGTTGATTATGAAATTGACCCTCGTATTCCGTTAATACTTGGACGGCCATTTTTGAGAACCGGAAAAGCTCTAGTCGATGTTGTCGAAGGTGAATTAATCTTAAGGGTCGGGAATGATGCTTAAGTTTTTCAGATGGGGAAGATTACAAGTAAGACAACTGGAAAAGAATCCGCGAAAATGATTAATGTGCTTCAAGAAGAGCTTACTTCTACTTTGGAAAGTTTTAAGCTTGATGACTTTGTTGTATATGCTAATCCTCTTTTCGAGTCTTCCCATGTTAATCCACTTTTCCAAGACGATGTGGATAATTTTGATGATTCTCTCCCCAATGTGGATCCCCCACCAATCTATGATTCTCCATCGATCCATGATGATTCTAGTTCCAATGGGGATGATTATGCTGCTTTTGTTTCAGAGTATCCAGACATGCCCACTTATGATGATTTTGATGCTGTTGATACTCTCTCGAGTGATTCATCACATGATGACCTTGCACCTACTTTTGATGAAGATCCTCCTCCAACAACAATGCTTGATCCTACTTTGGATGACTACTCATTTGAGGAAGATTTTGCTACTTTTCTCAACACTTACTTTCCAAATGAGAGTGATTCTCCTCCTTTGGACTTTGATGATGCTCTTTATCCTACTTTGGATATGAAGAAACCCGTTTCAATGGAGAAGAAGTCGGACGACACCGATATTCGTAGCACCTATGTCTTGACACCTCTCTATCCACCTTCTGAGGATGAGATTGTGAGATTTATGAGCGGATCTTCTTCAAAGTCTACTGAGCCTAAGTGTTATTTTCCCCTAAAAGAAAAGGTGTTCGATCCCGGTATTGAAATTTTTAAGCCATCTCAGTATCCATCTGATGAAATAAAAGGAACGATTTTTGGAACTTATGAAGATATGCTTGCACCTCATCACACTCTCTACCACCGTGCTCAATCTCTGCTTAAGGGAACCTTGCCTCCTCTTCTTTGGCTTGCCTTGTTCCCCTTAAGCTTATGCTACTTGATGGATGAAAACCATGTATTTGATCCCGGTGGATGTTCTTCAAGCTTCTTCCCATGCTAATCAAGGTCGAGTCAGGCTCACGACTCGGTTAACAAAAACAAGCGCTTCTCGGGAGGCAACCCGCAGTATCTATCCTTTTTCTCTGTTTTTATAATAAGTGTAGGGGGAGACCCTAGTATGTGTTTGTTGTTTTCCTTCTTATCTTGTGCAGGGATTCGAGCTTTCAAAGATCCATTCTTGATGACTTTTGACGAACCGTGATCCCGTGTACCCTTCTTCCCGGTTCTATCCTAAACTCTTTTGATTCTTTATTTTATATTCTTCAATATTAAAATAGGAATCCCTTTAGTTGTCTCTTCCTTGCAAGATTTAAACAATGTGCACAATGTCCTAAGTGTAGGGGAGTTTACTTTCACATGCTTCAACATTGAGGATAATGTTTATATTAAGTATAGGGGGACTTCTATCGAATTTAAGTGGGCTTTTCCTTGTATTTGTCCTTATTTTAAACGGAAAATTGATTTTTCGACATTTTTCAAAATTTTTGATCTATTTTGGCCTAGTTGTATTTTCCTTTGTTATAGTTATTTTATTTCTTTGCTAAAATAAATTTTAATAAAGTGGTTTTAATTTTCAAACGTTGTGAATCTTTTGACTCAACCCGAGTTTACTTATCCAAGTTTACTCTAGCTAGTATCCTTAACGTGTTTAAGTCAAGTTTTGCTAGGCTTTTATATAGGGAACTTTAAAACGTGAAAGTCTTAACTCTTACGGGTTAAGAACGAGAACTTTTCGCAAGTTCCTATAATTGATCCTAGAAAGTCGTTTATCAAGGGAACTTTAAAATGCGAATTCTAAAACTTGAAAAAGTCTAAGAAACTGCAAGATCCTATAGATGACTTAAAAACCCGAAACTTTGATTTAATAGGCTAAGCATCCACGAGTCTCATTCCTTGAGATATTAAATTGTGGAGAACGAGAGATGATAGAGTCAATTATAAGTTTGGTATTCTTTCATGAATTTATGTGAGTTGATTATGAGCATTTTCTCCCATCGCTTGTTAATAAATTTTTTTTTGGTAAAGGGTTGCCCCGGTAAATATATTAACCAAAAAAACGTTGAAGTACAAAGGAATGTGGCTAAGATACCACATTAACCGCAAGCTACAGGCAGCTTGTTAACAAAAGGAAATGAAACACCAAAACCTAACACATACTTCTACTAATAGACATAAATGCAACATTAGCAAATGCCAACAAGAAAAATTCTTGAAACCATGCGACCAACTCACCATACCAGCAACAACATAAATAGAGCAAAAGATCCAAGTAAGGCCGCCTCCTTAAAAAACCTTTACGAGAAAAACCCAATGGGAAAAACCCCGCAAAGGGAAAAAGAGTACGGCCCTTACCCAGCACTCCCATCAGGATCAATACACACCTTAGGGATTTTCCAATCTTCAAGAATCACTAGAGACACTGAAGAAATCTTCTTGAATTTAAAAGTGAGAAGCTTGAGCCGAACCGTATCACAAACTGAAGTCACAAGCTTAGCAACCGTCAAAGACTTCTTGTTAAAAAGCCTATTATTTCGCTCTCTCCAAATGAAGTAGACCGAAGCCGTTAACACAACCCGAGCAATGATACTAACAACCGAACACCCCTTAGCTAAGGGTCTAATAAACTCCACAATATCAATCATACGCGGAGAAATATTGTGCATACCACACCTCCCACGCAATTGTAACCAAACCTGTGTAGAATAAGAACATTCAAAGAAAAGATGATTATGCGAGTCAGGGACCTGATTACACAAGGGGCACTTAAGCAACGAAAGATCAACATGAGGCCCAACATCCCATTGCTTAAGGCGGTCTTTCGTTTTCAATTTTTGCTTCAGAACTAACCACATATGAATTGCATGTCTCGGAACACACTGCGGAAACCAAACGACATGAAACCAAGTAACATTATTCGACCTCATCCGTATAGACTCCCATGCGACAGCCACAGGAAAAGGCCGGTTAACCCCATTATAGTCCCGCCAAACCATATTATCACTACGATTATCACAAAGCATTGGAACCGGTATAGAAACAATATTCGGGAATCGATCATACCAGTCCAACGGCCATCTCCATGCTCCATTCATAATAAGATCCCTTACCTTGTCCGATAAAGCAAACCCTGAACGATTAATATGTCTAACAGAAATAGTATCTCGAATTGGGCATTCATCAGCCCATTTATCAAACCACATAGAAGTATCTCTACCATCATGAATTTGGTGCCAAAAAAAACGGTCGAATAATACTCCGAAGCTGAAGAAGCTTACGCCAACTCCAACTAACATCACCAATACATGGAACATCCCAGAAACTTCTATCTTTCAATTTATAATCATAAATCCAACGCACCCATAGAGACTCTCTCTTAGATAGAATACTCCATACATGTGACGTCATTAGAGCTGCATTAAATTCATCCAACCTACGTATACCCAGACCACCTTCAATCAGAGGCTTACAAACAGTATTCCAGGCTACTTTAGCTTTACCCCGCTTCATCTCTCCTTGACACCACAAGAAGCCACGCATAATCTGCTCAAGCTCATAGATAACTCTAGCAGGAAGAATAAATACAGACGCCCAGTAAATATGCATAGACGAAAGAACAGAACGAATAAGTTGCACTCTCCCTGCAAGAGAAAGAAACTTATTCCGCCAATCGTTAACCCTATTTTCAAGCTTCTCAACCAAAATTTTACAATCACGATACCGAAGCCCTGAGGAAATAAGGGGAACACCAAGGTATCTAACGGGTAAAGTTCCTTCCGCAAATGGTGTAAGAGTAAGAATACTAGCTTTAATCCCACTAGGTACATTACAAAAATAAGCAGTACTCTTAGGAATGCTAGGCACCAACCCAGAGACATTCTTAAACTCCTCCAAAGTATCCAATATAACAGAGACAGAATCCAGATGACCCCTAGCGAATAAGAACAAATCATCAGCAAAACAAAGACTTACTAACCTCTGCTTCTCACAATGATGATGATAACGAAAATCCGCAGCTACAGCCACCTTTCTTTGTAACATGAGAGTTAAAACTTCCATAACAAGAGTAAATAAATAAGGAGATAAAGGATCCCCTTGTCGCAGCCCCCGTTTACCATTAAACCAACCATACAAATTACCATTAATACAGACCGAATAAGATGTGGTAGAAACACAACTCATTATCCAATTGATCATAATTGGAT
This sequence comes from Glebionis coronaria, assembly GCA_025667525.1. Taxonomy (NCBI): domain Eukaryota; kingdom Viridiplantae; phylum Streptophyta; class Magnoliopsida; order Asterales; family Asteraceae; genus Glebionis; species Glebionis coronaria. Next base: position 482,084 of record JANFOE010001007.1, read on the forward strand.
GAAAACCAAAACCAACAAGAACACCTCGAAGAAAACCCCAATCCACCGTATCATAAGCTTTCTGAATGTCAATCTTAAACGAACATCTAGGTGGACCAAAGTGACGATGGTAGTTTCTCATTAACTCTTGCGTAAGTAGAATATTATCCGAAATCCTTCTTCCCGGAATAAACGCAGATTGATTAACACTCACTAAATCACCAAGGTCACCTTTAATGCGATTAGCAATAATTTTGCTAATACATTTAAAACTGACATTACAACATGATATAGGACGATAATCATTAATAGTACTCGGCGTAGAAACCTTAGGGATTAAAGCAATAATAGTATGATTAACTTCCCGAAGCAATTTACCATTACGAAAGAAATCCTGAATAGCACACGTGAAAGTATCACCCACCGTATCCCACGCCTTTTTGAAAAAGGCCGCAGTGTAACCATCAGGACCAGGAGCTTTATCATCACACATTGAAAACAATGCATTTTTTATCTCCACATCAGACACCAACCGAATCATGGATAACGCCTTGGAACCATCAAGAGTATTAGTAAACAGATTATGAGTATCAAGTGGAATAGTAATACCTTCCATGCCAAGGAAATTCTCATAATGAGAAACAAATGCAGTCGAAACCGCTCCAGCTTCATGAACCACATTAGACATATCCTTAACCATATCAATCCTATTCCGAGCATTTTTACTTTTGACAATGTTATGAAAATACGCTGAATTAGAATCCCCCGCTTCCAACCACGGGATCTTAGACTTCTGCCTCAAAAAACGTTCCTCATCCAGAACAGCATCCTTGAACGCAAGTAATAAATGAGCATGATCCTCCCAAATTGACAAATTAGATGGATTTAGATCAATGGCTTTTTGAATCTCATCTAATTCATCACGAAGCAGATTGACACGTGTATGCAAATTACCTTGATCATGCAACAGTTTCCGAAACGGAGTTTTAAGACCCTTAAGCCTTTTAACCAATTGAAACATTGCACAACCATGAACCTCCAAATTCTAGCCATTCGTAACGATCTCCTGAAACCTGTCCTTATGAACAAGAAAATTACTTAGCTTCTAGCCCAAGATCGTTTATTTGCAATAAGTAAGGTCGTACGATTTGAAAAGTTACTTAGCTTCTAGCCCAAGATCGTTTAAAAGTTGTTCGGTATTAATTAAAGTTCATAGCCAAGGCATAACTTATTGAAGCGGGATGCGAAGATTGGCGAGTCCGAAAAGGCCCTAACAAGGCATGAGGGCTACATTTTGTTGCTAAAGATCCAAAGTGATGTGAAGAATCATTTATCAAAAATCAATATGAAGGATCGAGACACACGACGAAAAGCAAACACTCCCCAAAAGATCATGGAGAAGTCTATCCAAAAAGGCCCTAACAAGGTATAAGGATAAATAGATCCAAGTCCTAAAATGAGGCGGATCGTTGTATATCAAAATCCCAAATAATGATCGGAGAAAAATGAAGAAGTCGTGGTCCAAATATGAAGAATCTCTCAAAAAGTTCAAGTGAAGAAATTCTTATTATGAAGAAAAGACCATTATTTCATGAACGTCTCTCAAGGTTTGAAGTATGAAGTCACTGCCAAATATCGGTCCGAGAAAGGTCTCAAATCGTGAAGTGAGTTATGCCAAGAAATGAACTTTATGAGGTCCCGAGAAGCAGTTTTAAAAGATTTTGTCCTTTAGCTAAATATTGATTAAAATCGTCCTACTTTATTTTCGGCCTAAATAAACTATCGAAATAAGTCAACAATGCATCCTCGTGATCATTCAAGACAACAATAAAATATAAGAGATACACCCAGGAATAAGGGAGTCTAAGTGAATAACTAGGCCACATGAGTTTGTGTTAGTTTGCTAACTTATAATAACAATGATCTCGTTTTTAAGCTTGGTATGAGGAACGTGAAACTTGAGGATGATAATCATTCATGACATTTCCAAAACCCTAAGGTAAGTTTTTAATCTTTTTACTTATTTCCTTCCTTTAAATATTTTGTCTCTTTAATAAAGGCCAAGATGGATTGATTGTGATGAAAAATGTAAATCTTGCTTTGTAATTAATGCATTGCATGAGGGCATTGCAATGGTCAAGTGTAGAGGATTTAATAGGTGTGAAAACACCCATCCTTTTACCACTTAACTATAATAATAACCAAGCCAAAGCGTGTATTTTATGTCGTAAATGTCGGAATTATGCGTGGTTTGTGTTTTTATTGTGTTTTAGGACCATAAGATGAAAAAGGAAGAATACACGGGTTTTCACGGGCTTTTATCAATGAAAACGAGAAAAGACGAAGTCATAAGATCAAGAGTGCAAAAAGAACCTAAGTCCAAGGCCTATTCTGAAGATTTATCGAAGGAAAAGTCTAAAGACGGAAGTTTAATAAAGTCGAAGAACTCAAGTCTAATTATTGAAGAAATTATAAGACAAGTTCAAATTATATCGACAAAATCCCGAGACGACGTCGAAAAAGAAAAAGGAATTAAATCGAGTCAAGACAAGAAGAAAGCATCAACCATACTTCCACTCCTCCTATAAATACCCTCCTAGTGTGTCATTAGGAGGGTGGTTAGCTAGTAATAGTTTTAGTTTTATTTTTGTAAGGTAGGTAGGAGTAGATTAATATACTTTCTCTCTCTAGTTTTCCTTAATATTCTTCAAGCTTTTTCTTTAATCTTGTGTTAAATCTTTGATGTTTAATCTTTTTAATTCAAGTTTTTAATCATCTTCTTCTACCTTTCATATTTTTTTATCTTTGATTGGTGATAATCTTTGATTTTGTTTCATCTTAGTGTTCATGTGATTAAAAAGTTTATCTTTCTATTCATCTCTACGCTTTAATACAGATTAAGATTTAAGCTTGACATGCTTATTGGCTTATTTTGTATTTAGCTTATTAGTTTTAAAGTTTTCTTAAAAGTTTTGTCTTTTTAAAGTTTGATTTATAAAGTTGTTTATTTAGAATTTTGTAAGTTTTAATCGTTTTATTTAGTTAGTTTAAATATAGATTTGATAAGGTTTCTATTTGTGCTTATTTAAGTAGCTTATTTGGTCAGCTTATCTCGAATTTCTTTCCAATCGGAATAGGGTTTCCCCTTTCCGATCAGCATTCCGACTAGCCACCTTGTTATTCCGATCACTTGATCGGAATAGGGTTTCTGTATTCAGACCAGGATTCCGATCTAGCTTCCGACTAGGGTAGTTTTATTTTATTCCGACAGCTTTTAGTCTAAACATTCCGATCATTTTCCTTTTTACTCATTCCGATTATACATTCCGATAGGTCTTGTTATTCTACATTCTGATAGACTTGCATTTTGATTATTCCGATAGGTTTAGTATTCCGACTGCATTCCGATAAGCATATTCCAATCATATTCCGATTAGGTGTATTCCGATGGTTTAAGTTTTTCGTTTTACCAAGTTTTCAAGTTTTAATTCATTACGTTTTAATTTCCAAAAATTGCACTCTTCCCGAAATCTCTATTTTTACCAAGTGTTTTTCTAATTTTAGAGAAAAAGTGACAGTTTTTCTAGATTTGCTTTTAACCTATTTTAATTACGTTTCGCATTTATTTTTTATTAGTAATAGACAACGACGACCTTTTTATTTTTCACTAAGAACGACTGAGTCGCACTTAAACCGATAGTCAATTCGAAAAGATCGGACGATAACTTTTTATAACTTGGTAAAACCCAGTTATTAGTAACTCTTCTGACGTGACCGTGCTTCTTGCAGTTTCTGCTTCGCTACTACGACCTTCTCATTAGTCAACTCTATCATTTCTGGTCCTTCAAGTGTTCGCTCACCAACCTGATCCCAGCAGATTAGGGCGCGACACTTTCTGCCATACAACATCTCGAAAGGAGCACACTTGATACTCGCGTGCCAACTGCTGTTCTATGCAAACTCCACTAAACAGATATAATCGTCCCAATCACCCGTCCATTCCAACGCACATGACCTCAACATGTCTTCCAATCTCTGAATCGTTCGCTCCGACTGCCCGTTTGTTTGAGGATGAAAAGCCGTGCTAAGCTTAAGTTGTGTACCCCATGCTTTCTGCAGACTTCTCCAGAATCACGAAGTGAAACGAGGATCTCTGTCTGAGACGATGCTGGATGGAGCACCGTGAAGTCTCATGATCTCCCTTCTATAAGTATCGGCGAGTTTACTGACTGAATCTTCCTTGCAGATCGGTAAGAAATGAGCTGATTTGGTAAGTTGATCTACAATAACCCAAATTGCATCATGCTTCTTCTTTGTCGGCGGAAGACCAGTAACAAAATCCATGGTGATTTTATCCCACTTCCACTCTGGAATATCTAACGGTTGAAGAAGACTGCCAGACCGCTGATGCTCAATCTTAACCTGCTGGCAGGTAAGACATTTGGAGACGTAAGTAGCAACATCCTGTTTCATACCACTCCACCGAAAGTACTTCAAGCTCTTGTGGTCCGTGAAAATGTCACATGATTCTCCATACAAGTAGTGCCTCCATATCTTCAATGCAAACACGACTGCTGCAAGTTCCAAGTCATGCGTAGGGTAATTTTCCTCATAAGGCTTAAGCTGCCGTGAAGCGTACGCGATCACTTTCCCATGTTGCATGAGAACACAGCCAAGTCCCTTCCCCGTTGCATCACTGTAGATCTGAAATCCACCTGTACCAGATGGGAGAGTAAGAATCGATGCAGATACTAACTTTTGCTTTAGGTCTTCAAAGCTCTTCTCTCGTTCTTCAGTCCAGACGAATTTCTCCCCTTTCCGCATCAGTTTGGTCAATGGTAGTGCTAAGCGGGAAAAGTTCTCCACGAACCTATGGTAATAACCAGCTAAGCCTAGGAAACTGCGGACTTCAGTCGCTGATGTCGGCCTTGGCCACTTGGTAATAGCCTCAACCTTCGCTAGATCCATCGTGATTCCTTCTGCTGATACAATGTGACCTAAGAATGCCACCTTGTCTAACCAGAACTCACACTTGGAGAATTTTGCATACAGCTTCTTCTGGCGAAGAATCTGTAGTACTGTACGAAGATGGTCTTCGTGTTCCTCCTTGGACTTAGAGAAAATCAGGATGTCGTCAATGAAGACAATGACGAACTTGTCCAGAAATTCATGGAAGATTCTGTTCATCAAATCCATGAACACTGCTGGAGCATTAGTAAGGCCAAATGGCATGACTACAAATTCGTAGTGGCCATAGCGTGTACGGAAAGTAGTCTTGGCGATGTCCTGCTCCTTAACCCGTAGCTGATGATAGCCCGACCTTAGATCAATCTTGGAGAAATGTTTGGCCCCTTGGAGTTGGTCAAACATATCATCTATACGTGGTAGCGGATACCTATTCCTGATGGTAATCTTGTTGACCTCGCGATAGTCTACTGCCGTCCTTCTTCTTAACGAATAAGACCGGTGCGCCCCATGGAGATGCGCTTGGTCAAATAAAGCCTCGTTCCAGAAGTTCTTGCAATTGATACTTCAGCTCCTTCAACTCTCTGGGAGCCATGCGATAAGGAGCCTTGGAAATCGGCTCAGCTCCTGGGATGAGCTCGATATTAAATTCTACTTCACGTGCAGGTGGTATGCCCGGAAGTTCATCTAGAAATACATCTGGAAATTCTAACACTATCGGTTGATCCTGAATTGATGGGGATTCAACATCCATGTCATGAACAGTAGCTAGATAACCCTCATAGCCATGTGAAAGTAATGCACGTGCTTGCAGGGTTGATATGATTTGTATAGACCTTCCGGGTACGAACCCGTTGTGTATGTACTCTGGCGCATTAACATCACCGAAGATGACTCGATATGAATGGCAGTCTATGGTAGCATGATGCTTGGGTAGCCAATCCATGCCCAAAATAATGTCAAAATCATTCATGTCCAGCGGAAGTGCGTCAACAGGACGAACCTTGTCGTCAAACTCTAGGGGAGGCTCTTGTACACATGGGTTATGCGTACAGAGTCTCTCAAAGGCGTGGAAATACTCAGTATATTCTCTAGTGGCATGAGGAGTATCCTAACATTCTTGGCATAAGCAGTAGAAATGACCGAGTGAGTAGCACCCGTATCAAACAGAACACACGCAGCTTGACCATACATATACAAGATTCCAGTGATGGTACCTGTAGACTTGTTGGCCTGATCGCGAGATGTCGTGTAAACACGTCCACTAGTAGGAGGCGGCTTGGTATCAGCATGTCCCGATGTACCCTCCATCTCGCCCTTGCGGCAATCCTTCATGCGATGGCCAGGAAGACCACACTTGTAGCATGCGTCGCTGTCGCGGCGACATGGCCCTGGGTGCCTATGGTGGCAAGTAGAGCAAAGAGGATGAGTATCTCCCCCAGCAGGTGTCTTGAGTGGCTGAGAGCCTGATAAAAACAATATACATGAGACATGATAATAGGTACAAAGGACCATGCGGATAATCGTAAGATTGAATACCGATGATAGCTGGACGCTTAGGCTGTGAACCTCTCTGGTTCTGGTCCCTCCCGTTACCATGATTCCTGGTAGAAGATTTGCTAATGTGTCAGAATTAAGAATTATAACATGTAACCATAAGAAAATGAGTAAGTATAAGGACGTGCTGCTGTTGGAGTGTCCAGCGTTGTTACGGTAATTATAATTACCGCCACGCCTATCCGTAGCACAACGGTCGTGAGTCTGACCGTTTCCCTTGGGCTGATTAGGCTGTTGTTGAGTAGCCGGCTGAGAACCGTCCCCAGTCTTCTGCCTGGAAGATACAATTTAAAGAGATGAAATATTGACATATACTGAAAGAATACGAATTGGTCACCGTTTGAATACGAATGTTTACTTCTTATCGGGTCTCTCTGCTTCCCCGAACTCATCTCTTTCCTACAGCATCTCCAGCTTACGTGCTGCATCAGCCACTTGTGCTACCGTGTTGAACGTAGCACACACCAAGTTGTTTGCGACCGATGTATGAAGAGCCCACCTGAAGTGGTGTGCTTGCTCTTTAGGAGTACCTGCTCCTGCACCAAGGAAACCAGCCAAGCGAAGAAAGCGCTGCATGAACCCGTTGTTATTCTCCCTAGCTCTCTGTCGGATCCCATGGTACTCCCTCTTCAGCTTGTCTTGCTCAGCCTTGGGAAAGAACTGTCCTATTACCAAATCCCTGAACTGAGCCCAAGTCAAACCAGCCACCCAATTATCACCTCCCTCAGACTGCTTCAGTGTCATCCAGCATGATAGTACATCACCTTCGAATCGGTAGCACGCCAACCTCGACTTGAAGACGGGGTCACAGCCCATGGCATCGAAGATCTTCTCAATGTGAGCCGACCAACTTTCAGCTTCACTGGGGTTATCTGTTCTCTCGAAAGCTCGAGGGCGGAGCTTATTGAATCTCTCAAGCCATGTGACCAATGTTGCTGGAGGAGGAGGAGGAGGTACTGGGTGTTGCTGCTGGTTGTTGGCAGCCTGAACCTCAGCTCTGATTTCGTTGCTCAACTGAGGAAGCATAGCTTGCATTGCAGCTTGGATTGCTGCATTGAGTTGTTCCTGCTCGCGTGTGAGAACCATCTGACAATATAACATAAAATACATGATTAAACTGATCAAAACATAAATTATATACATGAAAAAAATTTATACCAATAAATCATGAGAAAAACTTTATGCAGGAAAACTAGTACATGAATGCATGATGCAGTTTTTGTGAAAAATTTTATATGCGCGAGAGTGAACGCCCATGGTCAGTTAACTCAAAACAAAAGACATGGCGAGGGGACGCCAATGGGTCGGTCCCAAATTTAAAAGTTTCGATAAAACACATGCGACTAAATAGGGCCAGTCCTGTACCAACCATTACTTAGTCATAAACCTACAACAATGACATATATATGTAACCTTGAAAATGATGAATGCATGAAAACCAACTGTCAGTTCTAGGAAGACCATAGTGACTACCCACTAATCATAGGTCGTGTTTTGGGAGCCTACAGGTCGAAGCCTTGGCTCTGGTACCATAATTGTAACACCCCATTTTGATAAATGGAATGTCCCGCGTGATTATGGCGTGTCATCAAAGCATACAAGGATAAATGTATAAAACATTACATGACCATAATGGAAATACCGAAATCAAACATCGGTACCCCAAAAGTAGAACTCATCACACACAAACATAAGTACTGTAAATGAAAAGACTAAACAATGTCCATGGAAATGAGTATCAAAGTATAAAGAAATGCATAAAGTAAAGAAGGCTATGAAGCTTCCAATCCATATGCACGTACGCTTAAAGTCTACGAGCGTCCCTGAGTAGCTTTCGTTTTGGGAACATGAAAAAGAAATCGGCTGAGCATAACGCTCAGTGCACGGATATACAAGTAAAGCATGAATAATATAAGCATGAAGTAGCGGAAAAGACTAAGTCCTGAATAACCTGGTTATATCTTATTAAACTGGTTTTATAGTTTGAAAATCCTTATGTTTATCTTGTAAAAACTGGTTAACATATTTACCATTAGCCAATATAGGTCATGAATTATCCACGTGCATGAATACTTGGAGGGGTGACCTCGTCATGCAAATTAGAGGGGCTGCCTCTAATTTAGTATACTGGTTTGGGTAGGAGGGCTCAGCTCCTTGTGAAGGATGCAAGGCACACACCACATTCACCTGAATAATCTGCTGAAAACATGTAAACTAGGATGCACCCATAGCCCCACCTGATAATAATAATATGGCCAAAAGCTGAAGGGATGCGACGAGCTATCACTCTGTCGTGGTGGAGTCATAACACTGGTGCCTCTAGTGTTATGGTTATGGTACATCCATAACTAGGTGAAACTGGTCATGCATGTATATTTCTTTAGGTATCTAATTAAACATAAGCAATTCAAAAACATATAAAACATATACTGGGGAAAACAGTTGGCTGCATACGGGGAAATCCTATTAAGTAAGAATGTCCATACTGAAAGGACGGAGAATCCATACCTTGTGTCCAATGAACGAATAAGACGAACGGATGAGAGTCCTACTTCGGTATCACTAATGCTACATAAATACATACGTGTATAAGTATCTGATTACTGAGTACGTAACTGGTTTTATATCATGTCTTAGCTTGTTTTATATGTTCATGTCATGTTTTACTAATTTAAGCTTTATACTGTGTTTATCACGTATTCTGTCTATTCTGATTAAGTATTTCTTGTATTTCATGTATTATTATACTTGTTGTGTAATAATAAGTAACTTTCTAAAAATAGCAGGTTTCCTAAAATAGAAAGTTTCCAAAAACAGAAAGTTCCCAAAAATAGAAAGTTTCCAAAAATAGATTTACTGCTTAAAATAGATAAGTTTCTAAAAATAGAAAGTTTCCATAAATAGATTAGCTACCTTAATTAAATAGGTTTCTAAAAATAGAAAGTTTCCATAATTAGATATAAGCTGGATCATTAAGCTAATTATATAAGCTTAAGTGTTTACTGATTAATATACTAAGTCATGTAATTAAATAGTATAGTTTATTAATTATTTCATGTGAATTAAATAAACTATAGGTTAAAGTATTTAATTAAATATAACATGATTTAATTAAATAAAGGTACAAATACTTAGGTTAAAACATGTATTATTATCTATTAATAATATAATCTAAGTCATTTAAATTAATTAATTATAAGTCATGATTTTAATAATTAATTAATTATATAGTCTAATTAAAATGATAATTACTTAGGTTAAAATTCATGTATTAATACTAATATTAATAACCTAAGTCATGTATAAATTAAATTAACCATGTACATGTTTTAATTAATTTAATTTAATTCTTGTAAAAATAAACTAGTAAAAAAAAATAATTAACCTTGTAAAAACAACCCATGAACCGGACCCGTGTTTTAATCTAAACATGTCGTGAACCGTATTTTTGAACCCCGTAAACCAGACCCATGAACCGGTCACAAACGAACCCTTGGTCAAGTCTAGCCACTGGCTAGCAAAAGTTCCCATCGGCTAGCCGGTGGTTCCCTTTGCTGCCGCGGCTAGGGGTTCCCCCTGCTTTCCTTATTTAGCCACCGGCATAAGCCGGTGGTGGTTCTTGTTCTAGCCGAGACCCACCAGAGCAACAAACATACCCCGACCAAGGTCGGGGTTCCCCTTTCTCCTGCTGCCGAGACACAAGATACCACACCGAGACATTGAGGTCTCGGTTGGTGCAAAACATAACAAGCCGAGACCCCCCTTGGGGCTCGGTTTCTTGCGTCGGCCAAAACAAACACCCCTTAATCATGATTTACTTTACCCCTATGTTTAATTACATGATTATTAACTTGTTATTGAATAACTCATGATTTCATGTGATCAATTAATCAAAACAATAAAAGAAAAAAGTTTTAGGGTTTACCGATTACGTGAATCAAAGGAGAACGAACACACTAACACCCTTGCAATAAATCAATCACCAAAAATCAACCAAACACACCCTTGGTGTGTGTTATACCCGGCGGCCAGAGGAGACAAGAAGGAGAGAAAAGATTTTTAGGGTTTTTCTTGTTTTCTAATTTTTGTTATAATGAAACATATTGTTTCCCAAATCCTTGTTTTAGTAAAATTGCATGGGCTTGGCCCTTTTTCTTGTCTTGTCCGCGCGTAAGGGGTCCACATGGGGTAACCCGAATGTTTTTCCGTGTCTAATATTTAGTGTGTTCTCGTGTTCGTGTTTTACGTGATTAAAATAGTTATCATTCGTGTCTTATATATTTATTCATGATCGTAATAAATATACACACATACGTAATACTAAGCTCGTGATTATTTACGTTCATGATTTCATGTTCGTGTGTTCGTGATTATAATTATTATTGAAATAATTATCGTGTCTTAATACGTATTAAATACTTATCGTGATATAACACATACGTAATACTTGTAAATCTTGTTCGTGAAACGTAAACATACTATAAAAGGAAAGTTCTAATCATGTACGTACGATCGTGAGGGTACTATTCATGGTAATAGCATGCGGGTTTTACAAAGGGAGATTGTTAACAAGCTTTCATCTCAAATCAAAGTTTGAGTATGTGGGGAAAGACACAAGAACACAAGATGGCAAAGTTTTTAAGATCAAGTCAAGGCAAAGATCAAAGATCCAAGATCACAAGACATGAAAGGAACTATGTAGGAACTCTTAAGACAACGAGCTTCAAAGTCTGCAACAACAAAAAAGTGAAGTCACATATTAGATGACCACCACTTAGGGGGAGATTGTTAGAAGTATTTAAAGTGATGGTCAAAGAAGTGATGTCACATATTATATGACCACCCCTTAGGGGGAGATTGTTAGAAGTATTTAAAGTGATGGTCATATAATATATCGTTGCGAAGCTTGTGGAAAAATCTATTCAACAGTGTCGAGAGTTCTATGTTATTGTTATGTATGTAACGGGAATTAGTCCCGAACACACAAATAAGGACGGCCTCCTAACTTTGTAAGCCTTAGTATAAAAGGCACATCCAACCTCATTTGTGGGTGGGGGTCTCCCATAGTATTTTCTTTCCTTCTTGTTTTAGAGAGAGAAACTCTCCTTAGTTTCTCTCACTAGAAAAACCTACTTTGTATCTTTCTTCCTTCTTCTTCATCTAATCTAATATTCCATTCTTAGTTTTAATCTTGTTCTTCATCATCTTTATTTCTTGTTCAATAAGTCGTGTCCATAAGTCCTACAGTAGTAATGAGAGGGGATTTGTTCCCTTCCAACTCGTTGTCTCGTGGTTGTTTGTGAATGTGTTATCTAGATCATCATCATCGCCACGATTAAAGACTCTCGTGTTCGTTTACGTGAGCCTCGATCGTTTTCTTGAGAGTTTTTCACGAATCCATGACATATCCTTTATTGTTCCAACAATTATCTTTTAGCATAATTCATAAACGGCTTTAGATATATTGTTGATCACCCTTTCCATGTAAGATCCAAAGCATTCGACTCTTCTCTCTAGTATGGGGGTGCTCCACCTTTAGACTCGAAACATTGAGGACAATGTTTAATTTTAGTATGGGGGGTGAATAGATACTTGCCTTGCTACGCCCTCACGTTTTCCAATTTTCATCGTTTTGTTTTGTTTTGTTTTATTGCAAATAAGGCTAAAAATGGCCAAATTTTAAAATTTTTCTTAGTTCTCATAAGTGTTTTTAAGACACGAATGTATATTTTCCGATGGGTAGCATAAGAGTTAATTTTTGACTTGATGCGCATTTGGAGCCCTTTACATTCCTTAACCCGCTTAAATCAAGTTTTGCTAGACTTTTATATAGGGAACTTTAAAACGCGAAAGTCTTAGCTCATGCGGGTTAAGAACAAGAACTTTTCGCAAGTTCCTATAATTGATCCTAGAAAGTCACTTATCAAGGGAACTTTAAAATGCATTCTCTAAAACTTGAAAAAGTCTAAGAAAGTGTAAGATCCTATATGTAACTTGAAAACCCAAAACTTCGATTTAATATAGTCTTAATGAAGCTAATCCAAATTTGGCTTAATTTTGACTTGCATGGCTAAGTATTCACGAGTCTCTTTAATTAGAGGTCTTCAAATAGTGAAGAACGAGAAGTGGTAGAGTTAGACAAGTTATCATGCTAAACGTAGAACATGAAAATGTTCTTTCAAAAACTCATATGTTTTTAATTGTGGATTTTTCTCCCATAAGATCAATGCATTAGGAATAAATTAATTGCAATAAGTAAGGTCGTACGATTTGAAAGGTTACTTAGCTTCTAGCCCAAGATCGTTTAAAAGTTGCTCGTGGTTGAATAGAGTTCATAGCCAAGGTATAACTTATTGAAGCGGGACGCGAAGATTGGTGAAGTTCCAAAAAGGCCCTAACAAGGCATGAGGACTCTATTTTGTTGCTAAAGATCCAAGATGATGTGAAGAATCATTATTCCAAAATCAATATGAAGGATCGAGACACCCGACGAAAAGCAATATACTCCCCTAAAGATCATGGAGAAAGTCTATCCAAAAAGACCATAACAAGGTATGAGGATAAATATATCTAATTCCTAAAAGGAGGCTGATCATTGTAAATCAAAATCCAAAATTAAAATTGAAGAAAAATGATAAAGTCGTGGTCCAAGTATGAAGAATCTCTCAAAAACGTCAAGTGAAGAAATTCCAAAATATGAAGAGAAGAACATAATTTCAAGAACGTCTTCCGAAGATTCGAAGTATGAAGTACATGCCAAATATCAGTCCGAGAAAGGTCTTAACTCGTGAAACAAGTTATGCCAAGATATGAACATAAGGAGATTACGAGAATCCGTTTAAAAATATCTTTTCCTTTAGCTAACTATCGATTAAATCGTGCTACTTTATTTTCGGACTAATAAATACTCAAATAAGTCAAAATGAATCACTTGTGATCCATGACAAATAGATAAAAAAAGTCTAGATAACCTTTCTTTTCATAATAACTAGGTATGCGGGGAGAAAAAGTATTACACAATTTGGACGTATGAGTAGTGTTAGCATTGTGACTTGTACCAACAATGATCTCGTTTTTGCACTTAGCATGGAATGTATGACAATCAAGGATGACGAACTTTACTCTATGAGAGATTCACTTGTTTTTATCCATTGACCCTAAAAGTCACATTTGTGATGAAAATCATACATTATGTCTTTAACACATCTTCGTAGTATTGTAGCAAGTTTTACTTTTCAATAAAGGATAATAAAATTGAATTTTCTTAGATACATTATTCTAGCATTGCGTGAGGGCACGGCAATGGTTTAGTATGGGGGAGTGATGAGATGGCATTTATACATGATCTCATCGTTCTTTTCGGGCTTTAAATGCATAAAATTTCATAAAAATACCATATATATGCTTGTGTTTGTTTACTTGTGTATTTTAGGTATGGATATCGTGAAAAAGACAAAAGATCACAAGAAACAAGGAAAAACGAACACGAGAAACGAAGTCGCACAATGAACCGGACCCTAGTTATGATTTATCAAAGAAAAGACATTGAAGGATTGAAGACGTTCAAGAATGATCCCTCATCAAAGAAGAAATGACACTTAATACCTTTTTATACTGATAATTACAAGTTTAGTCCCTTAAGTTTGTCAAAATTACAAAAAAGTTCCTCAACTTTGAAGATTTGGCAAGTTTAGTCCCTCAAGATTAAAGAATTGTCAACAATGGGCCTCCTTAATGTCAAACATACAATGAAGACCCTCAAAGTTCAAGAATGTACAAGATCAACCCTTGAAATATCCAAAAATGTTCAAAACAAGTCCTTATAACCCTTGATACAAAGTGTTGTGGCCAATGTATGAAAATAGAAACTTTCATAACAAAGGAAATTCGTTTTGGTAGCTGAAATTCCTTGTTTACAACAATTGCCAAAAGACAAGGACCAAAAGTGTGCACATAAACTTTCAAATATCAAAAATGCGCCAAACAACTTCCACTCCACAAAAAACGGATCAAACACTTTTACTATTCACCGTATGAACCCAAATTTTACTTTCACCTATCAAAGGGTAAAACCCAATTGATACATCCCACATGTGATTCCCCTTCACACACATCCATCCCACGCCTCACCTCACACATCCCTGCACCATGGACCCCATCCCAATTCCCTTTCAACCAATCATGTGACGACTTCCTCTACAAGGAATGCCACATGGACAAATCAACAGCCCACAGCAACTACTTGGTCCCAAATGCATAAATAAACGATTTGGATAAATTTGGACAGCTCAACAACTCAACAACTCAACACGCATTCAAGCACCTCAAGGGAAATTTTGGGATTTCTAGACTAGGGTTTATGTATTTTCAGCATTCTAGAATAGTCCATTAGTCCTATATATTTGTAGACCTTAACATGTGAGAGTCCCTTGTTCCAGTTTTACTCTTCAAACATTGTAATTGCTTTTTAAAATTTATCAAAGTTTGGTATTTTTGAAAAATTGTAATTCCTTTTTATGTTTTTGAAAGTTGGTGTTGTTTGAGAGTGAAGCCGAGTTCCATTTATTGATTTGAAGGTGTTTTGATCTTTGGATTAAAGCACGTCTGGTTTTGAAAAGGTTTTCAAGTTTGAAAAAGTTTCAAATCCTAGGTTTCCTTTTGGTTATTTTGACTGTTCTAACCCCAACCAAAATCCATAAGCTCTTGCAAGCTTGTTGACACCAAGCTTGTGAAGGTTTATCAACCTTTGGTTGGATTGTTTGTTGCATGTGTTGAAGACTTCAAGGCCTTGAGGTTCTGCTTTGAACCATCAGCCAAGGTTTCATATCTCTTTCTTGTCCAAGTACCCCAGGTGTGATCTAGATGTTGATCTACACTCTAGGGAGTATTGCTGACCTTTCCTAGAAAGTAAAGGGAAGGAGGTTCATTCTCTTTCACTTTCTCTCTTTTAAATTTTTGTTTAAGTCTGCTATGTGATTGCCATGTGATTTCTATGATTTTGTGTTTATGCTTTGAGTTTTATTGTTGAAACCTGTTAGTTGTAACCTTATTTAGATATTTGAAGTATAAAATCAGTAGGTTACTTGTGAAAATAAAAAGTTTGTTTGAAAAAGGACTAAAACAAGGTTGTTTGGATTTTGGGATCAAAAGGCCTTGTGGCCTTGTGCCCTTGGTTCTTGGGGTTTTTCTACTCTAAACAAGTCATTTATCACCTGTTTTAGTCATTGGTTAAGTCTCTTAAAGGTTGGAAAAGGATTTGCATGTTTTGGAAAAATCTGCTATAATTGGTTTGAATTTGGTCAAATACATCAGCAAGCATAAAATCTTTGTTTGTTGGATTCAGGGTCTGATTTTTGGTTTGGGAAGATTTTTTGTGGTGTGCTATCTGTGCTATATCTGCTTGTTAACTTTGGTGGCTTATTGGATAAGTTATAGCATATAGAAGTTGGCTGAAGTGGTCATTTGCAGCAAAGTGACCACCTCTATTTTGCTTTTCATTTGTTTATCTAGTGCTTGCCCTGCTATCTATTTGCTTGTTACTTGTTACTGTGCTTCTTGTGTATCTGTTTTAAGTGTTGGATTGCTTATTTGAAGGCTGATAAGCTAACAGGCTTATTGGCTAATATTTGCCAAAACTGAAATCATTTGGCTAACTGGCCTCTTGATTCAAATGGATTTAGCCTTGATTCTTTCACAAAAGTTGCTCAAAACAAGCTCATAAACAAGTCCTGGCAATTTGGTAAACTTTGGTGCACTTTGACTTTTGGTTAAATAAGCTAAAATTGGCTTATTTTTCAGTTCTGCTTATTGGTACGTGCAACAACTTAGTTTTTGTGATAGGTGTCATTTTTCTCAGCTTATTATCACATCTGAAAGGTTTCAGCTCAATTGGTTAAGGTTTTGCTAGAAATCTTGCTTATTTGGCTTTTTCAGTGTGCTTATTTACTTCTACAGCTTATTTCACTTGGATTTTTGGTGTTTTCTTTGTTGATTATTCTTAGTTAAGCTATTTGTGAGCTTTTGCAAAAAGAATCAGCTTTTGAAACTCTCTAGAACTCAAACCCAACTATTTTGTCGTTTTGTGAAAAAGTAGTTTGCTTATTTCTGGCTTATTTGTTGACCTTTTTCAAAAATTCTTTTTACTATCTGCTTTATAATAAGAATGTGTGTTGAATTAGAGCTTATGGCATCAGCTTATAGCTTATTGGGCTTATTGGCCCAATAAGAATAAGCTGTGTGATAGGTGTGAAAACACCCATCCTTTTACCACTTATTTCTTGCTAAAACGAGACCAAAACGCGTATTTAATGTCATTTGTTTGGAATTATGCGTGGTTTGTGTGTTTGTTGTGTTTTCAGAGCCAACCGGATAAATATTGAAGAAAACATGGGATTGCACGGGTTTTATCGAAGAAAAAGACGAAAAGACGAAGTCTATAGTACAAGAGATGCAAAAGATTTGAAGTCAATGGGCCTATTCGAAGATTTATCGAAGAAAAGGACCAAAGATGGAAGATTTACATATGTCGAAGAACTCAAGTCTATTAAATGAAGAAATTAAAAGACGAGTTGAATTTATTCGTCGACAAATCCCGAATCGAAATCGAAAACGTCAACTTTTCTGAAAAGACGAGAATACAAAAAGAAAGGGAGAAAGCCCATTCACCAAACCAAGCCAAGCCCTATAAATACCCTTCCCATTCACATTTTCAAGTTCAGTTTTTTTCTTTTCTGTTTTCTTTTCTCCTGTTTCGTAGGAAACACCATCACCATTAGGGTGTTTGGTGATTTTTATTGTCTTTTGATTCCTCCACAATCTTGTAAGTTAATCTTTCATTTTCTTTGTTTGAATCTTAATCCTTAATACAAGTTTCCATTTAATCTTTCTTTTTTCTCTTGTTGATTCAAAGTTCTAAGTTTCATTTTATTGAGTTTGATATTCAAAAGTAAGTGGGTTTTATGTTTTTGTTGTTTTGGATTGATGTTGGTCATTAGTAAATGATTAGTGGTTAAATTGGTTTAAGTTTTGGTTAAAAACATGGTGGATTTTGATTAAATTCGTGATCAAGTAACTCCCCTGTTCTTCGCACTTTTGTTTCATTTCCCCAGATTCCGAATGAAGCAATCATTCCGAATCAAGGTTTTGAACTAGATATTCCGGATGAGTATCATGTATTAAGTATTCCGGATCAGCAACATTCCAAACAAAGCTTTTAGTTTTTAATATTCCGAATCGAAAGTTATTCTGAATCAGTTGTTCATTCGGAATAATCAATATTCCGGGTGAACAATATATTCCGGATCAAGTTTTATTCCGAGTAAACTAATTATTCCGAATCAAGCTTCTTATTATTTTATTACGGATGAGCATATATTCCGAACCAGTACTTTTCTTAAATTATTCCGAATCAATTTTCTTTTAAATATTCCGAATGAGTATGAGTATTCCGAGTCAGTGACATTCCGAATGAGTCCTTAGTTTTAAAGTATTCCGAGTGAAGCAAATATTCCGAGTCAAGCAATATATTCCGAATAAAATTTATTCTGGATCAGTCATTATTCCGGATCAACCTTACATTCCGAGTGAGTAGATTTATTCCGGATCAACCATTTATTCCGAATCAAGCAAATATTCCGGATCAAGATTAATATTCCGGATCAACACATTTATTCCGAATCAAGCACATTCAGAATGAAGGAAGTTTGGTTGAACATTCCGAATGAAGCAATTTCATTATATTCCGGATGAAGGTTTTTGTCTAATATATTACGAATAAAGGTTATATTCCGGATCAAGCATAACATTCCAAATCAGCTGTTTTTCCAAGTTTAGGTATTTTACTACTTAATTTTAATTCTAGTTTTATTTTCAGTAATTGCTTTTAGTTTAATTTTATTACTTCTCGCATTTATCGTTTTAGTAGATATATATCAAAAGCTCCCCCTTTTTTAGTTACCAATGACAACTTTTCCACTTTGAACCGTGATCGATTCGAGAAGATACCGAGAACGAAACAACGACAAATATAATTGGGTACGAGCAACACAAAGAAAGATCTTGCAACAATCCTTTTTATTAACTAACCAAAAATCAGTTATTACTGTGTGTTATTTAAGTTGTGATAAGCACATTTTCAACTTTTGGGCCTTTAGAGTTTTTTGTTTAAAATTGAATTTTGAGTCAGTCTGGTGATTTTGGGCTTATTTGGTTAAGTTTGAATTTTATTGGGCTAAAAAGCCTATTAAGTTGACTGTTTTGGTTTTTAGCCCATATGGGGGCCCAATAGGGGTATGTTGGAAATTTCACTTTCATTTTCTGATTATTTAGGTTAAAATAAACTAGTTTGCAAGTTTTTAGAATTTTTTAAAATTTTAGAATTTTTAATATTATTTTAATATTTAATTTTAGTTTTTAATCATTTTAAATAGTTTTAATTGGTTTTAAATTTTGCAAAAATACTTTTTAGTTTAATTAAGTCATTTTAGAGTTTTACAAATTGAAAAATCTTTATTTGGGCTTTTTATTAATTTATTTGATTTTTAGGGCTTTAATTAGCATTAAAAATTTAAATATTAATTAAATAAAAAGGTTTTGAAAAGTTTTGATCATTTGTAAACCCTAATTGGATTTTTAGGAATTTTTGGTAATTTTTTGGGGAATTTTTAGTACGGTTTTAAGTTTGTCGTCGTAGTTTAATTTTATTGTATCCGTCATTCTCTTTTATCATCTTTTCTTTCAATATTAATCCAAAATATTACAAGTATTTCACATACAATAAACCTCCTTGGGAAACGAACTTTCACCTTTGGGTCATTAGCATTTGATTTTCATTAGTCATTTGTTTAATACTTACCACATTTACGCCTTTTTTCTAAAAGGTCGTAAAATACCTACAATCACCGCACTTTGCCCTCACAAAACATATAAATCTATCTAATCATAAGGATGTTAGTCCACAACCATTTGCACAACACACCACTCCATCATAACAGTAAATGTAATCATTTCAACAATATGGAAATCAAAAGAAATGAATAACATAATGGAAATGAGAATTATACCAACAAAAGTGTCAAATCGATACTTGCTCCAAAATGTTTATAAGCTTTTATTCCAACTTATCACAATCAACGTTGATCCCAAACTTAGATCGATTGGTTAAGGTTTTGCTAGAAATCTAGCTTATTTGGCTTTTTCAGTGTGCTTATTTACTTCTACAGCTTATTTCACTTGGATTTTTGGTGTTTTCTTTGTTGATTATTCTTAGTTAAGCTATTTGTGAGATTTTGCAAAAAGAATCAGCTTTTGAAACCCTCTAGAACTCAAACCCAACTATTTTGTCGTTTTGTGAAAAATTAGTTTGCTTATTTCTGGCTTATTTGTTGACCTTTTTCAAAATTTCTTTTTACTATCTGCTTTATAATCACAAAATAAGAATGTGTGTTGAATTAGAGCTTATGGCATCAGCTTATAGCTTATTGGGCTTATTGGCCCAATAAGAATAAGCTGTGTGATAGGTGTGAAAACACCCATCCTTTTACCACTTATTTCTTGCTAAAACGAGACCAAAACGCGTATTTAATGTCATTTGTTTGGAATTATGCGTGGTTTGTGTGTTTGTTGTGTTTTCAGAGCCAACCGAATAAATATTGAAAAAACATGGGATTGCACGGGTTTTATCGAAGAAAAAGACGAAAAGACGAAGTCTATAGTACAAGAGATGCAAAAGATTTGAAGTCAATGGGCCTATTCGAAGATTTATCGAAGAAAAGGACCAAAGATGGAAGATTTACATATGTCGAAGAACTCAAGTCTATTAAATGAAGAAATTAAAAGACGAGTTGAATTTATTCGTCGACAAATCCCGAATCGAAATCGAAAACGTCAACTTTTCTGAAAAGACGAGAAGACAAAAAGAAAGGGAGAAAACCCACTCACCAAACCAAGCCAAGCCAAGCCCTATAAATACCCTTCCCATTCACATTTTCAAGTTCAGTTTTTTTCTTTTCTGTTTTCTTTTCTCCTGTTTCGTAGGAAACACCATCACCATTAGGGTGTTTGGTGATTTTTATTGTCTTTTGATTCCTCCACAATCTTGTAAGTTTAATCTTTCATTTTCTTTGTTTGAGTCTTAATCCTTAATACAAGTTTCCATTTAATCTTTCTTTCTTCTCTTGTTGATTCAAAGTTCTAAGTTTCATTTTATTGAGTTTGATCTTCAAAAGTAAGTGGGTTTTATGTTTTTGTTGTTTTGGATTGATGTTTGTCATTAGTAAATGATTATTGGTTAAATTGGTTTAAGTTTTGGTTAAAAACTTGGTGGATTTTGATTAAATTCGTGATCGAGTAACTCCCCTCTTCTTCGCACTTTTGTTTCATTTCCCCAGATTCCGAATGAAGCAATCATTCTGAATCAAGGTTTTGAACTAGATATTCCGGATGAGTATCATGTATTAAGTATTCCGGATCAGCAACATTCCGAACAAAGCTTTTAGTTTTTAATATTCCGAATCGAAAGTTATGCTGAATCAGTTGTTCATTAGGAATAATCAATATTCCGGGTGAACAATATATTCCGGATCAAGTTTTATTCCGAGTAAACTAATTATTCCGAATCAAGCTTCTTATTATTTTATTCCGGATGAGCATATATTCCGAACCAGTACTTTCCTTAAATTATTCCGAATCAATTTTCTTTTAAATATTCCGAATGAGTATGAGTATTCCGAGTCAGTGACATTCCGAATGAGTCCTTAGTTTTAAAGTATTCCGAGTGAAGCAAATATTCCGAGTCAAGCAATATATTCCGAATAAAATTTATTCCGGATCAGTCATTATTCCGGATCAACCTTACATTCCGAGTGAGTAGATTTATTCCGGATCAACCATTTATTCCGAATCAAGCAAATATTCCGGATCAAGATTAATATTTCGGATCAACACATTTATTCCGAATCAAGCACATTCCGAATGAAGGAAGTTTGGTTGAACATTCCGAATGAAGCAATTTCATTATATTCCGGATGAAGGTTTTTGTCTAATATATTCCGAATAAAGGTTATATTCCGGATCAAGCATAACATTCCGAATCAGCTGTTTTTCCGAGTTTAGGTATTTTACTACTTAATTTTAATTCTAGTTTTATTTTCAGTAATTGCTTTTAGTTTAATTTTATTACTTCTCGCATTTATCGTTTTAGTAGATATAGATCAAAAGCTCCCCCCTTTTTAGTTACCAATTACAACTTTTCCACTTTGAACCGTGATCGATTCGAGAAGATACCGAGAACGAAACAACGTCAAATATAATTGGGTACGAGCAACACAAAGAAAGATCTTGCAACAAACCTTTTTATTAACTAACCAAAAATCAGTTATTACTGTGTGTTATTTAAGTTGTGATAAGCACATTTTCAACTTTTGGGCCTTTAGAGTTTTTTGTTTAAAATTGAATTTTGAGTCAGTCTGGTGATTTTGGGCTTATTTGGTTAAGTTTGAATTTTATTGGGCTAAAAAGCCTATTAAGTTGACTGTTTTTGTTTTTAGCCCATTTGGGGGCCCAATAGGGGTATGTTGGAAATTTCACTTTCATTTTCTGATTATTTAGGTTAAAATAAACTAGTTTGCAAGTTTTTAGAATTTTTTAAAATTTTAGAATTTTTAATATTATTTTAATATTTAATTTTAGTTTTTAATCATTTTAAATAGTTTTAATTGGTTTTAAATTTTGCAAAAATACTTTTTAGTTTAATTAAGTCATTTTAGAGTTTTACAAATTGAAAAATCTTTATTTGGGCTTTTTATTAATTTATTTGATTTTTAGGGCTTTAATTAGCATTAAAAATAAAAAGGTTTTGAAAAGTTTTGATCATTTGTAAACCCAAATTGGATTTTTAGAAATTTTTGGTAATTTTTTTTGGGAATTTTTAGTGCAAGTTTTTATTTTGTCTATTTTTACAGTTTTAAGTTTTGTCGTCATAGTTTAATTTTATCGTATCCGTCATTCTCTTTTATCATCTTTTCTTTCAATATTAATCCAAAATATTACAAGTATTTCACATACAATAAACCTCTTTGGGAAACGAACTTTCACCTTTGGGTCATTAGCATTTGATTTTCATTAGTCATTTGTTTAATACTTACCACATTTACGCCTTTTTTCTAAAAGGTCGTAAAATACCTACAATCACCGCACTTTGCCCTCACAAAACATATAAATCTATCTAATCATAAGGATGTTAGTGCACAACCATTTGCACAACACACCACTCCATCATAACAGTAAATGTAATCATTTCAACAATATGGAAATCAAAAGAAATGAATAACATAATGGAAATGAGAATTATACCAACAAAAGTGTCAAATCGATACTTGCTCCAAAATGTTTATAAGCTTTTATTCCAACTTATCACAATCAATGTTGATCCCAAACTTAGATCGATTTAGCTTGTGTAAACGAGAATAAATCAAGTTAAACTCTTAGAGAAACTTTGTTGTATATGAAACAATTTAAGTATTAAGCGAAGTGAAAAAAGAAGTTCTTACCCTAATTCTCTCCCTATGGCGATTTCAGCAACCCTAAACCATTCCGCTGCCTAGATCATTCCTGTTGCTTTTCCATTCATTGATTAACGGTTTTATCTATTTCAAATCGAGTGGTCTTACCTTGTCGCTGTTCAGTGTGAGTAAGGTAGGCTTGGGATTTTTTCTCTCCCTATTTTTGCTGTGATCAGTGGACAAACCGGGGGTAGGTTACATTCTGGTGAGATCGGGATAACATCCTTAATTAATTCGACGTTAAGCTTAGGTTTTTTTAGTGCGGCGCTATTAGGGTTTGTAGTTATAGTCATAGTAGGGTTTCGTTACTCTGATTTATTATTTTATTATTATTTGTCACTATCATGGAAACAACCTAGAGGAATTTTATTGGCTGGTGTATTCTAAACCCTAATTAGGGTTTGGATCTTGTGTCGGTTTTTTGAGAGATGGAACAAAATACTATTAATAAGGATACGCGTGGGGCATTCGCCTCAAGAATTCGGAACATTGATGGTAAACCAGGTCAAGAGGGTCTGGTCCGGAAAGCGGTTAGATCTGTACAAACATCGGGTGCGACTGTCACGTTTACGCCCTTGAATGATGTTGTACAACCAATGAATAATACAACAGACGCGGCTGGTCGTTCTTTTGCGGCTGTTGCTTCACAACCATGCAAAAAAACAGTTCATATCCATGAGTTACATAATGATGAGGTTGTGGAAGGGGCACATGTTGCTTTACCTGCTGCAGCAATGGAGGAGATCACAGCTCGCTTTTCGAATACTCTATATGGGTACTTCCTGGGAAAAAGACTAGCATTTCCACTCGTGGAAAACTACGTTAAGAACACATGGGCGAAATACGGCCTCAAGCGAGTTATGCTGGATGATGGATTTTTTTTGTTTCAGTTTGACACTAAACATGGGATGGAGAGTGTGATGAAAGATGGTCCTTGGTTGATTCGACTTGCACCATTATTTCTGAATGTTTGGACACCTAATACTAGCTTGAAGAAGGAGGAAATCAAACACGCTCCAGTGTGGATTAAGATGAGGCATGTGCCTATTGTAGCATACTCGGAAGTTGGTCTGAGTTTAATCACGACACAGGTTGGACGACCGATAATGCTGGATACGTACACGAGTAACATGTGTGTTCGTTCGTGGGGAAAAAAGGAGTATGCAAGGGCCCTTGTCGAAATTTCTTCTGAAAATGAGTTAAAAGATTCCATTGTTATTGCTATTCCGATTACGAATGGTGAGGGGCATTCGCTGGCCAAAGTTGAAATAGAATACGAATGGAAACCCCCGCGATGTACTACGTGTAAAACATTTGATCACAATGATGAACAGTGTCCAAAACGTCCTATTGAGGTTCCGATTGTAGTTGTTGCTGATAATGATGGTTTCAAAGAAGTTTCCAAAAAGAAGAATAAGGGCAAAGCTAAGCAAGTTTCGGGTATCAAACTTACTAAGCTAGCTGTGAATCTTCAATATAAGAAGGTTGATAAGGGACAATCATCTAAGTCTAATACTAATGCTGCTCAACAATCTGTATCGTCTCAAGGGGTTCCCAACATAGATTCAGAATCTGGTGTTGTACCAGGTCCGGAGGTAAATGTTACTAATGCTTTTGCTAGTTTGGCTGGAGATGATTCAGAATGGGATGATGCTGCGGGCCTTAATATTAAACAGACGATGAATATTGTTAATGAAAGCGATACGGAAGATATTGAAGGGTCGGTTCAAACGGAGACTCATAACTTAGGGGCAAGCACTCCTTCTAATCCGGGTACTCATGTTTAATGTGGCCTCATGGAATATACGGGGGTTGAACTTCTCCCCCAAACAGAATGAAGTTAGGAATGTCATATCGGAGAATAATCTTTCAGTTTGTGCCATTTTAGAGTCCCATGTGATTACGTCCAATCTGCACAGTGTGTGCTCTTCGGTTTTTCGACATTGGGATTGGTCTTCTAATGGTAGTTTATGTTCGAGGGGTACTCGAATTATTTTGGGCTGGAATCGTAATATTGTTGATGCTATGGTTATTTCATACAGTGATCAGGCTATTCACACGCGGTTATGGCTCAAAATGGAACAAAAGGAGATGTTTTGTACCTTTGTGTATGCGCATAACAGGTATACGCAAAGACGAGAGTTATGGCACAATTTATCAGTCCATCATGCTTTCATTAATGATAGACCGTGGTGTTTACTTGGAGATTTTAATTCGGCACTGTTTTTGGATGACACAACTTCAGGTATGTCTACTGTTGATATTTCGATGCGTGAGTTCAAAGATTGTGTTAACTCCATCCAAGTGTCTGATGTTAAGAGTTCGGGCTTGCATTTTACGTGGAACCAGAAACCAAGAGGAAGGGATGGTATTCTTAAAAAGATAGATCGTGTTATGGCGAACCTTGGCTTCTTTACTACATTTATTGGTACTTTTGCTGTGTTCAAGCCATATCGAATTTCTGATCATGCTCCAGCGGTGCTGAGCATTCCCAATCTGGGGAAGTCGAAACCAAGGCCTTTTAAATTTTTTAATATTATCACTCAAAGTGATAAGTTCAGAAATGTTGTCATGGAGCAGTGGTCGCGTCAGGTCAGTGGTTTTGATATGTTTAAGATTGTTACTAAACTAAAGTACCTAAAGAAGCCTTTTCGAAAGATTCTGTTTGATAAAGGTAATATTCACGCGAATGTTATCAAGCTGCGGGAGGATTTGGACCATGCTCAAACTGTTTTGGACAAGGATCCCTCTAACAGTAAGTTTAGGGAGAATGAAGTAGTGGCTGTTGAAGCTTATAATAATGCTCTTCTTTTACAAGAACAGTTCCTTCGCCAAAAGGCTAAAACGGATTGGCTCCGTGATGGCGATTCGAATTCGGCGTATTTTCACAAAGCGGTTAAAAGTCAAATTATCAGAAACCGTATTGATGTTGTTGCTAATAATGAGGGTGTCGTTTTTGAAAATGCTAATGTTCCTCAGGCATTTATTATGCACTATGAACAGTTTCTTGGTCTTGCAGGTGATCCCATTCAAAGAGTTAAATCACACCATTATTACGCTTATTCCTAAAGTTCGAAATCCTGCTCGTATCAATGACTATCGGCCGATTTCATGTTGCAATGTTCTTTTTAAATGCATTAGCAAGATCATTGCTAATCGCATTAAGGAGAGTTTGAAGACAATTATTAGTCCTAATCAATCTGCATTTGTTCCCGAACGAAGTATTTCTGATAATATACTCCTCACTCAAGAATTAATGCATAACTATCATTTGGACCGTGGCATTCCTAGATGTGCGTTTAAAGTTGACATTCAAAAGGCTTACGATACGGTTGATTGGAACTTTTTACGAACAATTCTGGTGGGTTTTGGATTTCATACTCGTGTGGTTCATTGGATCATGGAATGTGTTTCTACGGCGTCATACTCGATATGTATAAATGGTGAGCTTCATGGGTTCTTTAAAGGGCAGCGTGGTCTTCGTCAAGGTGACCCGTTGTCGCCTTATTTATTTACTATGGTTATGGAGATTCTGACGCTCATGCTTAAGCGAAAGGTGATGTTGAGTTCTTCATTTACTTATCATCGGTACTGTTCTAAACTTGATTTGATTAACCTGTGCTTTGCGGATGACCTTTTCCTCTTTGCGCATGGTGATGTGCATTCTGTGACCGTCATTAAAAACTCTTTGGAGGAATTTAAAATAGCGTCAGGATTAACCCCGAGTATCCCTAAGAGCACCGCTTACTTCTGTAATGTTCTTAACAATGTAAAGCTTGCTATTCTTGATATTCTTCCTTTCGCTGAAGGAAGATTCCCGGTAAAATACCTTGGAGTTCCTTTAATTTCTACAAGGCTTGTTTTTAATGATTGTAAGGAGTTGAAGGAGAAAATTGAAGATCGGCTCTTGAAATGGAAGCATAAAGCGCTTTCGTTTGCTGGTCGTTTGCAACTTATAAAATCGGTGATTAGTGCTTTGCATATTTATTGGGCGTCTGTGTTTATTCTTCCTACTCGTGTCCTTCATGATTTAGAACAGATGATGCGATTGTTTTTATGGAGCCAAGATATGCGGAAAAGGAAATCTAAAATTGCTTGGGAAATTGTTTGTTTACCTAAGAATGAAGGTGGTCTTGGCATACGTAGGCTTGAAGTGTTTAATCAAGCGCTAATGATTTCGCATATATGGAAGCTGTTGGCTGGGAAGAATTCGCTGTGGGTCCGCTGGGTTCAAGCTTATAAGCTCAAAGGCAGAAGCTTCTGGGACATTCCGTCTCGTGGTAACATGTCTTGGGGTTGGCGCAAGGTTCTTCAACTTCGCCCTCTAATTCGTAATTTTGTTTGGAATAAGGTAGGCAATGGTATGTCTACCTTTCTGTGGGCGGAAAATTGGCACGTGGAATGCCCGTTGTCTAACATGGTCTCTTCACGTGATATCCATGCTGCAGGTTTGAACACTAATTCCTGCATTCGTGACTTATATCAGAATGATGCGTGGAACTGGCCGCATTCTATTATTGCGAAGTATCCTTCTATTGCTGCGTTGAATATGCCTACGTTGTCTGATGTTCCGGATAAAGTTGTTTGGCGTGATGTTGATGGTAAGTGCTCGGAATTTTCAGTTACTTTGGTCTGGAATACAATTCGGTACAGCAGTCAGATTGTCCCATGGAGTGATATTGTTTGGTTTCCTACTTGTATTCCCAAACATGCCACTAATTTATGGCTGATTTTTTGGCGAAGATTGAAGACGCAAGACAGAATTCGCGTTTCAGAAGTTATCAGAATATGGTTCAAGTATGTTCGTTGTGTGAATTGGTCCCGGATTCCCATGATCACCTCTTTTTTGAATGTTCATTCTCTCGGCAGATTTGGAACCGATTGAAGAAATTTGCTGGTATGGATTCTATTGATCCAGTCTTTAGTCATATTACTTCATTTGTTCAGCCATTTGCTAAGCGGAGGTTATTTAAAAGCATTGTTTCTAAGCTGATCACGGCTGCGTGTGCCTACTTTATTTGGCAAGAGCGCAATGTTCGATTATTCACCAAGGTCAAGAGGCAAGTGCCAGAGCTGGTTCAAACCATTTGGAACGAGGTGCGGCTGAAGCTTCTTTCTTGTAAGTTTAAGCGTTCGGTGGATGCGCTTATGTTCGCTCAACTTTGGAAGTTGCCCGATTCTATTTTTATTTCTTAATGTTGTTTGTTAAGTGGTTCTTTCCTATTGGTGTTATTGTTTTTGTACGCTAGGATTTTCATATGAGTTGTCGTATGAGTAGATAGTTGTTCAAGCTTAGCTTGAGGTTAATGTGACACTCAGTCACATTCCATTGTACTTCATTGTTTTTGGGATTAATATATTTTACCGGGGAATGCCCCTTTACCCAAAAAAAAAAAAAAAAAAATTAAGTATTAAGCGGAATTAATACTTAAACAAGAACACACAAACAAGATAAATCAAACTTTCACTTTGATTGATTATTCGAACTTGCGTACAATGTAAGTGTGAAAACATACATTGAACTAAACCTAACGGCCTCCTTTTATATATTAAGGAACCTTGTACAAGAGTCTACGTATCAGCTATTTTATGTAAAGATAAACGTAAGAAATACATTGTCTAACATATCTTTACTAGAAACATACTAGAAACATAAAACGTGTAGACTAAGTATCCTATCAGTGCTTGACTTCATCTTATCAACGCTTGACTTCTTATTGTCAACGCTTGTCTTGACAACGCTTGATTTCTTCCTATCAATGCCCGATTTCCTCTTGTCAGCGTCCAAGTGTCTTGGCTACATTTTATTCCCAGCAATCCTCCCCTAAACTTGATATCTACTCTAGTAATCAGGTTTCTGAATAAAAACTAAGTACAAGGAGTATTCTTACAAATCTTATTAAGTTGGAAATAAATATATCTACTCAAGTCTTTGCCAACGTCACTTGTATAATCCATCTCCAGCTGTGTTGACACCATTTTCTTCAAAACTTCTTTGGACATAGGATATTTAGCATCCACAAGAAGATATTCAGAAAACTTTGTAGTACTCAAATGATACACACCAGCTGCTGAATGTAAATGCCATTGAAGTCCACTGATATCATCAAGATCCTTCGGAATTGGATCTTCTTCATCTGGTGCACACATTCTCTTGAATGTTGACCAAATCTTTATTCCATTGACTGAAGTAGGTGCTTCAGTCTCATACTTTGCCTGCATCAACCTCCAAAGGTCTGCCAAGTCTTCCCTATCCAGGCTTGCAAACAAAGACATAAGAGTAGTAAAAGTGTGTACCTTCTTCCCATATCTACCAACCATCCAAAACCCACTTGCATCTTCCTCATAACTAACTATAGGGTTTATGGAATCATGTGGTAACACTTCTACCATATATGAAGCTTCCAAGGGTGAGAGTGTAACACCCCCAAATATTCATACTTTAGTTCAGCGGAAGAGTCGTTGGTGTTACGGGATAGCACATTACTCAAATCATAGACAACGCTTAAAATCGCGTCGTTTAATAATAAAGCATTTTCCATTCATGAATATCAAATTTACATAGGTCCCAAGTCATAGTATTTCATACAATTTTTACAAAACATTTGAATGGAAATTGTTATTTAAGTGCGGGCCATGAATTCTTGTCGTCTTCCCGAGAATTACCTTCAAGTACCTGAGATAAGACATGTTAAAAGAAAAGGTCAGCGAAAATGCCGAGTGAATTCATAGAGTTTAATAAACCATTAATATATCACCGGTATACATAATCGTTACCAAAAATCATTTTATACAATTCCTTGTCGTAGGCCATAAAATAGGCCAAAAACATTTTATACAAATCCTTGTCAAAATCATAATATAGGCTTTAGCCTTCAAAACCATTATACGAACCATTGTCGTAACATCATACAATACGTTTTATAACATTGTATAGAGTTAAATAAAAACCGTTATATAAATATGGTTATGTAAAACCAAAACACGAACACAATATCAATAATAAGACCTCGTATTACTAGTCAGGCAATATATTATAATTCAATGCGTATAGCAGTATTTTCGTTACTTGGATTATTATAAGCCGCATGACATTGTTACCTTACTATACCAAACAACGGGTAGCTAACCCGAAACTCATTTGCCCATCTAAAACAGCGTGTCGTCACAATAATCACGCTTATATAAATCTTCTCATACATAAAGTCGCTTACCAATCAATGTGGCACGACAGGGATCAACCATCAAGGCGCGAACTGGGGTGATCGTCCCCAAATAGTACTATTATATGCATAAGCGTATACCAAATCCCGGTAGTTCACAATTCTTGCTAATGGGACTTTTAGTGCCATAACCTAACTTTAATAATCCACTTTATTTCATACATCGGGTCATATAATCATTCATCGGGTCATACAATCATTCGGGTTCAAATCAATAAACAAACAATCGGGACAAATGGTGTCCTATTTTATCAAAACTAACATGTTATCTCCCTCGCGAGTTTATAAAACATTTCATAAAACATTTAAAAGAGTGTGAGGCTATGAACTCACGTTGATGTGGGAAGGCGGTTATCGGCGATTTGGATGTACGGTACGTGCTTCATTCACGGAAACCTACATAACTAATACTCGTCTTAGACTTTTGTCCAATGACTTTATAATAATCATAACTATGTATATATATGATGATTTTATAAATATGATGATGATCGAGTTGGATTGTACATCTTTGTTGGATTTTCCGGCCAAAACCCTAATTAACGCCTCTCTACCTTGTGTCTAATTTAGGTTTTCATTATCTGATCTATGGTTATCTCGTGGTTTCTTTTTGAGGATCTATAAGATCCCTAGATCGAATCATTGAAATCTGATTATATCATATGGTATGCAATTGTTATAGGGTTCTGATCTTTTCGTAGGGGCTGGTGGTTTATTATTGTCCTATCTTGGATTCGTCTCCTCACAAACCGTTACCTTGATTTAGGGTTTCGGTTTGTGGTGTTTCATCCACGATCGTTTTTTGGCGAGATCAAGAAACCGCGTCTAGGGTTTTATGGTATGGTCTATCCTTTCTGGTCTCGTAGATCGTGGGAGGGTTTCGTTTTCGGCCTATGCTATTATGGTTAAACCTTTTCTAGGGTTACTAATTGCCGAAGATGTATCAGCTTGTTTCGGGTGCACTAATTGCCGAAGATGTATCAGCTTGTTTCGGGTGCGAAGACGTAATCAAGAAACCCTAGTTTTCTAGTGTTTTTCAAGTAATGTTTATTATTTCTGGTTTCGTCGAGGCCGCGAAGTTGATGAAGCGTTATTGATTAAATATGGAGATTGATGCGCTGGTCTTCATGGGTATTTGTTTCGTTGTCAGTTTCATCCACTTGTTGGATGGATCGAATGTAAATCTTTTAGGGTTTCATGTGTGACAGCGGGGGCCGTCGGCTCTTTCAAACTACTCATGATCGTTGTCCTTTGGTTGGATGTCGTGGCTGAATATTGATCTGAATGTGGGTCTGGTGTTGGTTCGAGGAATCCTGGAAGTCATGCACCATGTTCGGGGGTATGGTGGTGATTGTCATGTGATGGTTACGAGTTACCTTGTTTAGGCACTCATTTTCTGGTCTACATATGGTTTTTTGGCCGTGTGTTAGGGTTCGGTTCTAATGATATACAATGTGCTCGAAGGTTTGTTGGTAGGGCTTGGTTGTAGGCATTCGAGTACGTCCAGGTCATTTGGTTTATCTTGAAGACGGAATGAATGCTTGGTAGAGATCGGAAGTAAGCAGTCATGTACGTCCATGTCATTTCATGAAGACGGATTGCTCGCTTTTGGTTTTATAGGTTTGGAAGCGTTGTCTTTATTGTTCATATTAATTATTACGTGTTCCACTTATTCGGTAGTCATAAGAGTGGCTTGTCATTCTTATGTAGGTTTTTTGGTTATTGCACATTGGTTTATGTGTTGGTTGTAGCCCATGTAACGGGTCGTGATGTTAGGACTTCACCTACATCCGATTGTACTTCAACGTTTTTTTAGGTTAATATATTTTAACGGGGTTCAGTCCCTTTTACCAAAAAATAATAATTTTATACTAGTTTCACTAGTTTAACTTCTTCACATGTCAAGGCCCAGTAAGCCCATTATAGCCCATTACATTCTATTAATCCAATTTACACTTTTAATATCAGTCCTATACTTACATGTTAGGCCCAAGTGGGTTAAGCCCAATAAGTAAGTTCATAAGTGTTTAGCCAAATTAGTTGGATTAATAGTCCAATAAGGCTAATTTTTCCCGTTAATGTCTGTATGTTATAAAGCTCGGGTTTTTATCGGTTTTTACTTGTAATATGTACTTATATATCAGTATATGAGTTATAAAAAGTTTACATTAGACAGGTCCGACCGTCTAAGTTTTAATTTACGAAAACGTTAATTTTACGTTTTTAGCCGAAAAGACGTAAAATGTTATAGTTTTATAACTTATAAAACTTATCAAATTACCATTTTTATAAAATGTCCCATTTATTTATTATTGTACATACTTATATAAATGTAATATATAAGTTAGTGGGTTTTAATTTACATTTTATACTATATTTGTTTGAGTGCTATTGTAATACTATTATACTTTAATATCACAAAATCTGATTTTTAGTTTCACTTTCACCATTTTTATCATATCTTGAGTTATACAAGGAGATAGAAGCTCATTTTTGGCTGACATAAACTTCATATTATGCGTTACAAATAACTTAGTTTTAGCTACTGCTCAATCTAAGTCTAAGTGTCCCTATCACAAAACAGACTATTCAAATTGGTACATCATTTTGTTTTGATCATATCTCACTTATTATAATGATTCCATTGCATGGCCAACTCTCACATGTGTACAAGGCTTAATACTTACTGTATATTGATTCAACTATACCATTTTATAAGTTTAACATAAAGTTCTTTACTGTTTTTATACAGCAAACTATTTTAAGCATGATTTAACAATTTTTACATATAGTTTTCCATCTTTTTATCCAAGTTTATCAACACATGATCCCCACACAATATTTTTATCATCATTCATCATCATATACATATACATAAATAAAATACAAGATTACATATTCAAAATAACAAAAAGGATAGGAAGAACAATCTCTATACCACCAAAGTGATGAAATGATGAGGTTGATGATGAACAAGACTTGGTTTTGGATAACCAATCTTATGAGATACTAACACCACTTCTAGGATCACCAAATATTTGTAGACTTCTCCAAAAATCAGCCCTTGATCTTCATGAAAACTTCTTTGTAGATGTTAGTATCACCTCCAATCAACAAGACTTCAATAGGCCTTCAACATATGTAGATTGTAGCCTTGGGTTATGGCTAGATTTTGATGAACATGGTGGTGGTGGTGCTATGGTGGACGGCCAAAAGAGTCTAGAGAGAGAGATTTGTGAGTTTTGAGAGTGGTTTGCATGTAAGTGTGAGAGAAAATGGTTTAGATAGAATGGTTTTGAGGTGTTGGTAGTTTTGGCAAGAGTGATGGACAAGTGTCCTTGCACTTGTTATAAAAGTGACACCAAGATGTTATTGTTAGCTAGTTTAGCCGTCCCATATTGGGGGTGGGGCAAAAGTGGTTTTGTCTCATCCCCAATTATTTACAGGTACTCCTCGATTCTAGTTTCCTCGATTTGCGTGCCCTCGGGTCGTTTTACGAAAAACGTTTTTATAAATTATGAATCAACGGCACAAAACGAATCTAATAAAAATTGTCTCATCAAAAACGGAGTTCAAAAACGTAAATACATAATCCTAGGGTTTCCGGTTTAGTCGTAAAGGACGTTAAATTATGCACGTAAGTCCTAATTTTCTCTTCTCGTAAATTTGTGAGTTTATAAACCAACACAAATTTAAAATCCCAAAATAATATTCACGGATAAATTTATTTCCTGAAGTGTCGGACTGTCACCAAAAACGGTGTATGTAAACGTAAGCACGTAACGTAGAGTCCTCCGGTTTAGACGTAGTCGATGCTACTTCAAGACGTAAACCCAAATTTCTCCCAAAAAATGAGTGAGTTCATAATATAACATTAAAATAATGTTTTTAAATAATACTTGAGAAAAAATATCGACCATAAATTGACGGATTGTCACAGCATTTACCCCTAAACAGGATCTTTGTCCTCAAAGATCGATTTATCTGACTACTCGCTTCTTATAGAGTTAGAGCCATGTGTGTATTTCCTCCACATTCGGTCTTTTCTCACAAGTGTAGTTCATTACAATACGCGAGTTTCATCCAACATAACTACGGGAATAAGATCTGGCTTAAGTTGACTTACTTTCTCTATCCATGATGTTCACGAGTTTTTGATGAATGCAACTTTCGCCGATCCAAACTTTACTAAGAAACAAACAAATTTTCACTTGATAGACATTTTATCAAGTTAGATATACGAATCATAATTTACGCAGCCCTTGAAGTCCTAGGGTAGATCCAGCTTATAGCCTTTCAAACCAACTTTTACATAATCTCAATGGTCCCATACAACGGGGACTTATTTCCCATGATCTATCAGATCATTTATTCATTTTTCCAAGGTGAAAATTTTTGGCATAACTTCGCTACCCATCCTGTACTTCAAGATCTACATTTCATATTCACATAACCTCCAACCCACTACTGGCAGTCAATAATCAAATCCTAATTTCAACAATCATTTCAGGTCTCGCAGGTCAGGTATTTTATAAGGTTAGGTTTGTCATCATAGGCAACCTTAAACCTAAAAGACATGTCCAAATCACAATGGGTGTATGTCGGGTGTCTTCATCCCAACTCCTGCTTACATATGCTCTAATATATGGATCGTAACAAGATTCGATCTCGATCCTAATACGATAATTATCAATGATAATCTTTCCAAAGGAAAAATGATTATACGATTCATTACCAAAGGTCAATCATTCAAGCATAAAACAACACTTATAGTGTTTTGTATCGTTGCTTTACCTCGTCCCTTCGATTGGGGTGGTAAACAGTACTCTCATGAAGGTTCGTTCCCAACGATTTCTGAGGAAATCTCTAGAAATTCGATGCGGAGCGAGGATCTTGATAGAGATGATCGATACAGGCATACCATGCTTACATAACTCCTTTAAATACAGAGACTCAATTTCTTCTTCAAGAATCTATCATTAACGGGAATGATATTAGCAGATTTGGTCAGTCTGTCGACGATGACCCAAATCGAATCAAATTCAGATGATGACCTTTGCAATAGTTAGATGTTTACTAATGTATGAGGCGATGTCTGCCTTCATAATTTGCCATCAGTACAACTCCTTTAGATAAAGATACATCTAGTCAGAAATGACATGAATAGAATACTTAAACTTATGAGATTCTAATATGACTAAATCTCAAAATCCTCCATATTCAGGCAACCACAAGCGGCCTTTTATACATTTAACGCCATCGGCTTCTCAATTCTAATTGTTCACATTAGCCGCGAACCCCTT
Organism: Glebionis coronaria; assembly: GCA_025667525.1. Classification (NCBI taxonomy): domain Eukaryota; kingdom Viridiplantae; phylum Streptophyta; class Magnoliopsida; order Asterales; family Asteraceae; genus Glebionis; species Glebionis coronaria. The sequence goes on from JANFOE010001007.1 coordinate 517,670, forward strand.
TTTATTATCTATATTATCCTTTTTACAAGCATCGGCTATTTTTAAATTGCTCGGCAATTTATTTTGCACAGTCATTATTAAGGAATACATCCTAATTGATTCTTTATCCTTTCTACATAATGTATCAGTATCTACATTCACCTTTCCTGATGAAGTAATTATCATGACCACACTTCACTAAGAAATTCTTTCTTCATATTTTCTAAGTTTTAGTTTCGTCTCAACTATCATTTTTATCAGTTTTGCTCAATCCGACGTTTAAAGCGTCGATAATTATTACAAGTAATTAAATAATAAATATTTATTTTTTATGAAACGTCAACGTAAAAAGTTTTAAATTTCTCAGTTCGTCCAATTATAGAAAGATGTTTAAAATAAATTTGAATTTATTTAACACGATTTTTTTTGTTGATTTTTCGAAAATAATTAATAAGATTCGTAAATGTTCGAAAAATCTTTGTTTATACTTTGGTCAAAATTTTCTTAGTTGAAAAGCAAGAATTGTTGTTTCAAATTCCAAGTCTTGGTTTAAACGGTTTTCTCAATCCCTCTTAGGTTGTCTTGAGGTATACACAAACATTTACCCCTAAACATGAGTTTAGTTAAATAATTTGGGTATGAAGGAATGATTTCTTAAAAATCCTTTGATAAAATATTTATCAAAACATTTTTGCACTTTTTTTGGTATAACCCAAAGTCTTAAATGGCTCTAGTTTTTGAAGAGTCAATTTATATTCTATTATCTATTAATCACGCGGTCAAATAATGTAAAGGATTAAGCCTTAAATCCCATGTTAAATATTCAAGATACAGGTTTTCATTGTTTGGCTAATTCAGGGTAGTCTATAAATGATTATTAACTCCTTCCTATTCTTATAAACAAACAAATGGTCCTTAATGATCACAAGCATGAATTTATCAAATTACAGCCTACACACGTGGTTCACCAAGTTTATGGATGTCACATGTGCATTGATCAATCCAAACGACATACCATGAAACTCATAATGTTCATTACGAGTTCTGGATGTAGTGATTGGAATGGATAATCTTTTTCGCGGACGCGAAGTTGATAATAACCATGTCGTGGATCAAATCTTTAGAACATACGCTAAAACCTTGTAAATGATCGAACAAATCTATCATCTTGGGTAGTGGATATAGATTTTGATCTTCAATTTACCTAGTTCACGGTAATTCAACAAATATAAGGAATAATAACACCATAGCTCTTCATGATGACGAGCTTGATAGAATAAAAGCCTTCTCCGACAACTCTCTCAGTTGTACGGTAATTCTTTTAATTCAGATGGTGCTGACGCACAATGCACACGCCACAGGTGCAGCACCGGGAATATAATCAATACCAAATTCATCCTGCCTTAATGGCAAAAGTCTAGGTACAACAAATACCTCCTAAAGTTTCTGATAACAGAAACATCTTTTAATAAATTTACTTTAAGTTCTTTCTAGATTACAAGATCTATGGTCAGTTTATAACCATTCATGGTATAATTTCAAGTCTAAATGCAGGATGTGGTCATCCATCAAGAATTATTTAGATCACTTTTGATAATCAACATATTATCTTTTAGGGGAATTCCACTCGAGTTCCCATCAATTTAGACAATAACATTATGTCATAATCAATCAATCCATTACACTGGCACTATCAACTTTCCAGTTTCATTGTCGTTGATAAGATGTGAACTTCTCAAAAGACTAATAGCAACTTATAATCCTTCACAAATTCAAGGATATCAGGAGACATAACTAACCTTAAAAGAGTAAGGTCAACGCATAATCTACGCGAGAGAATTTCAAATCAGATAAAGACGAAAACATTAACGAATATGAGTATATCCCATGTTTTCATGAATTGAGTACGCATTCGAAAGCTCCTCGGATCGTTACCCAGGTCATGCAAATGAAATCTAATCAAAAGAAATGATAGGAACGTCTATACATCCAGTCGGGTATCAACACTCGGTAATCAAATACTTTTCCAAAGAATCTTACTACGAGAGAATTTGACAAAAAGGGAATATCAATTGTCAATTAAGACAATATCCACAGATGAGTAAATTCAATTCAGAAGAATAAATGGTACAGGCACATATGTAGGTGTCTCTAACAATATGTCCCTATTTTTGCACTGCTTGCAGATCTCATAAAGTTTAATCTTTCATAACTTCAATGAAAATGTAGTGTTTATTAATCAATTTTATGGCGACTAATAATCAGCCTTGCATGGTCCCTTCCAAATTGTATGTAGGCGCGCAACTATATACAATTTTAAGATTAACGATGCAATACTCAGTTCGTCAAAACTTTGTCATCATGTTTAAAATATATATTCATGCTTAATCATGAAATAAAAATAAAAATCAAATGAATTTACAAAGATGTTCTTTGTTATGAAAACAATTAAGTTTTCCAAAGTGTTTTATAAACAACTCTATTTCGATAACGATTACTCATAAATCTCACTTTGAATAATCCATATGGTGACAAAAAAATTAATTTTTATCAAGGGATACTGTTTTAACTTTATAAAAACAATGAGTGATCTGCAAAAGAGTGATGAAAAGTTGTTCATCAAGAACTAACTACAATATGATAGGAAACGAGCTTAGCCAAATAATCATGAGGTTCATGACCTCGATGGCACTCAAAAAGAATAATCCACAACATAACTCAAATCGAGATGAGTACTTGTTCAATGGTTGCATCACTAATGCGAACATTAGAATGAAGCAATAAAGGATAGATAACATCGATACATGAAAAATTTAGCACTCAAAGGCAGTCTTTTCATTAATCACAAACAAGTCAAAATTGTACCGTAACACATTACGTGTCACTATGTCATACAATTCCAAAAACTCATCCTACCAACTGATGTCTCAGTTAAGTTAGGGATTTTTAAAAGATGCTACAATGAATACTAATCTACAAGAGTCATTAGGTGTTCCACCTATCCCGAGAGATCCATCGGTCCCAATTCAGAAGAAGATTTCTTCAATTTATTTCTTGGACACTGGGCATCCTCATTATTGGACAATGGCCTAGGAACAACCCTTAACACGAACCAACAATCATTTAAAACCTTATAATTCAATCACATGACTTAACGACTTACTCTTAACAGTTTCTTATTCTATACGAGTTAAATTTTACTTCATTCAAGTTTCAACCAAATCATACTCAATGCAATATCCTACCTCATTCTCCAATACTTTCAACCTTATTCTTAGACCTTGAAAGGGCAATAAAAGCTCAATATGAACAACACTTAGTTTCCAATCCTATAGCTCTTACAACAATAGTTATCAAATGAGTCACTAGTATGAAATGACTCACACATTCAATTAGACTTCTCGGAAAGGTACTAGTGGCATGAGGCTTTTGGGTAAAGGCTCCAATGACAGCCTCAAGTGCAACATTCACCCTTTCGATTTCAATTTTAAGAATTGGGTAACACCGAATCAGATGACACCTTTCCAGGTGGTAAGGTTTTGTCAAACTCCACTCTATAAGGAAAGATCATCATGACATCGATATCAGATTTAATCTTGCCAATTCTTCTTTCAATATCACAATCAACTAATATTAACATTTCTACGAATATCAACCATTTGTTGGGATCATAAATATCCACAACTTGGTTTAGATCTAGAATAGCTAGAATTCCTACGGGAATAGTTTCTATTGATTTGCTAGGGGAGTTAGGGTTTCTTGTGACAATCTACGTCGTATAAATACCTCGTATAAATATCAAAATAATCATCAAACAATCATGTAATCAAATTACATCATATATATATATATATATATATATATATATATATATATATATATATATATATATATATATATATATATATATATATATATATATATATATATATATATATATATATATATATATATATATATATGTATATATATATATATATGTATATATATATATATATATATATATATATATATATATATATATATATATATATATATATATATATATATATATATATATATATATATATATATATATATATATATATATATATATATATATATATATATATATATATATATATTAAAATAACACTTCTCAGTCTGGCTTTGTCGATAACCCGGGAATTCTTCGGCACCGTTATAGTCAAAAGATTTTTAGACATTTTGAGAAAAATGTTTATAGTTTAAAGATTTTGAAATGTTTTATTCAAAACCTTGGTTTTATAGATCTTTCGTTCTCTATAACGAGAGCTCTGATACCAAACTGTAACACCCCCAAATATTCATACTTTAGTTCAGCGGAAGAGTCGTTGGTGTTACGGGATAACACATTACTCAAATCATAGACAATGCTTAAAATCGCGTCGTTTAATAATAAAGCATTTTTCATTCATGAATATCAAATTTACATAGGTCCCAAGTCATAGTATTTCATACAATTTTTACAAAACATTTGAATGGAAATTGTTATTTAAGTGTGGGCCATGAATTCTTGTCGTCTTCCCAAGAATTACCTTCAAGTACCTGAGATAAGACATGTTAAAAGAAAAGGTCAGCGAAAACGCCGAGTGAATTCAGAGTTTAATAAACCATTAATATATCACCGGTATACATAATCGTTACCAAAAATCATTTTATACAATTCCTTGTCGTATGCCATAAAATAGGTCAAAAATAATTTATACAAATCCTTGTCAAAATCATAATATAGGCTTTAGCCTTCAAAACCATTATACGAACCATTGTCGTAAAAACATCATACAATACGTTTTATAGCATTGTATAGAGTTAAATAAAAACTGTTAGATAAATATGGTTATGTAAAACCAAAACACGAACACAATATCAATAATAAGACCCCGTATTGCTAGTCAGGCAATATATTATAATTCAATGCGTATAGCAGTATTTTCGTTACTTGGATTATTATAAGCCGCATGACAAGGAATCTTCTCAACACTAATATAGGGGCAAGCACTCCAACTGGTTGATCCCATGCTGATATTTTACTATTTTTCTCGTAACTTTATGTTATCGTCTTGGTTTTTATCTAGTTTATATATTTCCAGTATTCTAGACTAGTTAATGTTTATGGCCTGTCATAAACATTTTGTTTAACAAGCTGCCTGTAGCTTGCGGTTAATGTGGTATTTCAGCCACATTCCTTGTACTTCAACGCTTTTTTTGGTTCTATTTACCGGGGTCATTACCCTTTTACCAAAAAACAAAAAAAGACATTGTTACCTTACTATACCAAACAACGGGTAGCTAACCCGAAACTCATTTGCCCATCTAAAACAGCGTGTCGTCACAATAATCACGCTATATAAATCTTCTCATACATAAATTCGCTTACCAATCAATGTGGTACGACGGGGATCAACCATCAAGGCGCGAACTGGGGTGATCGTCCCCAAATAGTACTATTATGCATAAGCGTCTACCAAATCCCGGTAGTTCACAATTCATGCTAATGGGACTTTTAGTGACATAACCTAACTTTAATAATCCATTTTATTTCATACATCGGGTCATATAATCATTCATCGGGTCATACAATCATTCGGGTCCAAATCAATAAACAAACAATCGGGACAAATGGTGTCATATTTTATCAAAACTAACATGTTATCTCCCTCGAGGGTTTATAAAATATTTCATAAAACATTTAGAGTGTGAGGCTATGAACTCACGTTAATGTGGGAAGGCGGTTATCGGCGATTTAGATGTACGATACGTGCTTCAATCACGGAAACCTAGACAATTAATACTCGTCTTAGACTTTTGTCCAATGACTTTATAAAAATCATAACTATGTATATATGATGATTTTATAAATATGATAATGATCAAGTGGGATTGTACATCTTTGTTTACTCATTATAGTGTCAAGTGTTGGTAAATTTTTATACTAGTTTCACTAGTTTAACTTCTTCACATGTCAAGGCCCAATAAGCCCATTATAGCCCATTACATTCTATTAGTCCAATTTAAAATTTTAATATCAGTCCTATACTTACATGTTAGGCCCAAATGGGTTAAGCCCAATAAGTAAGTTCATAAGTGTTTAGCCAAATTAGTTGGATTAATAGTCCACTAAGGCTAATTTGGCCCGTTATTGTCCGTATGTTATAAAGCTTGGGATTTATCGGTTTTTACTTGTAATATGTACTTATATATCAGTATATGAGTTATAAAAAGTTTACATTAGACGGGCCCGACCGTCTAAGTTTTAATTGAAGAAAACGTTAATTTTACGGTTTTAGACGAAAAGACGTAAAATCATGTTTATAGTTTTATAACTTATAAAACTTATCAAATTACCATTTTTATAAAATGTCCCATTTATTTATTATTGTACATACTTATATAAATGTAATATATAAGTTAGTGGGTTTTAATTTACATTTTATACTATATTTATTCGAGTGCTATTATAATACTATTATACTTTAATTTCACAAAATCTGATTTTTAGTTTCACTTTCACCATTTTTATCATATATTGAGTTCTACAAGAAGATAGAAGCTCATTTTTGGATGACATAAACTTCATATTATGTGTTACAAATAACTTAGTTTTAGCTACTGTTCAATCCAAGTCTAAGGGTCCCTAACAGTCCTCACAAAACAGACTATTCAGATTGGTACATCAATTTTGTTTTGATCATGTCTCACTCATTATAATGATTGCATTGCATGGCCAACTATCACATGTGTACAAGACTTAATACTTATTGTATATTGATTCAACTATGCCATTTTATCAGTTTAACATAAAGTTCTTTACTTTTTTTATACAGCCAACTATTTTAAGCATGATTTAACCATTTTTACATATAGTTTTCCATCTTTTTATCCAAGTTTATCAACACATGATCCCCACACAATATTTTTATCATCATTCATCATCATATGCATATACATAAATAAAGAAAATACAAGATTACATATTCAAAATAACAAAAAGGATAGGAATAACAATCTCTATACCACCAAAGTGATGAAATGATGAGGTTGATGATGAACAAGACTTGGTTTTGGGTAACCAATATTATGAGATATCAACACCACTTCTAGGATCATCAAATATTTGTAGACTTCTCCAAAAATCAGCCCTTGATCTTTATGAAAACTTCTTTGTAGATGTTAGTATCACCTCCAATCAACAAGACTTCAATAGGCCTTCAACATATGTAGATTGTAGCCTTGGGTTATGGCTAGATTTTGATGAACATGGTGGTGGTGGTGCTATGGTGGACGGCCAAAAGAGGCTAGAGAGAGAGAGAGTTGTGAGTTTTGTCAGTGGTTTGCATGTAAGTGTGAGAGAAAATGGTTTAGATAGAATGGTTTTGAGGTGTTGGTAGTTTTGGCAAGAGTGATGGACAAGTGTCCTTGCACTTGATATAAAAGTGACACCAAGGTGTCCTTGTTAGCTAGTTTAGCCGTCCCATATTGGGGGTGGGGCAAAAGTGGTTTTGTCTCATCCTCAATTATTTACGGGTACTCCTCGATTCTAGTTTCCTCGATTTGCGTGCCCTCGGGTCGTTTTACGAAAAACGTTTTTATAAATTATGAATCAACGGCACAAAACGAATCTAATAAAAGTTGTCTCATCAAAGATGGAGTTCAAAAACCTAAATACATACTAGGGTGACCAGTTTAGTCGTAAAAGACGTTAAATTATGCACGTAAGTCCTAATATCTTGTCGTAAATTTGTGAGTTTATTAACCAACACAAATTTAAAATCCCAAAATAATATTCACGGATAAACTTATTTCCTGAAGTTTCGGACTGTCACAAAAAATGGTGTATGTAAACGTAAGCACGTAACGTAGAGTCCTCCGGTTTAGACGTAGTCGATGCTACTTCAAGACGTAAACCCAAATTTCTTCCCAAAAATGAGTGAGTTCATAATATAACATTAAAATAATGTTTTTAAAATAATACTTGAGAATAAAATATCGACCATAAATTGAAGGACTGTCATAGAGAGCTTAATACTCTTTCTAATAACAACTTCACTAGGATTCACTCTATCCAAATTTTATGGAAACTCAAATGGAACTCCCTTCTTCAATGGTCTTGGTGTAAACAAAGCCTTTTGGATCTCTATCTCTTCTGCAAGTTCTTTCTTTCTTTCATCTGAAAGAAGTCTAATAGTGTTCTGCTCTTGCACACTTGCCCATATAGGATAAGCCTTATACTATTCATCAAAGGACAATCCCTGCAACTTCCTAAAAGTACAACCTGTTTGATAACATCTGAGCAACATGTAGTAGAGCTCCCTTCTAGTTGTCTTAGTCTGTGAAAGAACTTTGCTAGCTTTATATTTCAGAATCACCTTGCAATCCCTTTGAACTCTTAGTAGAATCTCCAAACCCCAAATTTGATCTGATAAAGTCATGTCTGGATTCTCCATTACCTTATTCTCTCATGCAAAGTACATCTGAGCAACTTCAGGCATCTCATAATCCACCTGATTTTTCAACTCTACAAGCTTCTCCTTTGCCAACTCATCACTATATTCAAGTCTCTCTGGCTCTTTAATAATCATTACACTTGAATCTATGCTCTCATCACCACTTATTTCCTTTCTCTCAATAGCAGTCTCCTTCATCCTTTCTTCTTTCTCAAGTTGTGTAGCCAAAATGGAATCCCAAACTTTACTTGGGCTGCATCCTTGGGAACTACTGTTTCTACCATGATCCCTTTACCCTTATCTAATATATCAACGGTGGGTAAAGATGATAATGGTACCTGTGTAGACACATCCTTGATGATAGCTGATGACTGGGATACATCAACCATACCTGCAGGTCTATCAACATCCAAAACCTGTGTGTCAACGCCTAACTTACTCCTATCAGCGCTTGGCTTGTCAGCGTCAAAAATCCGCTTGTCAACGCTTGGCTTAGAAACCTGTTCCAGCATCTCCATAAATGAAATCTTTGTTGGAGTTCCCAGTGAAACATCAATAACTGGCCTCTCCTTCAAGCTGGTCAATGCTTCAGCCATTTCTACACCAATAGAACCACCTGAGCCTTTGTCACTTAAATTAATTGGCTCAGTAGCAGCTTCCTCCCCTTTGTTCCTGATGAAAGGAATCTTGTCTGCCTTCTCCTAGTCTCAGCAGCTTCCAAAACAAAAATCCTCTCCCTCAATTGCTTGAGTTCAAGGCCTTGGGTAGAGACAGTATGTACAAGGTCTGCATTTTGCTTTTGCAAGCTAATGCAAACAGCCGTCAATTCCAACAATGTATAGGGTTCCAATCTGCCCTCCTCTAGAATGGAATTTGACCTCCCAAAGTAGAGTCATGGGGCATGGATGGGGTCTTAATGATGTTAGTACTGGCTTGGCCTGCATCTAAGCTAGTACCAATAGTCCTAGCCCCACCCATGTCACCAACCACACTTGTGGTGGTGGTTCTCTCTACAACATGGCTAGGACCACTAGAGGAGAACACTCCAGTAGTCCTTTGGCGTTTTTCCATCCTAAAGTCTGTGGGTGAAGAGGATGATGTCGATTGGGTTTCAGTTTGGAGGTTAAGGGGTGTTTGGGTTTGTTGTAAAAGGGTGCCAGCGTTTGGATTTGGAGTGTCAACGCCAACATTTAACATGTCAGCGTTGAAGGGATCTTGGTCAATTTCCATATGCTGGGGTGATGGTGATGGTTCAGGTAATGGGTCTGGTTGTGGTTGTGGGTCTGGTTGAGGTTGTGCTGCTGCAATAATAGCAAGCATGGCTTGAGTAAGGGGTAAGTCTCTGTTTGGGGGTGTATTCATCTTTCCAAAAATAGCTTTCTTTTGTACAGGGATCTTATAAAAATCATCATGATCCCTGGGGCAATATCTTTGTTCATCAAACACCATTTGCAAAAATCTTGGGTACGCAAGAGGCATCTTGCTACCCTTGTTATGACACATGCCATCAAAAATCATTTTAGAAAAATTATATTTTTGCCCAGTAGCAATACACATAATAGCCCTCCCAATTGATCTGTTAAATTCATTGTGTGCAGTACATTTGGGACTCAAACATTAAAGAATGACATGTATCAAGTACTTCCAAGCTGGGGGAAATTCCTGTTTTGAATATTTGTTTAAAGTTCCCTCTTCAGGGAAAGGATAACTCAAAGCTTGAAGTCCTTGTTCTAGCTCACCAATGGGTAGTATGGTTATACCATCTGCATCATTAAGATGCAAAGCCTGGCGAACCAAGGCTTCAGTAACCACCCATTGAAGCCCATGGACTGTAGCAGTCAATGCAGTTACATTATTATTCGTTGAGGAAGTGACAGTATTCCAAAACTGTTTAATATGAGTGGCATGGATAAGAGGAGCATGAGAAAGTGCATACCTTAAAGGGGATGCATTTAAATACCCCACCATCTGAGTATATTGGGGAAACAGAGTGTTGTCAGCCTCTAAATAGGCAACCATGTTGTGCTGACTTCTGAATCCCAATACCAAATCACTCGGTTTAAACTTAGGCGCCATTGATGGAGAAAGCTGTGAAAATTGTTTATGAAAGATGAAAGTGTGTGAAAATTAAGCTAGACAAGAATAAGCAGTTACCCTATATCAAAAGAATGAGCCAAATATATAGGAGAGGTAAGCACATGTGATTGGTAAAAAATGAGGCAGTTATTTTTCAAAATATAATGATTAAAATCTTGAAAAGATACCAACTCCTAAAATTACGGCCCAAATTTTCGTCATAAATAACAACTGGGTAGGACCCAATGTTTATCAACGGTCCAAAATAACCTATCAACGCTCAACGACTATATTCTTGTCAACGTTGTATTTTGCCATGTCAACGTCAAAATTGGTCCTAACAACGTTTGGAAATAAAAATGTCAACGTCCAAAAATAAAAATAATAAAAAGAAAAAGGACCTTAACAAAGTAATTTATCCTAGTGAAGATAACCTATAGACTGAAAATTACTATAGGGTGGCAAGCACTGTCCAATCATGCACACTTGCTTAAGCAAGATAGACATAAGTGTCCTCAAGTGTCCCTTGCTAACCAAAGTTCTTAACAGTGAAGTTATCGTATAAAATCCTTTGTAACCTCCCATGTAAGCCCAATAAAAATTATACCCAAGTCTCCCAACATACCACATCCAATTCTAGGCCAAAAAGTCTTGGCAGCGTGCATAGTATATCAACTGTGCATGCTACAGTGCCCCACGATTTAGTAAACTAACTCGTACTCACCAGTGGACACAATCTAGAATTGTGATAAGAGTATTATATGAATACCCAAAAAGTCCTAAAGGTTTCCTAAACCTCCCCTTAAAATAAGATATACAAGTTGTTAAATAAAATGTATGTAATAAAAAATTTATGTCAAGATAGGAATATAAATATTCCAACCATCATCCATAAACTTGAACATGCTCCAAGTAAGCTCCAAGGATCCATAAGCAACTCTGTATCCATTTGTACAATGCTAACAACTCCTGCATAATTAGATCAAAAACCACAAAACTAACATGTTGCTGACAACGCCAATTTAACACTTGTCAGCGTTAAAATAACCTTTGTTAGCGTTAGACAAATAAAGTGGAAAATCTAATGTTGTACAAAGACCAATAACAATGCATATCCTGTACGTTACCTAAGGAGACCACTATGCTTTATTATAAAGCTTTGTGTGAACGCCATAAGAATTTAACTAGCAGCACTTCTTCACTCAGTTCAGGTGGTTCGAGTGTGCACTCTGCACAAATGGCTAAGGAAACAGACCTTGAAGCTAAGGCTGCTACCATTAATGGTATGCAACCGTGTAATCTACATGCGGTTTTGAAATTATTTGGTGTAACGATTTGCACGAAAGGTGACGCGAGTGAATTTATTCATGAATTAAGAATGAAGAAACATCCTTTGTGGGAATTGATCTCACCTGATCGTGCTAAAGAAATTCTGATGTTACTTTGTAGATTTGAAGGTGATATGGTTACATCTACTAATGAAGGTATTAATGCAGTCTCTTCTTCGTTTAATGAAAATGTCTATGAAGGGGTTAATATCTCTATTCCTAGGAAGGTTGTTGAAACAGTAAATGCTCGTTACCATAACACTTTATATGGTTACTTTCTTGGTAAAAGGATTGCATTCCCTGTGGTTGAGTATTTTGCTAAGAATAACTGGGCAAAACATGGTCTTAAGCGTATCATGATGAATGAGAAAGGTTTCTTTTTCTTTCAATTTGGATCTAGTGAGGGTCTTAATGCGGTTCTGGAAGGTGGTCCGTGGATGGTTCGTAATTCACCAATTTTTCTTAAGAAATGGACTATGAAAACGAATCTTCTAAAGGAGGAACTAACTCGTATTCCGGTATGGGTTAAGTTTCATGATGTCCCGCTACAGGTATTTGAAGAGGAAGGTATTAGTTTAATTGCTTCGTTTCTTGGTAAGCTTATTATGATGGATAATTATACTGATAATATGTGCAAAGAGTCTTGGGGTCGTTGTAGTTTTGCTCGTTGTCTTATTGAGATGAATGCTGATTCGGAGTTTATAGATAATGTTACTATTGGAGTCCCTGATCTTGAAGGCTCTGGTTGTACTAAGGAGTTAATTAGAGTTGAATACGAATGGAAACCACCTAGATGTCATACTTGTAATATTTTTGGTCATTCCGTTGATTCTTGTCCGAAAATTGTTAAACCTATAACGGTTGAAAAAGTGACAACTCCTGTTGATAATGATGGGTTCCAACAAGTGCAAAGCAAGAGGAAGAAGTACAAAGGTAATTTAGGGACTCAAGTTCCGAGAGGTGTTCCATTGAGCAAGGGTTTCCAAGCAGGTAAGACGGTTGTTTTTCGCCCAAAAACTCACTTGGATACTATAAGTACGAGTGCTGATAATAGTAGTAAGTTGAACACTAAATCTGGTCAGTTGCAGCAGTCTAGCAATCTTAATGGTCCGAACAAGGCTAAAGCTCAAATGAGCAGTGTTTCTACATCTAATAAATTTTCATCTTTGTCCATGCCTGGTATTGACGAAGGGGCTCAAGTAAGCGAAGAAGATAATGAGGAGGAGGAGGGAGTCGAGGTCGTCTTTGATGAATCGGTGAATCTTCTCAATACTCATATTGGGGCAAGCACTCCTTCTGGCTGATCCCATGTTGATATTTTATTATTTTCCTCGTAACTTTATGTTATCGTCTTGGTTTTTGTCTAGTTTATATATTTCCAGTATTCTAGACTAGTTAATGTTTATGGCCTGTCGTAAACATTTTGTTTAACAAGCTGCCTGTAGCTTGCGGTTAATGTGGTACTTCAGCCACATTCCTTGTACTTCAACGCTTTTTTTTGGTTCTATTTACCGGGGTCATTGCTACCCTTTTACCAAAAAAAAAATGCATATCCTGTACATACAAAAACACATATTAGGTAAGATTGATCATTCCAATACTTGTTACCAAGTATTGAAATCTCCTAGTATTAGAAGGTTTAGTTAATAAATCTGCCACATTTTCTTCTGTGTCAACCCTATCTGTTTGTATTAAACCTTTTCAAAACAATCTCTTATAAAATGATGTCTAGTTTCTATGTGTTTTATTTTAGAATGATGTACAGGATTTTTAATAATGCACAAAGTACTATTATTGTCTACAAAAATCTTGGTATGCATGAAATTATACCCATAATCCAACAGCTGGTTCTGAATCCATAAGACTTGTCCACAACAAGCAGCTGCAGCTACATATTCTGCTTCAGTTGTAGAGTTGGCTACCACTGTTTATTTCTTGCATTGCTAAGATATCAACCTACTCCCAAGAAATTGGCATCCACCAGTTGTGGATTTTCTATCAAACTTGTCACCCCCATAATCACTGTCTGAATATGCAATAAGCTCCAATGGAGAATCTTTTGGATACCATAATCCCAAGGTGGGATAGCACCTAAGGTACATAAAAATTCTCTTGACAACATGAAGATGACACTCTTTGGGAGTCACTTGATGGCGTGCACATGCACACACCGCAAACATAATGTCAGGTCTTGAAGCTGTAAGATACATCAATGATCCAATCATTGACCTATAATGCCTGACATCCACCTCTTTTCCATCTCCAACCTTTCCCCAATGGTGTTCCCTATCCATGGGTATGCTAGCCCGTTTTTCATGTGGAGAAAAGCCAAACTTCTTCAAGATCTCTGCTACATATTTGTCTTGAGAGATGAAGATTCCATCTTCTTTCTGCTGAACTTGTAACCCTAGAAACAAGTTCATCTCTCCCATTGCACTCATCTTGAACTTGTCTGTCATGAGCTTGGAAAAGTCTTCACTCATCTTTGGACTAGAAGAGCCAAAGATGATATCATCCACATAAACCTGAAAAAGTAAGAAATCCTTACCAGTCTTCTTTGTAAGCAAGTCTGATCTATGGTGCCCCTTTTGAATCCATTTTCCACCAGATAGGTGGACAATGTGCCATACCATGCTCTTGGGGCTTGATGAAGTCCATACATAGCTTTCTTCACTCTATACACCTTGTCTGGATGTTCTGAATCTTCAAAACCAGGAGGCTACATTACATAAACCTCCTCTGCAATTGTGCCATAAAGAAAAGCACTCTTCACATCTATTTGATAAACTGTGAAGCCCATGCAAGAGGCATAGGCTAGGAAAATCCTTATTGCTTCAATCCTTGCAACAGGTGCAAAAACCTCTTCATAGTCTATCCCTTCCTCTTGTTTTTTTTGGTAAAAGGGTAGCAATGACCCCGGTAAATAGAACCAAAAAAAGCGTTGAAGTACAAGGAATGTGGCTGAAATACCACATTAACCGCAAGCTACAGGCAGCTTGTTAAACAAAATGTTTACGACAGGCCATAAACATTAACTAGTCTAGAATACTGGAAATATATAAACTAGACAAAAACCAAGATGATAACATAAAGTTACGAGGAAAATAATAAAATATCAACATGCGATCAGCCAGTAAGAGTGCTTGCCCCAATATGAGTATTGAGAAGATTCACCGATTCATCAAAGACGACCTCGACTCCCTCCTCCTCCTCATTATCTTCCTCGCTTACTTGAGCCCCTTCGTCAATACCAGGCATGGACAAAGATGAAAATTTATTAGATGTAGAAACACTGCTCATTTGAGCTTTAGCCTTGTTCGGACCATTAAGATTGCTAGACTGCTGTAACTGACCAGATTTAGTATTCAACTTACTACTGTTATCAGCACTCGTACTTGTAGTATCCAAGTGAGTTTTTGGGCGAAAAACAACCGTCTTACCTGCTTGGAAACCCTTGCTCAATGGAACACCTCTCGGAACTTGATTCCCTAAATTACCTTTGGACTTCTTCCTCTTGCTTTGCACTTGTTGGAACCCATCATTATCAACATGAGTTGTCACTTTTTCAACCGTTATAGGTTTAACAATTTTCGGACAAGAATCAACGGAATGACCAAAAATATTACAAGTATGACATCTAGGCGGTTTCCATTCGTATTCAACTCGAATTAACTCCTTAGTACAACCCGAGCCTTCAAGATCAGGGACACCAATAGTAACGTTATCTATAAACTCCGAATCAGCATTCATCTCAATAAGACAACGAGCAAAACTACAACGACCCCAAGACTCTTTGCACATATTATCAGTATAATTATCCATCATAATAAGCTTACCAAGAAACGAAGCAATTAAACGAATACCTTCCTCTTCAAATACTTGTAGCGGGACATCATGAAACTTAACCCATACCGGAATACGAGTTAGTTCCTCCTTTAGAAGATTCGTTTTCATAGTCCATTTCTTAAGAAAAATTGGTGAATTACGAACCATCCACGGACCACCTTCCAGAACCGCATTAAGACCCTCATTAGATCCAAATTGAAAAAAGAAGAAACCTTTCTCATTCATCATGATACGCTTAAGACCATGTTTTGCCCAGTTATTCTTAGCAAAATACTCAACCACAGGGAATGCAATCCTTTTACCAAGAAAGTAACCATATAAAGTGTTATGGTAGCGGGCATTTACTGTTTCAACAACCTTCCTAGGAATAGTGATATTAACCCCTTCATAGACATTTTCATTAACCGAAGAAGAGACTACATTAATACCTCCATTAGTAGACGTAACCATATCACCTTCAAATCTGCAAAGTAACATCAGAATTTCTTTAGCACGATCAGGTGAGATCAATTCGCACAACGGATGTTTCTTCATGCTTAATTCATGCATAAATTCACTCGCGTCAGCAAACGTGCGAATCGTTACACCAAATAATTTCAAAACCGCATGTAGATTACACAATTGCATACCATTAATGGTAGCAGCCTTAGCTTCAAGGTCTGTTTCCTTAGCCATTTGTGCAGAGTGCACACTCGAACCACCTGAACTGAGTGAAGAAGTACTGCTAGTTAAATTCTTATGGCGTTCACACAAAGCTTTATAATAAAGCATAGTGGTTTCCTTAGGTAAAGTAGACCATTTAGGAAATTTCTTTGCCTTCACACCATTTGCAAACACTTCAATGTCACGCACAGTATTCAAAGGAATAGAAAACAAATTAGATATCTCCTCTAGCGTTACTAAAACCTCAAGAGTAGACACCTTAACCACATCCATCCAACCTGTAAACACTGGCTTATCACTTTCATTACTCGAATCCATGTTCAATCAAACACAGCCCTAACCACGAAAGAGAACCCCTAAACAAACAGTAACTTTTTTTTTTTTTTTTTTTTTGATCGTAAAAACACTATTGCGAAACGGAGCCCTAGTAATAACTTACGTCAGCCGTCAAATTAATGCACCAAGATACAAGGTCAGCCGACCACAAGAAGCAAATGTCAGCCAACCAATAAAGCGAATGTCAGCCGTCAAATTAATGCTTACCCTAAACCGAAACAAGTAGCAAACAATTACAATTAATGCTTAGCCCTGATAAACTGCACCACTTGATACTACCAGAATCAAATGTCAGCCACAATTCCTCTCTCATCCTTTTTGTTTCTAAGAACCCATCTTGTCCCAATAGGTCTGACATGTCTGGAACAATCAACTAACTCCCAAACATCTTGAATAGAAAATTGGTGAAGCTCATCTTGCATTGCTTCCACCCAACTTGGTTCTTTGAGAGCATCAAATATCTTGTTGGTTTCCTGCTGTCACGGAAAGCAAGCAAACAAACATGCCTGAACAAGAGGGGTATCAACCTTCTTGTGAATATTGGAAATAAATCCTCCATGATTTTGATGAGACCTTCTAGTTTGTACAGGAGTCATCACATCACCAATGATTAGAGAAGAAGGGTGATTCTTCATAGTAGATGTAAGCACTCCTCCTTCAATAATTGTGTTGTCTTCAATTTCAGTCTCCAAGTTGCCAATATCTTCTTCAAATTCTCTTACATCATCACTTGAATGAACCTCTCCATGTCTGTTGGAAGGTTCAACTTGTTCAGAAACACTGGAAGAGAATAAATGGTCAAAAGAGTTGTCAACGCCTGAATTAGGGATGCCAACGTTTGAGCCATCAACGCCTGAATTTGTCTTGTCAGCGCCAGATTTTCCTTTGTCAGCGCTTGAAGATTCATGCATGTTTTCATCAACTGGTGTTACTTGTGGAACACCTTTTTCCTTTCCAGCAGCAGCAGCAGCAAATGCATCTGTCCAAATGGGAATGGTAACATACTCAAGTATGGGTGCTGATTTGTCTGCTTGTGAGCCAACCTCCTTATCAACCTGTATACCTGAAACTTCGACAACTGGTTCTTCCACAACATTGGAATGCACCTTCACAATGTCTGGATTAGTAACAGGTATATAATTTAAGGTTTTAGATAGAGGTTCCAAGTCAAATAACCAATTTGGTCCACTTTCAGGATCACTAGGTTTACTTTCTAAAAATCAAACATGTACCTTTTCAAGTATACGTTTTTCTTTCTTAAGGTAAACCCTATATCCTCTACTCTGCACTGAATAGCCCATAAAATAGCCTTCATCACCTTTAGCACTAAACTTTCATAAGGCATCACTAGTATCTAAGACAACTACATGACAACCAAAGGGTTTAAGAAAACCAATATTAGGTTTCCTACTCCAAAATAGTTCATAAGGGGTCTTATTATGTATTTTGTTGATCAATGCCCTATTCTGAACATAACAAGCTGTATTCACAGCCTCAGCCCAAAATACAATGGGAAAGTGAGCATCAACCAACATAGTCCTAGCTGCTTCTATGAGAGTTCTATTCTTCCTTTCAGCCACCCCATTTTGTTGTGGGGTTCTAGCTATACTAAACTGTCTAGTAATCCCTTCTTGGCACAAAAGTCATCTAACCGCTTATTTCTAAACTCACCACCATTATCACTTCTAAGAATTTTAACCTCATTCCCAGTCTTCTTTTCAATTTGGGTAATAAAGTTAATCAAAATATCAGCAATTTCACTTTTCAAAGCCAAAAAGAAGGTCCAAGTAAATCTAGAAAAATCATCAATTATGACAAAACAAAAAGATTTACCATTTAAACTTCCTATATTAGTTGGACCAAACAAGTCCATATGCAGCAAGTGAAGTGGTTTAGAACTAGAATGCACAAGTTTAGACTTAAAGGAGACTTTGTGTTGTTTGCCTTTAAGGCATGCAACACAAGAATGGTCATTGTGGAAAGCCTTTTCAGGCAAACCATCAACTAAACCATGTCTCACAAGTCTATTTATGTTCTTAAAATTAATGTGCCCTAACCTTCTGTGCCAAATATTACTCTCATCAACTCAAGCCTTAGCATATAAACATGACAGATTATTATTCATCCTAATTCCAATAAGATTTACATAGTAAATGTCCTTATGCCTAGGTGTTCTATAATCAATGAGTTTCTCATCAGGTATTTTAAAATCTTTGCTTAACACCAAGCATTCAGTATCAGTGAAAAGGACCTTATTTTTGTTATCACAGACTTGTGATACACTAAACAGATTGTAATCGAGTTCTTTTACCAGAAATACATTTTCGAAACACAAATTGTTGGTGATAAGAGTGCCTTTGCCAGTGATAGTCCCATATCCGCCTCCAAAGTACACTTTGTCACCATCTTTAATGGGGGTAAAGTTTGTCAAGTAATCTTCCTTCCCCGTCATGTGCTTAGAGCATCCACTATCCCAATATCCATAATCATTAACTTGCTTTTGAATGCCCTACACATAAAGAAAACAAATTAGTTTTCTTTGGGAACCCAAGCCTGAGCAGACTTAGATTCATTTGGTTGTTCAACAAAAACAGACTTAGTCCTTATAACAACCCCTTATTCATCCCTTTTTGGATTAAACACCAAGTTAACCCTAATTGGTTTAGTTATGACCTTTTAAATATAATGAAATCTGTTACAGGTCATAAAAATCCCATCTGAGTTAGGGTTTTGATCTTGTTTAGGTCTCCAAGATAAGCTAGAAGAAGCTTTAGACCTCTTTCCCTTTGGTTGCAAGTATTTGGCATTACTTGGTCTAGCAGCGTTGGAAACATTCCTGTCAGCGTTAAAATTGTTCTTGACAACGCTGGAATTACCTTTATCAGCGTCAAACCTAAGGTTTGCTACAGGAACCCACTGTCTGTTAGACCATGTATTGGTCTTTTGAAAAGGCCTTTGTCCATAAGTATTAGACCCTTTAGTAAAGAATGGGGCTGGTCTAATGACTTGTGAACTTTGCTGGACAAAAAGTTTGGGTTTGACCATGGTTGACTTTCTATCAGCGTTGATCTTTGAAGCATTGA
This sequence comes from Glebionis coronaria, assembly GCA_025667525.1. Taxonomy (NCBI): domain Eukaryota; kingdom Viridiplantae; phylum Streptophyta; class Magnoliopsida; order Asterales; family Asteraceae; genus Glebionis; species Glebionis coronaria. The sequence goes on from JANFOE010001007.1 coordinate 537,446, forward strand.
CACACTTATAAGCCAAATGTAAAAAACTTCCACAAGTATAACAGGCTTTTCTAGACATATCTCTAGGTTTTCTATCAACGTTTAAGCCAAGGTCAACAGTCTTTCTAGTAGTAGGGTTGGTCACTTTTATGGGTGTAGACTCATTTGGTTTGTCACTAAGCATGCCCCCTTAACAAACAAAGTAGGGTTGGCTTTCTTCCATTGGTCCAAATCAGTCAATTTCTGCTTGTATTCCTCTACTAGAGTAAGAACTCTTGGTAGAGGAACAAATTCCTCTTCTTGGAGTTCTGGTATACCAGTCCAAGACAAATCCTTTCTAAGGACACCATAGAAGTTCCTAACAGGTGGTGGAACACCAACGTACTCTTTCATCCCAATCCTAGTCATATCCCTAGAATCCCTTTGTTCACTAACACATTTTTCTAGGGTTTGAGAGGCTTTATCAAATCTTTGAATTTTAAGATCTACATTATCTTTGTTTTTGATGGCCTCATCTAACTTTGCTTGTATAACACCATTGGATCTTTCCAAGATGTTCCTTACCTCAATGCTAGCATTTAAGTCATGAGTCAACACATTGATTTAATCTTTTAGGTTAAGCTCCATTTTCTTATATTCAGCCAAAGTCTTTTAAGTTTGAGTAAGAGGAAGTTAATAATTAGATAACTTGCATTTTTCATCAAAAACATCTGATTTTAACGTTAAAATTTCTTTGTTAAGCTTTTCAGTGTTTAGAAGACAACCCTTACTACAAAATGCATCATCATATACCTCATTGTCTGATGAAGATGAAGAATGTGCCATGAGAGCATAGTGAGCATTCTCCTCTTCCTCCTTTTCTACAACCAAGGCCTTGTTCTCTTCCACCTCCTTGGCCAAAAAGCTCCAGTCCCAGCCAACACCATCAATCTCTTGCATGGCTACCATAGCTTTTGTATCTTCAACCTTGATGATTTGACTAGAAGGCTTCCCAGCATCAGACCTTCTTGGAGATCTACACTCTCTCATAAAGTGACCCATTCGATGGCAATTGTAACACTCATCCTTGGATTTATCAAACCCAGCAGTGTCTTTAGCATTAAAAGTCATCTTCTTTCTGAATCTCATATTCCATATATTTGCCCTTATGGTTGCAAGTGTCATATTCCACTTTATGTCCATCTCCTCCAAAAACAGTAATATAAAAATATAAAATTTAAAAAAAATTTATCTTTTTAACTAATAATATAGTTTATCCCACGTATACGAAGGTTTTCCTTCAGCTTAATGATGAGATCCAAGCTGCTAACGCATTTCCTCGGACAGACACGAGACGAATTTTATCCTAATTATGGACTATGAACAGCACACCATGCTACGATTCATAATTATGTACAGTAATGTTCAGGCTCCTGAATACATTCAGCTTGATTTTCCATCAGGAAAATCTGTACAAGTTATCTGTGCTTAAAAGCATGTGCGTTGTTAGCCATGGTCGCTAAAATTTTCTAGTTGTCAGTAAGACACGACTACTTAAGTCCTTTTACGCATAGCCAGTTGATTTTTCCAAAATTTTCCTATACATTCCAGAGGAACCTACAAGGAGAAGGATGGTACCATGAGATTATGTGTCGACTACCGTCGATTTAAACAAATCACCATTCATGACCGTTATTCTCCTCCACGTATTGACAACATGTCCAATCAACCGTATGGTGTTAATCACTTTACCAAGATCGAACTCATGATCATGTTGCCAACAGTGACGAGTTAAAGAGCAGGACATGTCCATGACTGTTATTCGTACACGACTCGGTCATGCTAGATTTATGATTTTAATTTAGTCCCATCAATGCTCCAGCAGCAAATGAGTTTCCATGAACTCATAAGCAAATTCATCAGTGTTTTTATTGAGGATAACCTGATTTCCATCTAAGCCTAGAGAAGAACAGGAAGACCATATCTGCACTATGTTGTAAATTCTATGACAAGCGAAATTTTACCTTGGGAAAATTTTTCCAATATCAATTCTGTTTGATTACAGTGACACGCTGAATCACATGGGTTTCTACGGTTAATCTTACCATGACTCAGCTTATGCGTAAAGGAGAGAACCCTACACTACATTAGGTGTTCTAGAAAATCCTACACTAGGAGAAGTCTAGATTCAGAGACTCAGAGTTTCGCAACCTCCTATGTATCAAGTTCTACGAAGCAAGATACAGTACGTCCATATCTAGGTACCTGACATACCAACAGGTTAAGATAGGACACCAACAAACTGGGATGTTTTCATCATCTGAAATTGTGAATTGAAATGGGACAAGATCTCCACGGATTTTGGTTACCAGATTAACGCAAACTTAGAAGAAACATGATGCTATCTGGGTTATTGCAAACAGTTTGATCAAATCTGCAAAATCCTTACATCCGCAAGGATTTCAGAACCAACAGATTGATCGGACATGTTCCACCCAAGGCTCATCCGATCACTTGGCAATCTCTCAGTTATCGGGTCAGACAAAGATTCGCAATTGTACTCCTTAATTACTTGACGTCTTCATTCTAATTCCACGACTTGCTTTCGCGCTCGCGTTCAAGACACTATTCACGTTCATGATCGTATCTGGGCTTACGATTTTATGTTCATTTCATTCTGGGAAGTTTTGCAAGAACTTGAGAGACCAGACCCAAGTTTAGTATAACTCTCCATCATCAGATGGACGTTTCACGTCATATTCCACGTCTCACCTTGTAACGTTTGGCGTTACCGCCATTATATTCTATGATCACGATATGTTTCACATGTCATGTTCATTCCACGTTCCTCATATCATGATCAAGAGATGTTACACGTATCATGGATCACGATATGTTTACTCATACTACACTCGCCATATCTCCACGTAGCACGTTCAAAAATTTTCACGTATCGCATTCAAAATTTTTCACGTACTACGTTTCTTGTCTCGCGCATCGTTTCTAATTATCAGTTAAGTCAGATTGTCTTGCATCGTAACGTTTCAGTTACCCTAGCACGTTAACTCTTATTTTCCTCGATCGAATTTAGGGGATCTACCTTCCGTTGATAACCAAGAATTTCTTCGTATTACAAGTCAAGGTCAGGAGGACCAAGATTTATCATTAGTGTCAAGATCTTCTGAAGGAACCGTTCCAAGAGGGAGGCCACTTGGAAACGAACAAGTTCATCCGGACTTTTATCCGTTTTCTCTCATCAATTAGATATGTCCTTTCAGTCACGTCACGTTCCATGTCCTTTCAAGACATGTCACGTTCCACGTTCCTTCTACCATGTCACCTGTACGTTCATTAATCTTACATACCCTCTCAGTTTGATTCGGGTATGTTTCTCGTTCAGTTACGTTATCTATAATTCGGGGACGAATTATTCTTTTTAGGGGGGGAGAGTTGTAAAACCCGCATGCTTTTACCATGAATAGTACCCTTAAGATCGTACGTACTAGATTAAAACTTTCCTTTTATAGTACGATTACGTTTACGTGTTAGGATTTTACGTATTACGTACGTGTTAGAACACGATAAGTATTTATTACGCACGAACACGCAATAATTATTTAAACAATAATTAATCACGAGCATGCGATCATGAAATCATGAACGTAATTAAATCACGAGCTAATATTAATTATGTATATATATATTTATTACGAACACGAATAAATATATTAAGTCACGATCGATAACTAATTAAAACACGTAAATTACGAACACGAGAACACACTATAATATTTAGACTCAGGAAATGTATGGGTTACCCCATGTGGGCCCCATACCACGAAATTAGGGAGGGAAGATGGGCTTAGCCCATCAATTTTTACTAAAACAAGGAATTAGGAAAGATTTTGGTCATTTTTAACTTTACAGGAAAACACCAAAAACCCTAAAAAGTTTTCTCCTTCTCCTCTTCTTCTTCTTTTTGGCCGCCAAACATAAACACACCAAGGAGGGTGTTTATTTGATTTTGATCTTGGTTTTTGGTGCAAGTGTTCGTGTTTGTTCATCCTCGTTTAGATCCACGCATTCGGTATATTCCTTTTAACCTTTTTCTTTTTGATTTGATCTAATAATTAATTAAGAACATGATGTTTTTAAAACCTAATTAAAAATACATAGATCTAACATGAAAAGGGTTATTGGGTAAATCAAAAAGGGTTGTTTTAGGGGTGTTTGTTTGGTCGGCGCCTAAACCGAACCCCAAGGGGGCCTCGGTTTGGCTACTCGACCACCACCGAGACCATATGGTCCCGGCTCGATGGTGTGGGTCCCACGGCAGCAGCAAGATAAGGGGAACCCCGAAGTGGTTCGGGGTATGGTGTCGATTTCATGTCCGGTTCATGGGTTCTAGTCAAGATCCGGTTCACGGTTTATGTTAAGATTATTTTTTTTATAATCAGATGTTAAATTAAATTAATAAATATGACATGATTAATTTAATAAACATGACTTAGGTTATATTAATTATTAAAATCATGAAATTATTAACCTAAGTATTTTATATTTTTTTTGACATATACATAATTAATGGTTATAATTAATTAATTAACATGACTTAGGTTATATTATTAATAAATAATAATACATGTTTTCACCTAAGTATTTAACTTTATTTAATTAAAAACATGATATATTTTAATTAAATACTATTAACCTATAGTTTATTTAAATTACATGAAATAATTAATAAACTATACATTATATCATTATGACTTAGAAAATAATCATGAAAACACTTAGGCTTATATACTTAGCTTATTTGACCAGCTTATATCTAATTATGGAAATTTATTTAATTCAGGCAGCTAATCTGTTTTTAGAAACTTATCTATTTTAAGCAGTAATTCTATTTTTGGAAACTTTCTATTTTTGGAAACTTTCTATTTTTGGAAACTTTCTAATTTTTGAAACTTTCTATTTTTGGAAACTTTCTATTTTTGGAAACCTGCTATTTCTGGAAAATTACTTATTATTACATAGTAAGTATAATAATACATGAAACACCAGAAATACTTAATCAGAATAGACCGAATATAAGATAAACACAGTTTAAGGCTTTAAACAGTAAAACATGATTTGGACGTATAAAATAAGCTAGGACATGATATAAAACCAGTTACGTATTTAGTAGTCAGATACTTATTCACGTATGTATTCATGTAGCATTAGTGATACGGAAGTAGGATTCCTCTCAGTTCGTCTTCTTCGTTCACTGGACATAAGGTACGGATTCCCGTCCTTTCAGTATAGACATTCTTTCCTTATTAGGATTCCCCATATTTGTTATATGTTTTTGAATTGCTTATGTTTAATTAGAATACCTAAAGCCATATACATGCATGACCAGTTTCACCTAGTTATAGATGTACCATAACCATAACATTAGAGCACTGATGTTATGACTTCACCACGGCGGAGTGATTGCTCGTGGCGTCCCTTCAGCTTTTGGCCATTTATATTATGTTTATCATGTGGGGCGTATGGGTGCATCCTAGTTACATGTTTCAGTCAGGATTTCATGGTGAATGTGGTGTGTGCCTTGCATCCTTCACAAGGAGCTGATCCCTCCTACCCAAAACCAGTATACTAAATTAGAGACAGCCCCTCTAATTTGCATGATGAGGTCACCCCTCCAAGTATTCATGCACGGTGGATTTTCATGACCTATATTGGCTAATGGTAAAATATGTTAAACAGTTTTCATAAGATAAACATAAGGCTTTTCAACTATAAAACCAGTTTTATGAACATGTTCTAGGTTTTCCAGGTCTGATACATTTTCGCTGCTATTAAGTCTTTATTATGTTTAGTCATTCATACTATGTCTATATCCGTGCACTGAGCGTTTTGCTCAGCCGTTACTTTCCTTTCCATGTCCCAAAACGGCAGGTACCCTAGGAAAGACTCGAGCATTTGGAGGACGTGCATAGGATGGAAGCTGCTAGAGACTTCTTTTCCTTTTTGCCTTCATATACTCATGCTTGTTTAGTCTTTCATTCATTTCTTTTGCTTTATTATGTTTTGGGCTTATGTTTGGGAACCGATGTTTGATTTCGGTTATCCTTATGGTCATGTAATGTTTAGACATTTATCCTTGTATGCTTTGATGACACGCCATAATTACGCGTGACATTCCATTATCAAAATGGGGTGTCACATTTATCCTTGTATGCTTTGATGACACGCCATAATCACGCGTGACATTCCATTTATCAAAATGGGGTGTTACACCCTTGATCATCAGAGTAGTGGAAGTCTTTTTCTTTTAGATGTTCTTGAGCTCTCTTCATTTACTTGAGTATGTGGCCTCGAATTGCGACTCTTGAGATAACGCCACCGTTTGCATTCTTCCGATTTCTCGTTATACAGTACAAGTAATGTACATGTGATTAGGTAAGTTCAAGGAACTTCCTTGACAGGGTTTCCGACTTTGGTAGCCGTTCTCATTACTTGAGCATCTCGAAAGATAGTTCACAGTAAGGAGTGAATCATGCAGTTCCATTCTGCTGATTAAGTCATCAATTCATTTCCTGGAATAAGTTTGAATCAATTAAGAAACACACCATTGTTGCTTTCCAGTTGACACAAGTTTGATTCGTATAGAATCTCACAAGTTACCTACCGCAGTGCTGTTTGATGATGACACTAGAAGGATTTCCATTCGTCACAGTATATACTAAGAAGTATTACTCTGAATGCTCTGGTAAGATCATAAAGATATTGCGTAGATACCTGGAACGAGTTTGAATCAAAATAGAATTAAACCACTATTGCTTTCCAGTTAGCATATGTTTAATTCAAGTGAATCTTACATATGACCTACCGTAGTGCTGTTTGATGTCAACACTAGAAGGATTTCCATTCATCACTATGAATACTATAGAGTATCACTCTGAATGTTCTAGCAATACCACAAGGATATAGCGTAGGACTCTGTGAATTATCGCTTGTGTTCTACTGATGAAGAACAATTAATATATGGAATAAGTGTCCTAATGAGATTTTTGATGAATCTCGTTGGCTCTAGACTCTATAAGTGTACGTTTATTTGGTGATCGGAGGCTGGAGCAGACTGCCACCTTTTCGATATCTATAATCTCGGAGTGAGAAAGTTGATAGAAACGAGTTGAACTCCGTGACAATAAAACAAACTTCTTTTGAGAGAAGCTTGAGTAGGCTGGGAAAGGTTGTGCTTTGCATCACTGGGTCCATGATGCTTTGTCTTCAATACCAGGAATCATCAACGTGATTCTGATAGTAGATGTATTGACCCGGTTTCTGCCTAAGTTGTATGGAGGGCTATTTTCTTTTCACCCTTTATCCTTACATTTCTTTTTCATTCTTCAACCCCTTCAATGCTTACCAAGACGTCATAACTAGCACTTTGTTGTGATTGTTCCAGTGCTAGCTTAAGTACTTGGTCTGCATTCCTCGTACACTCAACTACTCCATCTTTCCTAAGGACTTCTAATTTCTAAATGGATTGTCCCCGGTAAGATCCCTCCAGTTCCGGTTGGATCATAGGACGAATACCTAACCACCTTTTGACACCAATACCATTGTGAAATAATGTGTTGAAGGGTATAGATATCGTAACCAGAAAAACCAATTAAAAATACAATCAAGGTGTTAATGAAAACGATGTTTACACCTTGATAGTTTTCTTAATTACCAAAAGCGCCCCCTACATATGTGCATCATAAAAGGAAAAGTGTTTTCACATATTAGGACGGGAAAGCACATATATCAAAGATCGTATCCAAGATGACACATTATGAAAACATTTTAATCACTATTCTCCCCCTCAAAAATTGCATGTGATTGAATTTTTTGTGAAACTAGTGATGAAACATGGAGAGAATAATGTTACATGAAAGTTTGTACTCCCCCTCGAAAAGAGATTCTAATTAAAATAGGGAAGTATATGAGCACACAGTTTTGAAATACCTTGAAATATAGTGCTCAAACCCGAGAAAACTGAATTTCCCGTTGTTGAGAAAAAATGTACATAAATGAACATTTTCCTAGAGTTCATGAGCTTAAAACTTTGAATGTTTACTAATGACCGAGAAAAATTAATTTCCCGTTGTTGAGGATAAGTCATAGACTTTCCTTTCTTTGGGGACCGGGTTATAGTCTGACATGTGACTATAAGCCATTATGTTGAGCTCAAAACTTTGAATGTTTTGTGACAAGCTCAACCCGTGATAGATTGCTCTACCCGTTATTAGGATAAGTTATCAAACGTGATCAACTTTCCGTTCTTTGAAGTACGCGTCACAATCTGAGGTAATTGTAAATCATTCGAAGAAAAAAGAAATGACATGTTTTGAAAAACATTTGAACTTTCATTCGAGCTTTATGTACACACCCATGTCGTTATTGAGCGACATTTCTAGGCATGTCCATATTATCGAAACTGAAAGACATGTCGGGAAGAATATTTTTGGTATTTTGAAAGATTTTTTCATTTTTTATTTTGTTTTTATAGGTTTATATATATATATATATATATATATATATATATATATATATATATATATATATATATATATATATATATATATATATATATATATATATATATATATATATTATATATATATATATATATATATATATATATATATATATATATATATATATATATATATATATATATATATATATATATATATATATATATATATATATTATATATATATATATATATATATATATATATATATATATATATATATATATATATATATATATATATATATATATATATATATATATATAGATATATATATATATAGATATATATATATACATATATATATATATATACATACATATATATATATATAGATATATATATATATATATATATATATATATATATATATATATATATATATATATATCTATATATATATATATGTATGTATATATATATATATATATGTATATATATATATATATATATATATATATATATATATATATATATATATATATATATATATATATATATATATATATATATATATATATATATATATATATATATATATATATATATATATATATATATATATATATATATATATATATATATATATATATATATATATATATATATATATATATATATATATATATATATATATATATATATAATATATATATATATATATATATATATATATATATATATATATATATATATATATATATATATATATATATATACAGAGAGAGAGAGAGAGAGAGAGAGAGATGGGATCATTAGAAAACAACAACTAAAAAAAAACATAGAAAACATACTTCCCCACCCTTTTCTTTTTTTTCTGCCCAAACTACAAGGGCTCTTTTGTAAATGTTATAAACTTTGGGGTAAAATTATATTTTCAATTCTTTTTTTTTATTCTTCAGTTCAGGGGCTTATTTTGTAACTTTCATTATTTTCGAGGGTCTGTTTTGGTATTCTTTGATAATTTTTTATATTGACCGATTGTTTTTGTATTTTTGTTCTTGACGTTCTTATTCTTTTTTTTAAATTGTGTTGGTGCGTTGCTTATGTAATTTATGTTTCGCTGTTACCGTTTTTTATCAGTGCTTTTTGATATTTTATCTTCTAACATTTAAATAAAAAGTAAAGATGCCAATCTGCATAAGTGTCTCTTTAATTTGATTTTTTTTCAGCTTATAAGCTAAATACACCGATCGTTAAAGAAGCAAAAGCAAAATATAACGAGACACGATCAAAGCTAGAGCTTTACATGCAAAATATTTTCAAACGACATCATGTTTGCAGCTGCAAAATTCATCTCATTATCATTACTCGGGTTTATATAAATCAATTGATATGACAAAATAACAAATAAAATATGTATTATTGTTTAGTTTGTAACATGTTTGAAATCTAGTGAAAGTGCACCGAGTATATCACACGTGCAAGATTAATGAATAATGGGAATTTACGTATAAGCTCAGCTCAAGGGAACAACATACCTGCATATATGCCACTTTTTAAAAAGAAAATACCGTATTCAGAAACTCCCGTCGTAAACCTGCACGCACAAGATATCCCCAACTGATATTAAACGACCCATTATTGACGAGTTACTGGAAAAAACTTACTTGAATACAACAGACCTTGCACACTCGTTTTCGTCGATGCACGAAAACACAATAGCACAAAGACTTGGTATTTTATTCATTATATCATGATCGCTAAATGATTCATGGCTACCATTGAATAGGTTATTGAATCGTGTGATACCTAACTCATAAGCCATCACAAACGATCCAATAGCAGATTAAACTATTTATGTGCAGAAATCGAAACAAGTAACGACCTGCACATCCAAGCCAGCCCGTTGTTGACGAAGCTACGCTATCAAAACCGAAATTCACATCACACGAAATAAAACTCAACTGCCAAATTAAAATTGTTGAACTGTAACTTCAATCTACGAACTGAAAATTGGCTATTCACTTCTGCACGTCTATTCCCCAACTGATAGTTGCTGTTAGTCAAAAGAAATATGCAAACGACAAAAATTGACGAATCAAAACACTTTTAATGTAACTGAAATTCTAATATCCTTATCTATGCTGAATTACTACTGAAATCACCCTACCTCTACATCTATCTAAGCTTCATTTTACTTGAAAAACTCAAATAGAAATCTCTCTCATAAGCTCTTAAACTTGAAACTCAAATATTAAAAAGAATTATAAAGTAGCTATGCTGCTTTCTTCTTGACTGAATTTATAAACATAGTGATGCATGTTTGGTAGTAGTTAACCTTTCGTTGTTTAAAGAACCGCTATAATGCCATATGAGTATATAAGCATATAAATAAGCCTACATTATCAAACCAATTGCTTTTCTGAACTATAAGAAGTACTATAAACATTAAATTAACAACTCTGTGTAGGATTTTCAGCCCGTTACCTATCTGACCAATGTACATGTAACGTAAAACCAACAAATGCAGTTTAGCTAAAAAAACTCCTTACTTGTACATCTAAAGAGTTATAACCATAATCAAAAGAATGCTTACTTTGTGGTTTCAATTAGCAACTCTGTGTAGGATTTTCAGCGACCAGGTTGCCCTATGTGATCCCTGGTGTTTACACAATAGAAAACTACCATGAAGCATCAAAAACTTCAAAATAGATTAAGATTCAAGAAAACTCTCATTTTATACCTAGCCTAGTGTCCAATCAGCTTAATCAAAGAAAGCGCGATCATGGTCCTACATATGATCAGGCAAAAAAGTTGTTCATACTAGAACTATAAATCCCTAATTCTATCCTTGCTAAATAAAGAAGCATGAAAGATTCCAGTGACCTTTGAGATTAACGAGGTCTTCCTTGGTAGTAATCCTCCATACTTTTTCTTGATGTCAGCCTCCTGCACATAATGAACAAAAAGATATAATGCAATGTACACAAGCTAGTGTTCTTGAGAAAATACAGACAAGACACTAAGTAAAGTGTTTCAAATAGATTCACTTGCAAAGCGTAGTTGAACTCGCTAAAGATGAACTGTGCATTGACTCCATCTGTCCATCTAAATTCTAAGGTTGAAACTAAGCACATATTGGGAAACCTACTATTAGTTTAATGTCTTACACAGCCTTCATTATGAACCCAAACCAATATCATAAATGCATTTCTAACGATAAAAATACACAAATAAGTAGATTTACATAGGAAAGTTAACCAAAAGAACAAACTCGTTCACCGAATGGACTAAACAAAGTGACCTCTTAGGCTGCTGAGGGTATGGGATTCTCCTCCGGTTTTTCTAGATGACTTGCGACTTCTTCAGTAGAAGGGTCATCCTTTACTTCAACTTTTGGATCATTATAAACAACATTAAGGTCTTTGGATACCTCGTTTGCCTCAAACATTGTGAGTATACAGTTCAACAAATACCTAATGGTAACATAATATTTAAATATCTGGAAAAACCATTAACAGACTCCCGTAACAAAAAAGAAACATTCGAAGCTATAGTCCAAACTGTCTACCCTAAAAAAAGTGCCTTACAAAACTAACTTTCATGGGGTGTTACTATCAGTCAAGACTACTTATGTTTTTCTTCACATAATTCAGAGCATGTAACTAAGGGGGTATTTGGATACGGGTTTTCATAGTGACTAACGCATAGTTCTATAAATAGAATCAGATTACCAAACGCAACAAATAAGTGATTTGGTCATAGTTAGACGATTCTATATCTACCCTGATTATTTTAGCCGTGAACATTAAACAAACAAAAACATCATACTTGAGTCCACAAATTGTGGACATAAATACAATAAGTGATTTGTGCATACTTTTATAAGTAGAACCAAATTACTAAACACAACAAATAAGTGATTTGCGCATAGTTAGACGATTCTATATCTACCCCTGAATTATTAGTTCTGGTGCGGCAACTTAAAATGAAAATAGTTGATTGCATTATTTTAAAATCAACATTAACATATTAGACAAATGGATGCGATAAAATATACAAATTGATGCATTTAACAACAAACAAACTGATGCATTAAACAAAAAATCAAACTGATGCACTAAACAAAAAATTAAACTGATGCATTAAACAAAAACTCAAACCGATGCATTAAACAAAAAATCAAACCGATGCATTAAACAAAAATCAACATTAACATATTAGACAAACGGATGCGATAAAATATACAAACTGATGCATTTAACAAAAAAACAAACTGATGCATTAAACAAAAAATCAAACTGATGCAATAAACAAAAAATCAAACTGATGCATTAAGCAAAAACTCAAACCGATGCATTAAACAAAAAATTCAAACCGATGCATTAAACAAAGATCAAGACGATGCATTATCATGTTAACGCGCAGATACATTATCATGTTAACACACATATTCATTATCGTGATAACAAGCAGATGCATTTATCGTGCAAACACACATATGCGTTATCTTTTTACCACACAAATGCACTGTCTTTTTAACCCAAAATACTCGCTTATAAACTGCAGAAACATATCTACACAGGAATATTGGAAAATTTTGATCACATGTGACTTGCATAACTGATCTCCAACTAAAGGAACTAAAAACTCTAACACATATGTTGAAATGATGACATTTATAGTGGAGACGGGAATGAAATCCTATATTGGAAACATTGCGCAAAATAAATAGATATATCAAATAAATATATCATGCCAAAGCGATCCATAACTATTTGTTATGGAATTATAGCCCCTAGACCTATCTCAATATCTGAATCCCCGCTATCCATGCCTCTATTACTATTAGATTTACTCTTATCACTAGCAAAAATCATATCTCTAATTTCATATTAAGTTAATTCAATATTAATTAAAATCAAAGGATGGAGAGAGTCACCCCCTGAAGTGAATATGTGTTTGGGCCTCCATAATTTTATCCTCTTCCTTAATTTTTCTTAGCTTCTTGAGGTCTAAACAAGCAGCTTTCCGATACTCCATTAACAGCTGCTAACTAGGATGTTCTGGTGTACGGTGTAGGAAGTTTAAGTTATTCCGGCAACGGTGGAAAAGATGTCGGCAATAAGTGAATTTAGGGGTTTTGAATAATTGAGCGACGGTGGTGAAGAAAACAGAAAGATGGTGACGACTGAGATGGTGGCGACGGAGAAGGTGGCGCGAAGATGGTGTTCCTGATGAGATAGGGTCGTAGATATGTTATCTGATCTGTGTTTTTTTATCGATGTGTGAAATGATTAAAAAATTATCAGTGTTTTGATAGCTGAAATGATTAAGAATGTGTGGTTGGCAACTTTAACCCCTGCGCTTTTTGTTAACTTTCGTTTTCTACCCTCCGCTTTTATATTTTACAAAAGGCACACTGCTTATTTGTTTTCTATGTTTTTCACCAAAAGGATATATATATATATATATATATATATATATATATATATATATATATATATATATATACATATATATATATACATATATATATATATATATATATATATATATATATATATATATATATATATATATATATATATATATATATATATATATATATATATATATATATATATATATATATATATATATATATATATATATATATATATATATATATATATATATATATATATATATATATATATATATACATATATATATATATACATATATATATATATTACTAATAATATATAAAATACTATATTTTATATTTTATATTTGCCTTATGCTACTTTATTTCCACTTTATTATTAAAACATAGACTATAACTAATAATATAGTTTATTGATTTAATTAAATAAAGCCATGATTTAATTAAATTAAAACATATAAAATACTTAGGTTAATCATGTATTAATAATCTATTAATTATAACCTAAGTCGTGATTTATTAATTAATTATAGTCTATGTTTTAATAATTAATTAATACTATAGTCAAAATTAAATGGTAAAATACTTAGGTTAAAAACATGTATTATTTATTAAAAATAATATAATTTAAGTCATGATCAAATTAAATTAATTACTAGTCATGTTTTAATTAATTTAATTTTTTTCTTGGAAAAATATTATAGCTTGTAAAAATGTATAACTTGTAAAAATTAATCCCGTGACCGAACCCGTGTTTTAATTTAGACCACACCATAAACCGGACTGAACCGTGAACCGGACCGAACCGTGAACCGGACCGAACCATGAACCAGATCGAACCGGCCCGACAGTGGCTAAACCGGTCTAGCCGGCTGATATTAGTGAAATCTCATATCAATAATACCACAAATCACCCTAAAACACAAAGCAAATACCTAACTTTTATACATAAAAGCAGTATTATGGGGTATGTTTTGTGTTTGTGCTTGTATAGGTAACAAAGATACAAATTTGGAGCAAACAAGTGAAATCAAGTTTTAAAGATGAAGAAAAAGACAAAAGAAGGATCAAAAGTGACAAGCCTTGCAAAGAAAAGGACATATCTTGACAACATTCATAAGATGAAGGACTAAAGTGCAATTTTGAGAAAGTCAAGATCAAAGTCAAATCTGGTCAACCTTCAAGTCAAACAAGTAAAAGGGCTTCAAATGTTCAAGATGAAAGTCAAAGGATTAATTATGCCAAGAAATGAAGCTTGGAGCTAAATTGCACAATCTGCTAACTACAAGGACTAAAAATGACAACTTTGAAGCAACTTTGTTACTTGATCCGTGTTTAATATAATCAACCAATGAGAGGGGAGGACTAAGCTTACACGGATTGTCAAACCAATGCCACCTCACCCACTACTGTCGTCTTTCCATTAAATGCCCAATCACAAAAGTGAGGGGCACTCACACTCCACCAACCAATCATATTTCAGATATAAGATAATGATCAGAAACACTTCTTCTACTCCAATGATCAGAAACACTTCTTCTACTGCATTTCAGAGAAAGGTATCAACATGAAAGTTGCTCATTTTCAAGAGAGGAACACAACGGAAGCAACCAATTCGCTTGAAACTTACTCAATCAAAAACCCCCAAATAGAGTTCTTCAACGGCTATGAGAAATTGAAAGATTTAAGCCACGTGGAAGGAATCTATTGGTTGAAACACGTCACTAGACTCCAACTCACAAGATCCTAACCTCTATAAATACCTAGTCAAGCTTCCATTTCATGTATGTAGTTAGTGTGTGTTTTTTCACACACTTGTAGAATTCCCTCTCTTTTCACTTCCAATTCAGTTAGAACTCCTCTTAAGTGACTGACAATCACTTAAGAGGTAGTTAGTTGGTTGTAACAGTCTTGTAACAAATTTTTCCACCATTAATGAAATTCAACCTTCACTTTCACTCAAATCTTATTCATTTACCTGCATAATCAATTTCCTAGTGTTACTGTGTTGTTCTTTTAATCATCCATGATCAATGGAACTTGATTGATGTTTTGAAGACTTGTAGCTGGTTCAGAATTGATTTGCAGTCTATTTTCAGTACATTTGTAGCAATGTAGCAGGGGAGATGATTGTAGCAGATTATGGTGTTGATATGATGGTGATTGGTTGTTAAATCATGGTGTTTTTTGATCTTAATAAGCTCAGCACTTATTACTCCATCAAAGGAGGCTTCAATAGCTAAAAGGAACTCATTCTGGTTTTAAATTCCTCTCAACAGTCTATGCATGCTAAATACCTAGTGTAACTCTTAACTGTTGAACTAAAAGTGTGATTAGCTTAATTGTAGAGTAATCTTGTTGATTTGATAGTTTACTTGTAGTTTAACAGCTTTTCATTCAGATTTCACTTGTTCAATTGGTTTTCATCAGTCCTAGTTTCAGTATTTGCTCACTTATAGTTCTTACATATAAACTAGCTTGTTTTTTACTCAAAACCATTTCATTTCATACACTAAACAAGTCTAGATAGGTGCTTTTAGCTGTCATACATTTGTACTCAAAAAGATGATATTAGTGGGCCTTTCAATTTGTCTTGAGTCGAGAAAAAACGAACTTGCAAATACTCAATATTAAATGGCGCCGCTGCCGGTTCATGACATTACGAGAGACTATTGATTGACGGTTTCGATTGGATTTTGGTATCGGTTCCCCGAGTGGACGTTATTTTTACGTATCATAAATCCAAAAGCTAAAAATCAAAAATATAAAAATATAAAAACTAAAAAATAACAAAATCAATTCTTTTCCTAAATAATTGAAACAAAAAAATCAAAAATAAAAAAAGTAATCTTTTTCCTAAAAGATTACACCCAAAAATATATATTATATCGGTTTTCATCGTTTTTATGTACATATAGTATTTTTCTTAAAAAATGCAATAAATACAAAAATATTTTTGATATATTATTATATGTAGATACGTATACGTATACGAACACTCAATACACATACTTCCATAAGTATTGCTTTTGTAATACACCGTGTTCGGGAGCGTTCCGGTCCTTGACACGTGTATCGATCAAATTTAATTAAAGCAAGAATAGATAAATACTTCCAATAGGCAAGAATTCGAAGAATACAAACTACAAAGTGAATAGAAAGGTGACGTGCTATAAAATACCGTCTAAGGGTTAATAGGTACTTAAGTGCTTCGCGCCACCTAACCCCCCCATTCACTAGTGAGTATTCTAAGAAGGAAAGCTTAATTGGGGGTCTTGCACCCATGTATTACTTACATATACTCTACTTTCTTGTGGATATTACTTATTGAACCTCAGAAAGGATAATCCCTTCTTTTCCAAAGTCGAACGATAGCTTCTCTCTCACTCCTTGATTTGAGTTGCATGCTCACCCGAGGGCGTGCACAAATACCTTTTGGTGTACAACCCCTTCCTCCAAAAGGAAGAAAAAGAGAAAGAGTAAGAACAACACCGTCCATCAAGCCGATCCCGAGACTCGTGCTTTGATCAACATACAAGAAGCCATGGCCGCCGTTGATAATAGACCTTTGATGGAGCACCTCCAATCAAATGCAAGGATATGTCGATGCTATTGTTATACCGGAGATACCCACAAATACCTTTGAGCTTAAGACATCCATGATTACCTTGGTTTCAAACACACCATTTTTCGGGAGACCTAATGATGATCCACATGATCATATCAAGAAGTTTCTATCCATTTGCAATACCCTTAAGTACAATGGAGTTCCCCATGATGCCATTAAGTTGATCCTAGTTCCATTCTACTTAGAGGGTAATGCTAAGTATTGGCTAGATAAACAACCACCTAAGAACATTACCACTTGGGATGACTTTACTAAGAAGTTTTTGAACAAGTTCTTTCCTCCATCTAAGACCACGACTTTGAGAAACTTAATTATTGGATTTCAACAAAAACATAATCAAACCTTTAGTGATGCTTGGGAAGAGTACAAGGAGTTATTGAGAAAATGCCCCAATAATGGATTCAATGAAGTTCACCAAATCAATACCTTTTACAATGGATTAAGACCACATCATCAAGATTCCCTCAACTCCTCCGCAGGTGGGATTATTCTTTCTAAATCCATTCAAGAGGCATGGGCCATTATTGAGACTAAATCTATGGTGCAAACAAATACCCAAAATGATGAAAGAGTCCATGTTGTGCAAGATAGTTCTCACATATCCTTTGATAATCAAATCCTCAAGAGTCACCAAGAGATACTTAAAACAATGGAAAGAAATCAAGAGATGAATCTAAAGACAAATTAAGACATAGCCCAAGCCCTTAAGAACCTCTCCTTGAACAACTTTTCCAATGATGTGAATGCCATTGCTATTTCATGTGAGACTTGTGGAGGTCCTCATTCTTACTTACAATGTGATAAGGTTCAAAATTACTAAGGTGAATGTTATGCTTATCAAGATGAACATAGAGAGCACTTCAAACCTAACATCAACCCAAACAATCTCTCTTACAAGTCAAATAACTACCTTGCTCTACCCGGATTTCCACCCCATCCACCCACCCAAAATCAAACCAATCCACCTCAATTGCTTCAAAGAAATCAAGGGCCTAGGCCAAACTACCAAGGTAACAACTATAGAGCACCCAACAACTTTCAACATCAAGGAAATAACTTTCATACAAACAATCAAGGATTTAACCAACCACCTCCACCCTTTCAAAATCAAGGATACCATCAAGGTTATAATCAAGGATATGGGCAAAATGATACCTTTGAGCTACTTCAAAAGATGAACCAAGAAAACAAAAGAAGAATTCGTGAAAGTGAAAAGAGAACACAAGATCAAATGAGAGCCATGAATGAGGAGACTACCAAGAGGATTTTGATGATGATTAATCAAAGACCGCAAGGAGCTCTACCTTCAAACACACAAACAAATCCAAGGTCTAATGTCAATTCTATCACAACAAGAAGTGGAAAGACAACTAATGATCCTTCACCTCCTACACCTACTTTGGTTAAGCCTACTATGGTTCCACCTTGTGATAAGCCTTCAACATCAATCACAACACCTTCAAGTTCTACAACTTCAACACCTACACCTTCTCATCCTACACCTAATACTCCTTTACCTTCCACACCTACCAATGAAGAAACCAACAAAGAGAATCCTTCCATAACAACAACTACTCAACCTACACCAAAACCAAGCCTTCCTTACCCATCAAGATTGAGAAAGGAGAAACTTAAAAACAAGGATGATATTCAAGTGTCAAACTTTTTAAGGATGTTCAAGAAACTTAACATAAACATATCCTTTGCGAAAGCTCTTGCATATATGCTAGAGTTTGCTAAAATGTTCAAAGATCTCCTCTACAATAAGGAAAAGTTGGTGGATTTGCCTAACACATCACTTAATGAGAATTGCTCCGCCGTGTTGCTCAAAACCTTACCTACAAAACTTGGAGATCCGGGGCGGTTTTTGATCCCTTGTAATTTTCCCGGGGTGGAAAATTGCATGGCACTAGCGGATCTTAGGGCAAGCATTAATCTCATGCCTTTATCAGTTTGGCAAAAACTCTCTCTTCCCGAGCTCACTCCTTCTAGGATGACCCTTGAGTTAGCTAACCGTACCATAGCTTATCCGGTAAGCATAGCGGAGGATGTGTTTGTAGGGGTTGATAAGTTTACCTTTCCCGCGGATTTTGTAGTGGTTGATTATGATATGGTCCCGAGAGTTCCTCTTATTGTTGGTAGACCATTTTTAAGGACGGGTCGTACTCTTATAGATGTGGCGGAGGGAGAATTAATTATGAGAGTTGAGGATGAGAAAGTGGTGTTTAAGCTAGGAAAAGTAACTAAGAAGTCTCAAGGTTGTGAAACAATTAACATAGTGGATGTTCTTGATGAGGTGTGTGATGAGCATTTTCATGAAGCTTGTAAGAATGATAGTGAGAACATGCCTCATGTAGAAACCGGTGCCTCAATTGCTCCCTCCTTAACACCATTTGGAGAGAGTGATTTCCTCTGGAATTTGAGTCCAACTTCCTTGGTAATGATGATTCTCCCATCAATTGGGAAGAATACATTCTCACTATCCAAAAGTTCCTCAATGAGGATCCTATTCTTTCAGCTATTCCATAAGAAGTTACCATTGATGATCCATCCATAGTGAAACCTTCCATTGAGAGTCCACCTTCCCTTGAACTTAAGGATCTTCCATCATACCTTGAATATGCTTTCTTAGAGGGAAAAGACCAATTACTCGTGATCATTGCTAAAGACTTGAAAGATGATGAGAAGGAGAAACTCATAGAGGTTCTTAAGAAACATAATCAATCCATAGCATGGAAAATATCCGACATAAGGGGAACTGATCCAAATTTTTGTACACACAAAATCCTTATGGAGGATGATTACAAACTCGCCATTCAAAGCCAAAGAAGGGTTAACCCAAAAATCCATGAGGTCATAAAAAAGGAAGTTATCAAACTCCTTGATGCGGGCATGATTTACCTCAATTCTGATTCTCCCTGGGTTAGCCCGGTACATTGTGTTCCTAAGAAGGGTGGAATCACTGTAGTGCCTAATGAGACCAATGAGCTTATTCGTACTAGACTTGTCACGGGTTGGAGAGTTTGTATTGATTATAGGAAACTCAATGATGCTACTAGGAAAGATCATTTTCTATTGCCTTTTATGGACCAAATGCTTGAACGCTTAGCGGAAAATGAGTACTATTGCTTTCTAGATGGATTCTCGGGTTATTTCCAAATACCTATTGATCCAAAGGATCAAGAAAAGACCACATTCACTTGTCCTTTTGGTACATTTGCTTACAAGAGAATGCCTTTTGGCTTGTGCAATGCACCGGGGACATTCCAAAGGTGTATGATGGCAATCTTTCATGACATGATTGAGCACACTATGGAAGTTTTCATGGATGATTTCTCGGTCTTTGTAGATTCATTCATTTCTTGTCTCTCCCATTTGGAACGTATGCTTAAGAGGTGTGAAGAAACACGTCTTGTTCTTAATTGGGAGAAGTGCTATTTCATGGTCAAAGTGGGGATAGTTTTGGGACATATGATATCCAATAAAGGTTTAGAAGTGGATCGTGCTAAAATTGATGTTATTGCTAAACTTCCCCCACCTACCACAGTGAAAGGAGTTAGGAATTTTTTGGGTCATGCCTGTTTCTATAGACGTTTTATTCAAGATTTTTCTAAGATTGCAAGACCAATGACCCACCTCTTGGAAAAAGAGGCTCCCTTTATTTTCACCCAAGAGTGTTTAGAATATTTTGTGATACTTAAGGAAAAGTTGACTATGGCTCCCGTTTTGGTTTCTCCAAAATTGGGATTTGCCTTTTAAGCTCATGTGTGACGCTAGTGATTATGCCGTGGGGGCCGTGTTAGGACAAAGAGTGAATAAGAATTTTCAACCTATAACTATGCTAGTAAGACATTGATATGTGCTCAACTTCATTATACCACCATGGAAAAAGAGTTGCTTGCTATAGTCTATGCCTTTGAGAAATTTAGACCTTATCTTGTGCTTTCGAAGACGATAGTGTATACGGATCATTCCGCCCTCAAGTACCTCATGACGAAGCAAGATGCTAAGCCTAGACTTTTGAGATGGGTTTTGTTGCTACAAGAGTTTTCCATTGAGATACGTGATAAGAAAGGAGCCGAGAATTTAGCAGAGGATCACTTCAGTAGACTTGAGCATCCTTTTCAAGGTGAATTACCACATAAGGAAATTAATGAATCATTTCCATTAGAGGAGCTCATGTCTATCTCTTCTCAAGAGGATGCCACCCCTTGGTTTGCGGATATTGCAAAGTATCTTGTGGGGGATGTGCTAATAGAGGGTCTCACTTCACAACAAAAGAAGAAATTTTGTAAGGAATGAATATACTATTGTTGGGATGACCCTTACCTCTTTAGGAAATGTGCGGACCAAATCATAAGACGGTGTGTAGATGGGCCCTAAGAATTTAAGATCTTAGAAGCTTGTCATAAAGGACCCACGGGTGGCCATTTTGGGCCTAACTACACCACCAAAAAAGTATTTGATTCGAGTTTCTATTGGCCTTCAATATAAAAAGATGCTCAAGAGATGGTGAAATTTTGTGATGTATGTCAAAGACAAGGAAAGATTAATCAACGAGATGAGATGCCACAAAACTTCATACAAGAGTGTGAGATTTTTTATGTATGGGGAATAGATTTCATGGGACCTTTTCCATCATCTAAGGGAAATAAGTACATACTCGTAGTCGTGGACTATGTTTCAAAGTGGGTTGAGGCCAAAGCCTTGCCTACTAATGATGCTCGAGTTGTAGTGAAATTCTTGAAGCAATTATTTGCTAGATTTTGTGTACCTCGGGCTATCATAAGTGGTCGTGGGACTCATTTTTGTAATAATCAATTTACAAAAGTCATGAAGAAGTATGGTGTTAACCATAGACTTTCTACCGGGTATCACCCTCAAACCAATGGGTAAACTAAGGTCACAAATCGTGGTTTAAATAGAATTTTGGAGAGAACAGTGGGAGAGCATCGAGCTTCTTAGTCAGATAAGCTTGATAATACTTTGTGGGCTTTTAGGACAGCTTTTAAGACACCAATTGGTTGTACTCTATATAGGCTTATCTATGGAGAAGCATGCCACCTCCCATTCGAGTTAGAGCATAAGGCTTCATAGGCTCTTAAATTGGCAAATTTTGATTTAAACCAAGCCGGTTCACATAGAATAGACCAACTCAATGATATGGATGAATTGAGAGCCAATGCTTATGAGAACTCGTTGCTTTACAAGGAAAAGACTAAGCAATTGCATGATGCTAAGATCAAGAACCGTGAGTTCAAAGTTGGAGAGCCGGTTCTCCTCTTTAACTCAAGGTTGAAACTCTTTACGAGAAAGCTTAAGTCAAGGTGGTCCGGTCCATTCACTATTGCTCAAGTGTTTCCATATGGGACTATTGAGTTGTCACAACCAAATGGCCCAAATTTCAAAGTGAATGGTCACCGTGTTAAGCATTACTTTGAAGAGGACATTTCTGTGGAAATGGTCCAAGAGATCCCCATTTTCCCCATGAATTAATTCATTGTGGGAAGAGTCGAGCTAGAGACTCCATAAATCAAGCATGAATAACTAGGCTTAGAGTTTTTAGACTGAGAGTGTGGTAGGATAGAAATAAGGGTATAGAGTTGAGGATAAGTGTAGGGGAGACCTTCCTTTTGTCTTCATGTTGTTTGTAGGGTTACTCTCGCTTATCACATGCATTGGAGCTTATGGAGGAAGCCCTTGTATCTGGTTCACTTTGTTACTGTTGTGATTTTTCATAACCATATTGTGCTTAAAAATGAATTAGCTATAGTTGATCTTTCCTTAGCTTGGGTTAAGCAAAGTTTTCAATGTCCTAAGTGTAGGGGAGTTCACTCCAATACTCTTAAACATTGAGGACAATGTTTATCTTAAGTGTAGGGGGGTCTTCTATCCAAGTGACCTTACCTAGAACTTTGTCATTGACCTTCATGATAATTAAGAAATTAATTTTTCAAACATTTTTCAAATTTTTGATCTACTTAGGCCACCAAAAATATGCATTCATAATTTTTTCATTAATCATTTTTCATTTGCATAACACATTTGCATTATATATATTCTTCTTTTATTTTTCATCAAAAATATATAAAAAGAAAAAAAAAATATAATAAAGGATATGGTTTAACAAGTTTAGATATCTTTGAAATATTAGGCCCGCCATGGATACTTTGACTCAACCTGAGTTTGCTTATCTAAGCATTCTCTAGCTAGTAACCTTAACCATGTAGACCTTCATTGGTTTATTAGGCTAAGCATCCACTAGTCTCATTATTTGAGATTTTAAACTATGTAGAACAAGAGATGATAGAGTTTGAAATAAGTGTTAAGGGCTAGATAAACCTCATATTCATTAATTATGCCTTTTATATCCCCTTTCATAACCTTTACTTCTTGTCAACGCATGTATATATGTTAATAAATAATCAAGAACGGTTTTAATTGGTTTGTAGTCTCTTATGCATTTTTGACTAATCATTCGTGGTTGGTATAAGTACGTCTTAAGATTCTAAGTTAGAACGTTTTATGTGTACTAGACTTATGTCATGCTTAATACTTAGCGGGTGTTTTTCCTTTTATTTCTTTCAACTTTCTTTGTGAGGAATAAAGAAAAATAAGAGCGGCTTGAAAAAAATGAGTGGATAGAAAAAAAAAGAAAAAAAAAGAAAAAAATAATTGTACAAGACTCCCAAAAGGGACAGTGAAGTGTTAATTATAGTAGCTATTAAATTCCAATATTACTCTCACAAGGGTCACGAGGATTTAATACTTGCTCCAATCCAATATTACCTTGACGGGTTACGGGGTTGAAGATCCAAGGTCTCAAAAAGGCGGCGGATATAAATTATTGTGTGAGTTTTATTTTTCTTTCCTTAGCGAGTGTGTAGCTACTTATTAATGCATGACATAAGGATCTTACACATAAGGCGAATGACTTATTACTCTTGAGTCGGACTTATATCAATTGTGGGCGGTTTTTCGAGTATGGATAAGATGATTACTTAGGATTAAAACCATGCTTCCTTATTTTGAGATTTTACATTTCTTATATTTCACGCTTTAAATAATGACAAATTTGCTCTCAAGCAACTTGCTCAAATAATAACCGGTCTTAGAGGCATAATAAGTGGGTATGAGAGTAACACAATTAATCTATATGAATGATTTGACGCACTTTCACTTGTGGATAACAATGATCTTGTTTTTAAGCTTGGTATGGGGAAAGTGAAACTTGAGGATGATAAGTGTTCATGGTACCAAAAGCCCTAATCTAAGTCATTGATATCTTAATGAGTTATTTCCATCAAAACCATTTCAAGAAAATCCAAAAATATATAAACAGAATTATTTTCCTTTGCATTGCATTGTATAAAATCAAAATCATGCATCATATAGTGTAGAGTCATATAAAAGCATTTCATATTGGCCAAGGTGGATTAATTATGAGAAAAGTGTAAATTGGTACTTTAAAATGTGGCATTGCATGAGGTCATGGCAATGATCAAGTGTAGGGGATTTGATATGAGTGAAATCTCATATCAATAATACCACAAATCACCATAAAACACAAAGCAAATACCTAACTTTTATATATAAAAGCATTATTATGGGGTATGTTTTGTGTTTGTGCTTGTATAGGTAACAAAGATACAAATTTGGAGCAAACAAGTGAAATCAAGTTTTAAAGATAAAGAAAAAGACAAAAGAAGGATCAAAAGTGACAAGCCTTGCAAAGAAAAGGACATATCTTGACAACTTTCATAAGATGAAGGACTAAAGTGCAACTTTGAGAAAGTCAAGATCAAAGTCAAATCTAGTCAACCTTCAAGTCAAACAAGTAAAAGGGCTTCAAATGTTCAAGATGAAAGTCAAAGGAATAATTATGCCAAGAAATGAAGCTTGGAGCTAAATTGCACAATCTGCTAACTACAAGGACTAAAAATGACAACTTTGAAGCAACTTTGTTACTTGATCCGTGTTTAATATAATCAACCAATGAGAGAGGAGGATTAAGCTTACACGGATTGCCAAACAATGCCACCTCACCCACTACTGCCGTCTTTCCATTAAATGCCCAATCACAACAGTGAGGCGCACTCACACTCCACCAACCAATCATATTTCAGATATAAGATAATGATTCGAAACACTTCTTCTACTCCAATAATAACATGCCACGTTGCATTTTCAAACTTAAAACGAACCCGAACTGAGATCAAGCTACACTACATTTCAGAGAAAGGTATCAACATGAAAGTTGCTCATTTTCAAGAGAGGAACACAACGGAAGCAACCAATTAGCTTGAAACTTACTCAATCAAAAACCCCCAAATAGAGTTCTTCAACGGCTATGAGAAATTGAAAGATTTAAGCCACGTGGAAGGAATCTATTGGTTGCAACACGTCACCAGACTCCAACTCACAAGATCCCAACCTCTATAAATACCTAGTCAAGCTTTCATTTCATGTATGTAGTTAGTGTGTGTTTTTTCACGCACTTGTAGAATTCCCTCTCTTTTCACTTCCAATTCAGTTAGAACTCCTCTTAAGTGACTGACAATCACTTAAGAGGTAGTTAGTTGGTTGTAACAGTCTTGTAACAGATTTTTCCACCATTAATGAAATTCAACCTTCACTTTCACTCAAATCTTATTCATATACCTGCATAATCAATTTCCTAGTGTTACTGTGTTGTTCTTTTGATCATCCATGATCAATGGAACTTGATTGATGCTTTGAATACTATTAGCTGGTTCAGAATTGATTTGCAGTACATTTTCAGTACATTTGTAGCAGTGTAGCAGGGGAGATGATTGTAGCAGATTATGTTGTTGATATGATGGTGATTGGTTGTTAAATCATGCTGTTTGTTGATCTTAATAAGCTCAGCGCTTATTACTCCATCAAAGGAGGCTTCAATAGCTAAAAGTAACTCATTCTTGTTTTAAATTCCTCTCAACAGTCTATGCATGCTAAATACCTAGTGTAGCTCTTAACTGTTGAACTAAAAGTGTGATTAGCTTATTTGTAGAGTAATCTTGTTGATTTGATAGCTTACTTGTATTTTAACAGCTTTTCATTCAGATTTCACTTGTTCAATTGGTTTTCATCAGTCCTAGTTTCAGTATTTGCTCACTTCTAGTTTTTACATATAAACTAGCTTGTTTTTTACTCAAAACCATTTCATTTCATACACTAAACAAGTCTAGATAGGTGTTTTTAGCTGTCATACATTTGTACTCAAAAAGCTTTTGAAAAAGTTCATAATAAGCTTTTTAAGTGGTGTTTGGTTTTAGATCAATTTAGATAATAAGCTTGTTAAACCTGTCATTCTAAGTTCAATTATACTCAATAAGTGAGTATAAGTCTTTTTGGTCAAGTTTTGTAGTCAAGTAAATGGTCAAACAGGCAATTGACCTTGAAAAACTTCGGGTCAAGTCTTGAAAAAGATTTCAGTTAAAACTTTCCAACTTTGATTCCTCACCATTAATTTGTTTCTTGATGTTTTTAGCTGAAATTTGTTTCCACTTATAGCTTAACATACAGTCTTTCAGTTTTCATAAGGAAATTCTACAGTATTCAGATTTGATTTAGTTATCAGCTTAATAATAAGCAACAAACCAATTGTTAGTTTCTATAATCAAGAGCATTCTATTTGTTCAGTTCTTCCAATCTACTTCATTAATCACTTGATATTCTTTCACAAATCCATTTGCAAACTTGTCCTTAGTAGTTTCTGAGATTTTGAGCTTTTTGATATTTTTGGTCAACTTTGGTCAGCATAAGCACTTTTGGCTTACTTTGAATTCCATCTTATTCTGTTGATGATTTTCAAATCTAAAAGACATTCCAAGCTTTGTGTGACTTGATTAATCAGTTTTGAAAAGAAAATCAGCTAATGGATGGCTAGATTCGTTTTGAGCTTATTGTGAGCTTATTGAAATAAGCTATCCAGAGATTTAGAAGCTTTTAGACAAAATCCTTTTACAAGTCTAGTTAAATTTTAGTTTTAAGCACTTTGGTGAAAACCAGAACGTTTTTAGTTGAGAAATAAGCTCATTCTAGCTTATTCGAGTGCTTAAGCCCGTTTTGTGAAAAGTTACCCTTTTAATTGCATTTTGGTCCTTTGTTTTTCATAACCTTTGTAATCAGCTTTGAAAGTTTAAATTTTCTAGGGTTTGCAGTAGTTGGTCCCTGAATTTTGGTTTGTTGTAAAATTGGTTAGTTAGTTTAGAGATTTGTTAGTTTGTTGCACTTGTTTGTTATAATTTTCACATTTGGTCCTTATAGTTTCTGATTTTGCATTCTTAGTCCCTATATTTTCATTTCCTTTACATTTCAAGCACTTTTACCTTTTATGCATTCAATACTTGTACTTTGTGAATATTTTGTGGTAATTGCACTATGTTTTACGGTTAAGTAGATCTATAATATTTTCCATTTTTTACGTGTTTTGTCGAATTGGACATAGAATCCAAATAACATTTTAACAACCAAGAACAATTTCAACTTGATATTAGTGGGCCTTTCAATTTGTCTTGTGTCGAGAAAAAACGAACTTGCAAATACTCAATATTACCGGCAGCCACTGACGTGGCCCGGCTAGCCATTGCTCGACCAAACACCACCGGCTACTAGCCGGTGGTTCCCCCTGTTCTCGTTGCGGTTCCCACTGAAAAGGCAAAACAGCCACTGGCTTAAGTCGGTGTTGTTGTTGCTGCTGCCGAGACCCACAACAAACCACAAGGCCACCCCGACATGAGTCGGGTTCTTGGTTCCCTGCGACCGAGCCACGAAGACCACGTCGAGACCACAAGGTCTTGGTTGTTGTCGAAACGCGAGACCACCGAGAGATTTGGCTCTCGGTTTGCGTGCGTCGGCCGAACAACCCCACCAAAACCCATTTTTATTACATGTTTTCTTGGTTGATCTCCATTTAACATGTTTAATTATGTTATTAAATATAATCATGAACATAACTAAATAAAATAAAATAAAAGATCAAGGTTTCGATGTTTACCGAATACGTGATCGAATGAGACTAAGAACACCAACACGAATGACCCGAATTCAACAATCAAAATCAACCCAAACACCCTTTGGTGTGTCTTGAAGCCGGCGGCAAGGAGAGGAGAGGAGAAAGGCTGGTTTTTCTTTCTGTAAAATTTTATGTGTTATGTTTTCCTGTGTTTTCCTTATCCATTAATTTAGTCAAAAGTCAAATGTGTTGGGGCCTTTCTTCCCTCTCTTGTCCGCGGCTACCATAGCCCACAAGGAGAAACCCGAGCTTTGTTCATGTTTAATAATTTACGTGTTCATTCGTTAATATATTCGTGTTAGTTCATGGTTAAATGTTCGTGTTATAACTAATACTTATACGTAATCACTATTTATCGTGTAATAATAAATATATACGTAGTTCACACGTTCGCGTTTTCATGTTCGTGATCATATGCTTGTGATTATAATTATTATGATTAATAATTATCGTGTATTAATACGTACTTAATAATTATCGTGCACTAACACGTACGTAGTTTTTGAATTTAATATTCGTGACATGTGTTCATGACATAAAAGGAATGTTTAAATTGGTTCGTATGTTTACGTAGTGTAGTGTTCATGGAATTTATATACGGTATTTACAGCATAGCCATCACTTACCACTCTTGTGGCATTTAGATGTGGGTTTTACAAATACCGAGGTAACACTATATATTAACCGATGCACGACTGTGCATACACACATATATAAGATTACATCCGCCATTAACGTTTGCAACCTATTCACAACCATCCTCCTTTTTCGCACGGACATCCACTTTTACAGGTTAGATCACCGGGCCTTTCTCTATATTTATATAAAACATGGTTAAAGACGTTCCCACCATCACATCCGTGCTTAACATGTTATCAGCGGATAAATTGACTGATTTTTGTTCTGAGTATTACATACCCGATAGTCTCCATCCCACCCTACGTGGCCCTGGTGACGCCATCACCGACTTTCCACGGGGAAAGATAGGGTTGTATACTCGCTTTTTCGATGCGGCTAACTACCGCATACCCTTCTCAAGGTTCTTCGTAGAGCTATTAACATACTATGATGTCCATATAACCTAGTTACATGCGATTGTCGCATGTAAAATTAGCCAATTTGAAATCCTTTGTCATACCCTCAATGTAAATCCAATTGTGAACCTTTTTAGAGTCTTCTACGTGCCGCAATTAGTCAACGGCTGGCTATCATTTAAGAAACGTCCGGGCAACTCCCCAACTTGTTACAACAAAGCTTTAGACTCCTTAAAGAACTTGTATGACCGGTTCTTTTTTATAGACGCAGTCATCTTCCCTTTCCCGTTTTTCTTTAAACACTATCCGCACGGATAAGCTTCCCCTAGTAGGTACATATAGTGCTAGATACGTACATGAATTAGATACACACCGCACAGGGTTCCACAAAAAATTGCCAGAATCCTTGTTGTGCTTAACAGGGCTAAGCCGTAACTACTATGGAAGATCAGATCGTTATCCCGTATTTTGGAGACGCTGGAACGAGGGTGGGTATAACTGTTTTTATATGAATGTATGATTACTTATTAGCCGTAGCTAACGAATAATTTGTTTTTGTAGAAATGAATCTGTTTGGACTTATCCGCCAGGGAGATCCCAAGCTGGTCCTTGAGGGAACCCGACCAAGATGTGAAGACGAGCCCACACTCCTTGATTCTACTAGGAATATCACCGTCCCATTGGATATGGTCCCCGGCCCCCACTCTGACATGGAACAGTCTCTCATCGAGAAGTCTCCATTAGACTTTGATAACGAGGATGGGGATCACAACTTGCTTGACCAAGAAGCCGGGTCATTCGCGCCACCTCATACCACCACCCAAATCCATGAAGAACAGGGCGACAACATCGAAGGCACGGACTAGGAGCATGAGGTGCTGTTTGAGTCAGGGGACGAGGCAGCAAATGGCCAAAATGCCGAGGCACCCGTCATCCCAACCACCAGGAGGCGGAAGTCCAAGAAGAAGCTAAAAAAGGTAGTACAACAAGTGGAAGTGGGGAATTCAATGGCCCTATCAAAAGATTACGGCCAGACCACCCCCAATATCAAAGTGGTGGCATGGGCACGACCCAAACTTCAGGTAAGCCGCAGGACGCAACCAGTGGACAACAACAAAATGAGCACGCAAATCTTGAACCCGAATCCTGTCACTGCCATTCCGCCTACTGAATTAGAGTTGGCCAAAGATACCATGTACGTGCCAAATCATATATCTTGTATGACTTTATCATATGTCATCCGCGACACTAATGTATTGGTGTATATATAGGAATACTCATTCTGATGCCACAACCAACGAAGGCAACACGACAAAGGAAAGGTACCTGATACTGAGACAAATACCAAGGTTCCCTCCCCAGCCGTGGAAGAAGCCACACCCTCTCATCCTAGCACAGCCGATGAAGATCTTATGGAGTACGACCCAGCGCCCTTTTTCTGCCCAAGGTGGAATCTATCCACGACGGATAGGCTAAGTACTCTAGAAGCCTGCAAGGACTTCATGGATCACGTTACGCCTCCGGGTCTTGTAGCGGATCTTCGTGAACTAACACATGATGACCTCATGGAGGAGTACAATGTGTCATCCGTGCACCAGGTTACAATTGGCATAGCTATGCGGCACATAATCGAGGCGGCCATACGTCATATCCAAAGTATGGATAGAAGGATCGTCCGTAGCGAAAAATTAGTCGTGCAACATGAAGCAACAATCACATCCCTACGGACAAAACTATCCACTGCTAAAGCCACCATCAACAAGTAGGCAACTCATGTTAGCACCCGTGATACTCGCATTGCCGAGTTGGAGGCCGAACTCGAAGCCACAAACGGCAAGGTATATATACACCCCTTGTATTTAATAAATTTCGTTTATTATTTATTCTTTCACATACACATAAGTATCCTCCCATTAATGCTGACCTAAACCTATTCCTGTAGGTAGCCACGGCTGAGGTGGCCACCAAGGCTATGAGCGACCAAGCAACCGCACTCTCTAAAGAGCTTGACAGTATGCGAATAAGCTGCGAAGAGACCCTGAATGCAGAATTCCTTAAGCTCAAGGAGGAGAGACAAAGGCAAATTGATGGCCACCTAGAAGGGATGAACACCCGGCTAGACGCCCTGGCCGTTGATTTTGATGAGGAATTATACCCTCATATGCTCACGGCCATAGCTGGTCGTAGGTAGATGGTTGGCCGTGGCATGAGACTTGCTGTGATGAAGATAGCAGAGTCGCCTGAAATGATGCAGTCATTTGCTAACGTTGTGTTTGACGGTATCGATCGTGGTAGGCACGAGGGCTTGCTAGCAGGAGTAGAATGGACTGGCAAAGGAAAAGAAACAAAAGATCATACCTATTTCAAACCGGACGCAGGAAAAGTAATGACCCAATCCATGAATGCTCTTAGGGACGTGAAGTATCCCCTGCTTGAGGAACTATAAGCACTCAAAGACGCTCCCATTGATAAAACTATGGAGCAGCTACATCTGAGCATGGACCCGGAGTCACAAGATGCTCCCAGCGGGCGGTTGGAACTTCAACCTCA
This sequence comes from Glebionis coronaria, assembly GCA_025667525.1. Classification (NCBI taxonomy): domain Eukaryota; kingdom Viridiplantae; phylum Streptophyta; class Magnoliopsida; order Asterales; family Asteraceae; genus Glebionis; species Glebionis coronaria. Next base: position 569,600 of record JANFOE010001007.1, read on the forward strand.
CACAAGCCAACTCACGATCCCTCTCTATGCTGAAACTCCTCCTGCCAATGACCCATGGGCGTTAAAGGGAGAAAAAACATTATAGGAGGCCATCAAATTCAATCTAGCCCGAGCCCGAGGTAGAAGAGGGGACCGCCTTTTATGCCGTGCACCCACTGCCGGATCCCCCCATCCGCCACGATCTGATGGCATAGCGGTGTCCGCTCCTACTCGACCTGTCCTGGCTTCTCTTTTGGAGGATGGGTCTACTCTGGCATCCATCACTGAGCAGAGGAAGGAATTAAATGAGTCCATCCCCCTTCTTAATTTGTAATCTAGAACAAGGTATCCTTTTTAACAATAGCACTTGTAATATTATTTTGAATTCATTCGGCCGTGGATGTCTATGGCACTTTTATGTATGTATTTTGAAACTTGTATTTTGAATATTGTTTATTAGATAATTATATATCCATGCGTGATGTATCACGGCTTATATAAAGACAAAGTCTATATGTTACTAGACCTGCACTGTGTGGCTTTATCATGTCCGGCCTTTCATAAGTACGGTACGTTTAAACTTATTACCACGTCTTGTCAATAAGGTGTCTAGTAAGGATGCATGATCCGTGGCCGCAGGGGTTGCATCCCTCTTATGCAACAAGTTGGATTATTAGGTTCACTCAATCCTCTTGCTTCGCATGGAAACGTATAGTACATGTATGACTGATGAATGCACAATAATGATAAATAACACTAAACACACAAACAATAATAAGTAAACTTAATTATAAACGAAATATGGTTTGAACAAGAACAAGCCGTGGATCTAGCTAGGCACCACGGCGCTTTATTATCAAGGTTACGTTTTTTGACAGAATGATAAAATCCTAAGACAAATAAGACCTAGAAAGATAAAAGACAGAATTACATGGATCTTTATTGGAGATGTCTACAGCTAGATATCCATGCGGAGGTCGTGGCCTATTAAAGATAGCATTTCTTGAGATTGCAGATGTTCCATGTACGATCCAAGTCACGGCCATCCATGTCGCGTAACTTGTAAGCGCCTTGCCCTAAAGCTTCCACAACCACATACGGTCCTTCCCACTTTGGGCCTAGTTTCCCTGTGTTTTCCACGTGACTCGCCTTGTTAGCACGATAGACAAAATCACCCGGTCGGAAGGAAACACTCTTAACTTTAGAATCATAGTAAGATTTCATTCGCGCCTTAGCCTAAGCTTCATTGATAGATGCTAATTCTCTTTTTTCCTCGAGCAAGTCTAAGTTGACCCTGAGTTCCTCGTCGTTCGTGACGACGTTAACTTCCGTTGTACGGATTTTTGGCATTCTAAGTTCTGCCGGTATGACTGCCTCCGTACCATAGGCTAATGCAAACGGAGTATCCTCATTGGCAGTTTTTATCATTGTTCTATGCGCCCATAAAACATGTGGTAGCTCGTCTACCCACTTGGCTGTTCTTTCATCTAAGCGTGCTTTGGTACCTTCTCCTAAGCTTCTATTTGCTCTTTCCACCAAGCCATTGGTTTGCGGATGCTTGACGGATGCGAGACGCCGCGTGATGTTCAGCGCGGCGCACCAATCCTTGAATGGGCTCTCCACAAACTGTTTTCCATTATCCGAGATAATCTCACCTGGAAAGCCAAAACGACATACAATGTTCTCCCAAACAAACTTTTTTACCTGTTTGCCCGTGATTGTTGCGACTGCTTTAGCTTCAATCCATTGAGTGAAGTAATCCATGGCCACGATCAAAAACTTAACACCCACGGCCGCAACAGGAAAAGGTCCTGCTATGTCGATCCCTCATTTGTAGAATGGCAATGGGGCTGTGATAGGTTTTAATTCATGTTGTGGATGGCGCAATACCGGCCTTTGTACTTGACAATCACTGCATTTGAAAATTAAGTTGCGCGCATCTTGGTGCATAGTGGGCCAATAATACCCCGTGCGTAATTCTCTTACCACCGCTGACCTGGGGTCGGCGTGGATGGCAAACGACCCTTCATGGATTTCACTTATCACATAACTAGCTTGGCGTGGTCCGATGCAGCGTAACCACGGCTGCAAGAACGACCGTTTGTATAAGATACCGTCGCGTAGTTCAAACTGTTGCGACTTCCTACGGATACGGTGTGCCTCTGTTTCATCCTCAGGGAGAGTCTCGTCTGTTAAGTAGCTGATGATTGGGGTCATCCACGTAGGTCCTTCCTCATCAACTATTGTTGCGACCTCCTCCCCTATGATGGATTTAACCTTAAGTATTTCAACCAACACTTGCTTGGACAAGTGGGCAAAGCTTGTAGATGCAATTTTGCTAAGAGCATTCGCCTTCTTATTCTCACCCCTTGGCACTTGCTTAATGGAAAACTTTCCAAAGCCGGCTATGAGTGACTTAACCTTTTCCAAATATTGGATCATGTTGTCCTCTTTAGCCTCATACTCACCTAGGATGTGATTTGCGACCAGCCGTGAATCCACATAGGCCTCAAGGTTACGTACGCCCATTTTGGCTTCTATTTTCAAGCCTGCTATAAGCGCTTCATACTCTGCCTCATTGTTTGTGGCTGTGAATTCAAAGCGCAGGGAATAAGTGAATTCCATGCCTTCCGGATTGTGAGTATGAGACCCGCTCCTGACCCATCCGTACAGGAAGATCCATCGGTGAACAAGATCCACGGTTCTTTTGGAATTTCTTCCTTTGGGACCATAGGTACGTCCTTCTCGGGTTTCTCAATAATGAAATTTGCCAAGATTTGACCCTTGACGGTTGTCCTTGGTCTATAAGAGATGTTTTCTTCCCCGAGCAGGACGCTCAACTTCTGTAGTATTCCAGCCATGTTTGGCCTTGAGATGATTTGTTTTATTGGCTGATCCTTGATGACCACAATTCGGTGCGCCTAAAAGTAGCGACGCAACCTTTTTGCAGCATAAACCAATGATAGGACCAACTTCTCCATTGGAGAGTAATTCAGTTCTTGTCCCTGCGATGCTCTTCTTATGAAGTTAACTGGAGTCTAGACTGAGTCCCGAACGGTCATTAGGACGGCGCTTATTGCTCCGTGCGTAGCGGATAGGTATACGATTAGCTCCTCCTTGGGTCGCGGGGTGACTAGCATGGGAAGAGCCGCTAGGTGCTGCTTAAGCTATCCAAATGCCTCCTCTGCCTCCCTTGTCCAACGAAAATCCCCTTTCTTCAAACACTTCTGGAGTGTTTTAAATAGAGGAAGTGACTTCTCTACGGATTTTGATAGAAACCTGTTTAGCCTGACCAACTTTCCGTTAAGTGATTGCACCTCCTTCAATGTCCGGGGAGATGGAAATTGTATCACGGCCTTAGTTTTCTCCGGGCAAGGCTTGATGCCATTTAGGTCTATCATGTACCCTAGGAACATTCCTTCGGTTGCTCTAGAAGTGCATTTTTTGGGATTCAACATCATGTTGATTTTCCTCAAAGTATCAAATGTCTCGTGGACGTCGCGGAGGAGCTCATCTTCTGTGTGGCTTTTTATAACCAATTCGTCAATGTATACTTCAAGGTTACGGCCAATCTGTGAGTCAAACGCTTTGTCAACAAGTCGTTGGTATGTCGTGCCTGCGTTCTTGAGCCCAAACGGCATTTTTGTGTAACAATACACGCCCTGATTGGTATGGAACGCCGTCTTCTCCTCGTCCTCCTTTGACATCTGAATCTGATGATAACCGTTATATGCATCTAGAAAACACTTAAAGAGGTATCCGCATAAAGATTCGACCTTCCAGTCGATTTCTGGTAGTGGATAGCAATCTTATGGACAAGCCTTATTCAAGTCTATGAAGTCCACACACATACGCCAGCTTCCATCGTGTTTCTTAACCATGACCGGATTGGAAAGCCATTCGTGGTAGTAAACCTCTCGCATGATTCCTGCTTTCACCAGCTTTTTTACCTCGTCTAGTATAACATGGCTTCGTTCTGGGGCTTGGCCGTGCTTCTTTTGTCTCATGGGAGGATATCCTGGGCGAATCTGAAGCTTGTGTTCCGCGACCGAGCGTGGTACACCCGTCATATGCTTTGGTTCCCATGCGAATACATCAAGGTTTGTCTTAAGGAGGGAGCACATGGCGTTCCTACCTTTATCGGAGAGAGTTCCCCAATGGCAACCTTTTGATCCGGGTAAGCAGGATGGATGTCCACCTTCTAATTTGCGGGCGGTAATCCTTCCTTCTTGGGAGTTGGTTGTACCGGCGTTGTGATGGCATGAAATTCCAATGGTGGTACTATTGAATTATAGATGGTAACAACTCCCCCCTCGACCGGGATTTTTATCATTCTGTGCGTTGTGGACGAAACCACTCGTATGGCCAAGATCCCTGGCCTTCTGATGATACCATTGTATGGAGAGTGAGAGCGTATAACCATAAAGTTCATCCATGTTGTAGTTGAATGTTCTTTCTTTCCAATAGTTACTAACAATGGTAACTGCCCTATCGGCTAGATGGATTCCCCACTAAAACTTATAAGCGGCTACGTGGATGGCATTAGTTGGTTTTTGATTTTTTCCGACCGTAAATGTACGAAGCAATGTTCGTATAGTACTTCCGCGGACGAGCCTCCGTCAATGTACATGCGGCGAATGTCCTGGTTTCCAATGCTCTCCTCAATCCTGAGAGGTGCGTCCGCCACGTTGCTTGTAGTGATAGGAGGGAATGAGATTTCCTTACTGTGGGAAAATTTTTGGCTAATTTTCTGCTTTGTCCTACGCTGCCATGACTGAATCATGAATATGGTTGTGGGCTTGTCCTTCTGGAAGTCCTTCTTGTCATTCTTTTTGTTATCCTTCCCGTCCTTCCAGTCCTTAACCAGATGTTTGAGTTTTCATGACTTAATCAATGACTCAATATGCTTCTTGAGCTGAATGCGCTCATCTGTGTCGTGACCTTTGTCGTTGCGGAATTCGCAAAAGCGATTCCCCTGACGACGATCGTTTAGAGTTTTCATTGGGGGCGGCCTTGGAAAATTTTCCCCTTATGTTAGTAGGATGTCTCGGTATGTCATATTTAAGGGAGTGAACTTGTCGCTCGACCTCCCTCCCTTCGTTTGATTTTTGTAAACCAGACTCCTTCTATTACCTTGATTGTTTGATTGCCTCTTTGGTTGATAATTCAATCGATATCTTTGGCTTCCCTTTGTGGGGTAGGTCGCGGACACAGCCGTCTCTCCTTTCATAAAGTTCCTAACCCTTTTCATGAGTTCATCAAACGTGGTGGGACGCTTATCATTGAGGCGCCTGATTAGCTCCCTGTTTGTTATGGCGTGCATATAATCAGAGATCTTGAGGACTTCTGGGCACGCTCTTATTCGTGTCCATTCGTCTTTGAAACATTCTGTGAAATCCTCCGTAGACTCTCCGTGCATTTGTTTGACCGTCGCTAATGAGACTGGATCCGTCATACTTCTTTCGCTGGGTATAATTTCTTCTAAACGTCGAGCGTAGTTCATCAAAGCTGTTGATGCTCTGGTGGGGATGTTTTTCAAACCAGTCGCGGGCGTTGCCAATCAAGGTTGAATTAAACATTTGGCCCCATATAGGCATCAGCCATCGTTCAATTTTTGCTTGTACTGTGAAATCTTTGAGATGATCATCTGGGTCACCAGATCCATCATTGGTTTTGACACACGCTGGCATGCGGCATTTTTTGTCCTCGGAGTAATTCCGTATGCGGGTTGTGAAGGCATCTTCTCTCTCGCTACACCATAGTAGGGAGAGATCTTCTTCATCATCCGTGTGATAATGGGAGTGCCCGTAGCGTCCTCCTTCATCATCTGATGGTTCAAATGAAGAATACCTTGTCTGGCGGCGCCTTGGGTGGTAGTCATCCGAATCAGATCCTAAAGGATCATGATAGGGTGATCGTGCTCTGCCCATTCACTGGTTATGGTAGCCGCTTTTGTGAGAGGAGGTTGTAATTTTCTTCGTTCCAGAATCCATCCTCCTAAACACACTAATGCGGCGATTATCGTTTTGTGGAGTTTCCAACGTTGCGCGCCCTACAGATCCATTGGAATGATTTGGCTCCCCTTGCGTCCCTGCAACTCTTTCATGATTCGATCCCCTATGCGTTCGAAAACATTCTACGATTGAGGTAGTTCCTCCTGCGGAGGTTGTTCCTCGACCTGGTGCTTTCTTTTATGGGTACCACGTGCGGCGCTGGTAAAGTTGTGTCTGGATTGAAGGTTTCTCCCCAGATTAAACCTTGCCGTGATGGCCGGGATGATTCTATCAAAGTTTTTTATGAGCACGCCCTCAATGTCTTCATCATCGAGGGAATCGAGCTCATAGTCCATCTCCCTAGCAGGTGGCCTTTTCTTTTCCTTGTTGGGGCGTGTGGTGCTGGCCCCATCTCAGGATTGTTCAAAGTGAGAGTAGGTGGTGGGGTGTTTAGGGACGTGCCTACATCTCGAGGGGATTGAAATACCGTGTTGCGTCTGTTAGTCCCTCCTGCCTGCCCGGTGAGAGGTGGAGTAGGGGTGGCGGGAACATCTCCCCCTGACTTTTGGTTCTCCACATTGACATTCTTTAGGTTTCCCTGATAGGGGTTTCCCTTCTCATCAGTAGAGTTCGAGTTTAGTGTAGGGTCCCACGGATGGCGCCAACTTGTTGATACAAAAGTTGGATGGTCCTTATCTAACCCGAATTAGGCTTAATTCGGGTGTCTAGGGCTCTGGCTCTTGCACCAAGTAAACTTCGGTTTGGGATTTTGCACACTGGAAATAACATGTTGTTAGGCTTACCGTGGGAATGTATCCCACGATTAGACTCTAGCGTGAGAGTAAGTAATCGGTTAGGGTTAATGCTGAGTGAGATGTGAGAATGGTTTAGATCGTACCTTTGTGGAACCCTTGAGGGTTCCTTATATAGGCGGTAAAACCCTAGTGGGCTTTACCGAAGCTTTGACCCCAAGCAAAAGATAAGTACCATAATTAGCTGATTGTTATCTTCTAATTATGGTTAGTGTATATCATAGGGTAAATCGTAACCTTAATAAGATTGTGATTCTGTCTAACCCTCTACTGGACGTACCGGGCCGTGGGCCGCACATGGCACGTGCGACCACTATTCATTTGAGACCTATAGGCTCAAATAACGTTACTCCAACCCATTTGACATGGGTCGGATACAAGTAGTACCCGTGGCCCGGGTTATGACCCGGTTGGGGACTATACATCATCAATAATAGTTTATTGTTGAACAAAAAGAGCAGTTTCAATAATAATGTTGTTTGCATCTTAATGGTCCGAACAAGGCTAAAGCTCAAATGAGCAGTGTTTCTACATCTAATAAATTTTCATCTTTGTCCATGCCTGGTATTGACGAAGGGGCTCAAGTAAGCGAGGAAGATAATGAGGAGGAGGAGGGAGTCGAGGTCGTCTTTGATGAATCGGTGAATCTTCTCAATACTCATATTGGGGCAAGCACTCTTACTGGCTGATCGCATGTTGATATTTTATTATTTTCCTCGTAACTTTATGTTATCATCTTGGTTTTTGTCTAGTTTATATATTTCCAGTATTCTAGACTAGTTAATGTTTATGGCCTGTCGTAAACATTTTGTTTAACAAGCTGCCTGTAGCTTGCGGTTAATGTGGTATTTCAGCCACATTCCTTGTACTTCAACGCTTTTTTGGTTCTATTTACCGGGGTCATTGCTACCCTTTTACCAAAAAAAAAAATCATATATGACATCAGAGGTATATCATATATGATTTTACATTATGTTACGTTTTTTTTAATTATCATATATGATTCTATACAAAAGTTCATTTTTTTATGTTATGAACAAGTGTTTAATTATTAATTGTGCATACTCTTTGTTGTAATCATGAATTCATCAAATTCTTTGTTTAATATATCCAAGTTTTTCTTGAGTATCATATATGATAATGCATTATCATATATGATAGTGCATTATCATATATGGCTTAATTTAAGTGTTAGATGCATTATCATATATGATAGTGCATTATCATATATGGCTTAATTATCAAAACATCATGACATAGTACCAAGAAAGTTAAGCCATATTAACAAGACGTTGTACCAGATACGAAAGGATTACAAAATCGTCCATATACGTCAAAACTCCATTAGGAGATTAAAAGGAAAAAACAAACGATACGTTTTAAACGTAAAATAAAAAAATCATGAGCTTTTTCATTAAGCTTCTTGGCCTGTTGGATGCTTGTAATGTTCAACATGCCTTGTAAACAGCATTCTCTACACAAATAAGAAGTTTTTAATTCAATTTTCAAGCGCATATCGTGTATGATATATTTTATCATATATGATAAAATATATCATATATGATATTTCACTAACAGGTCATACTAAATTTGTTCAGCGAGATTAAGCCATAAAATCTTATAATTCATGAAAATAAGCTAATAAGTTAGCTTATAATTCATCATAATAAAGATGATGATAATATATAAGCTTATTCACATTAATCATATAATAAGTTACCTTATCATTCAACATGTTAAATTCACGTAATTTCTCAAATAAGCTATAAGAGAATAAGATGAATTACAAGCTTATTCACATCAAATAAGATAACAAAAATATGAATAAAAACATATCGAATAAACTTTACCTTATTACGAAGGAGATGGTCGATCTACAATGGTGATGATCGATGGATTTGATGTTTGTGATGATATATTTAAGATATGAAGATGTGTGTATGTGTGTGTTTTAAAGAGAAGAAAAAAACAAACATCGATCTATAGATCTGGGATGTTGTGGGAGTGAGAGGTGTTGTTAGGTGGGAGGGGTAAAATGACGAAAATACCCCTCGACCATTTTTTAATTAAAAAATACGGAGTAAGTATTAATAAGGGCTTTTGATTAAGATTAGATGAAAGGTAGGGATTGGTCCCCTTGTATCCAAGGGATACAAGGTATCGATATAACCTTTCTTATATTTTAATTAATTAGTTAAAAATAAAATTCTGATTATATCAAAAAGTTAAAAAAATAAAATTATATATTTATAGAAAAAGCAATACCATAGACAGTTAAGGCTGGAGGGAGTGGCTTGCATGCCACGAGCGAGACACAGAAACTCGCGCGTAGCCCCCATTACCTCAGCCAAAACTCGCGTGCGAGTTTCTCTCCTATAAATAAAACATAGCCGGACTCACCCAACGTAAGTTAAATGTTGGTGGGTCCCTCACATATTTTTTTCAAACCATTTTTCCTTCTTTAAATACTAAATTTTACCACACAATATTTTCACACACAGTTTTAATATTTTCACACACAACTTTCTGTTTTTTCAATCCTAATTTCTAAAATCAAAAACGGCATGCTCTTTTCCACACACTCATGACGAGATTAAGGCTATGCTTCAGAAACAAATAAATCAACAACATCGTCGCCAGGATGCGCTTACGACATTAGCTGAAGATTTTATTGTCGCGTACGAAGCTAATACGACAGTACGCACAACATGTGAGAAATGACGTGATCTTTCACCACAGAAACGTCATTTAATCTACACGTATCTAAGTAATCAATCTGATACCCATTTCAACATCTACGGATCTTTCTTTAGAAAGTCGGCAAAATTGGAGGCTCGAATTAAGAAAAATACTGAATGGCTGAATAACTTGTGTTCTTCATCCCAAACTCATATCGGTTCTTCATCCCGAACTCAAACAAATCATATCGGTTCTTCGTCACAGCAACACCAGCGCCGAAATGATTCTCCCGATCTACCCTTTCCAATTCCAAACGACTCAAATGGTTTACATACTGACAATGAGGTGTATCAACTATCCCTAGATCATAAAGTATTGAGACAAACACTGGAAGAAGAAGAAAGGGAACGAAGGGAGCTGGAGGCCCAAATTATGGCCGAAGAAGATGAAGAAGAAACAAGGCGTTGGGAATTACCTGGTCAGTTATCGGATTCAGATCTGGGAACTGACTAATCGTATTATTTATTTTTATTTTATCTATCTAGTAGTGTATTTCATTTCCTATTGTATTTGAAATCCAGTATTTTCATGTTTTAAATATGGAATAAACGTTTTAATTTTCGAATAAAAAATGTTTACGTTTACGTTTTTATTTAAGTTTTTAATTTACGAATTTAAATAATTAAGATGCAAATAAAATAGGATATGATTTACGAATTTAAGTTTTTATTTTACTTTTATTCCTTTTTATCTAACTTTTAAATATTCTTCATTTTACTTTATTTTTATTTAACTTTTATTCCAACTTCTTCCTATAAAATACCATTATTACTTCTCATTTCATCATATCATTGATGAGACTGCAATTATACATAGTCTCATCGTCCAAATCGGGTTTAAAACGGTTAAAAATGTCATAAAATACCCCAAAATATGCTTGTGTTTGTTCATTATGTATTTTTGGTACGAATATCGTGAAATCAACAAAATATTACAAGGAATCAAGCAAAAACGAACACGGGAAATGAAGCCGCACAAAGAACCGGGCCCGAATCATGAATTTCCATTGAAGTCCTTGAAGTTTTGAAGATTGTCAAGATTGGTCCCTCAACTTTGGAAGACTTGTCATTTTAAACCCTTGTAAAACTCAAATATTGCATTAGGGTCCCTAAAATGATGAGATTATACAAGAAAAGCCCTTGGAGAATGATCAAATTGCATTTATGGTCCTTGAAACAAGTTTGGAAAAGTTCTGTGGCAAAAGTTGGAAAATACAAACTTGGTTATAAAGGGAAATTTGATAAGTGGTTGCCAAACTTATATTGAAGAAACTTTGGGAATCTAGGGGCTGTTATGGGCAGACAAGCAAACTTCACTCTTCCAACCAGCAACTACCACCTCACCTACTATCACCCTTCCACCAATCACACCTCACCACTACTCCACGTCTGATTCCCACTACTACACTCTTAATAACAGATTTATTAAATTTGTTTAAACTATAAACTTTGGAGGTAAACATTTATTTAAACCCCTAACTAGATTAAAATCCCATATTCATCACCCCTAACCAAGACGAACCCTAATCCTAATTGCATCCAAAACAAAGGGGGTTTAATTTCCCCCTTTCTAGATCAGCGATTAAGGGTGTGTTTATCAAAACCCAATCCCTAGACATTGGTCCCCTCCTGCCAACTATCCTCCCAAGGCCTCCCCTACCTCACGTTTTGCCTAGCAAACAAAGATGGCAGTCAAATCAACGAACCACAAGGGTTTCTTCTTCCCAAAGTCTATATTAAACGTCCAAGATTGATCAATTCAAGCTGGCATACAACAAGCATCACGTGAAAGCAGCTTTTGACCAAGACCATATTCAAACCAAAGGGCAATATAGGAAGATCATTGGCTAGGGTTTTTCATTTTGTTTCATATACTAGAAAGTTCAGTAGTGTAGTATAAATGAGGTGACTTGTAACTCATTTTCTCTTGTTCCAGATTTTTGTAAACCCCTTTTGACTAATAGTTAAAGTATCAAATTGGCCTTGCAATTCTGTGTTCATTTTTAATGTACTTGTTCTTAAATTCGTTTTGGCTTATTTCATTTTACTAAAGTTTGTGTTCAAAGAAATTGGGACCCTTGGAAGTATATAAGATCATAACATCTTGAACTTGACAACTTCAAGCTGTGGTGAGTATATACTTGCAAGTTAATGTTTGTTTAGTCTAGTTATCTGGATTTGTATAGAAACAAAAAGAGAAAAAAGGGAGAAAAGTATTTACAGATTTTTAATCCTTCAAGATTTTCACCAAAATCTTTTGTTACTTTTATTGTTAACAGCTCACTATCATAAGCTCTTCAATAAGCTCACTGACGTTGAGCTTATTTGTTAGTTTTTTTTTGGTAAAAGGGTAACAATGACCCCGGTAAATAGAACCAAAAAAAGCGTTGAAGTACAAGGAATGTGGCTGAAATACCACATTAACCGCAAGCTACAAGCAGCTTGTTAAACAAAATGTTTATGACAGGCCATAAACATTAACTAATCTAGAATACTGGAAATATATAAACTAGACAAAAACCAAGACGATAACATGAAGTTACGAGGAAAATAATAAAATATCAACATGGGATCAGCCAGTTGGAGTGCTTGCCCCAATATTAGTGTTGAGAAGATTCACCGATTCATCAAAGACGACCTCGACTCCCTCCTCCTCCTCATTATCTTCGTCACTTACTTGAACCCCTTCTTCAATACCAGGCATGGACAAAGTTGAAAATTTATTAGATGTAGAAACACTGCTCATTTGAGCTTTACCCTTGTTCGGACCATTAGGATTGCTAGACTGCTGCAACTGACCAGATTTAGTATTCAACTTCCTACTATTATTACCACTCGTACTTGTAGTATCCAAGTGAGTTTTTGGACGAAATGCAACCGTCTTACCTGTTTGGAAACCCTTGCTCAATGGAACACCTCTCGGAACTTGATTCCCTAAATTACCTTTGGGCTTCTTCCTCTTGCTTTGCACTTGTTGAAATCCATCATTATCAACATGAGTTGTCACATTTTCAACCGTTTTAGGTTTGACATTTTTTGGACAAGAATCAAAGGCATGACCAAAAATATTACAAGTATGACATCTAGGGGGTTTCCATTCGTATTCAACACGAATTAGTTCCTTAGTACAACCAGAGCCTTCAAGATCAGGGACACCAATAGTAACGTTATCTATAAACTCCGAATCAGCATTCATCTCAATAAGACAACGAGCAAAACTACAACGACCCCAAGACTCTTTGCACATATTATCAGTATAATTATCCATCATAATAAGCTTACCAAGAAACGAAGCAATTAAACTAATACCTTCCTCTTCAAAAACCTGTAGCGGGACATCATGAAACTTGACCCATACCGGAATTCGGGTTAGTTCCTCCTTTAAAAGATTCGTTTTCATAGTCCATTTCTTAAGAAAAATTGGTGAATTACGAACCATCCACGGACCACCTTCCAGAACCGCATTAAGACCCGCACTAGACCCAAATTGAAAAAAGAAAAAACCTTTCTCATTCATCATGATACGCTTAAGACCATGTTTTGCCCAGTTATTCTTAGAAAAATACTCAACCACAGGAAATGCAATCCTTTTACCAAGAAAATAACCATATAACGTGTTTTGGTAGCGAGTATTTACTTTTTCAACAACCTTCTTAGGAATAGAGATATTAACCCCTTCACAGACATTATCAGAATTAAACGAAGAAGAGACTGCATTAATACCTCCATTAGTAGACGTAACCATATCAGCTTCAAATATGCAAAGTAACTCCAGAATTTCTTTAGCCCGGTCATGTGAGATCAATTCCCACAAAAGATGTTTCTTCATTCTTAATTCATGCATAAATTCACCCGCATCACCAACCGTACAAATCGTTACACCAAATAAGTTCAAAACCTCATGTAGATTACACGGTTGCATGCCATTAATGGTTGCAGCCTTAGCTGCAAGGTCCAAAGATACATCATAAGAAGAGGAAACATTTGGAATAGAGTCATCTGTTTCCTTAGCCATTTGTGCTGAGTGCACACTCGAACCACTTGAACTGAGTGAAGAAGTTTTTCTAGTAAGATTCATATGGCGTTCAAACAAAACTTCATAATAAAGCATAGTGGTCTCCTTAGGTAAGGTAGACCATTTAGGAAATTTGTTTGCCTTAACACCATTTGCAAACACTTCAATGTCACGCACAGTATTCAAAGGAATAGAAAACAAATTGGATATCTCCTCTAACGTTACTAAAACCTTAAGATTAGACACCATATCCCTATCATTCCAACCTGTAAACAATGGCTTATCACTTTCATTGCTCGAATCCATGTTCAATCAAACACAATCAAATAGTAACTTCTTTTTTTTATCGTAAAGAAAAACAATAACCGAAACCTACTACCCAACTAAATAATCGATCGACTCTAAATAAACAAAACATAATTGACGCTGAAACTAAATTATAAAGCAGCCGACCACTCTTCAAAGGTCAGCCGACCAAATACTAAACAAATTAAGGTCAGCCGTCATCCACTAGCAACAATTTATTGCAGCAAACCTATGAAAGGTCAGCCGACAATATAGAGACAAGGACACTTAATTAAGACAAACCCTAAAAAAACCCTAAGAAAAAAACAAGTAGCCAGCGATAAACAAAGAACAAAAACACTTGCCGACAAGAAGGTTAAAAACAAAAGAACCTACAACCGTCCAATCAATAGACCAATGATGGCATGATTAAACGAATTGTAAAAGTTGAATTGTTGAGAAAAATCTTGCCGCCATAGATGTTTTTTAGGGTTTTTTAGCTTATTTGTTAGTTATTGGCTTGTTCTCTTTCTTGGTTTGCTTGTATTTTTGTAGGGGTCCGAATCAAGACCTACACTCTTTCTTTTCCATTCATTTGTTGAATCTATTTGGTCCCCCTTTGGTCTGTTGTAGTGTGACAGCCGCGGTTTTGAGGTTCGTCACTTAGTTTTATTTTGTGCTAGTTACGTGTCTTTACGTGTTTCTGTGCTAATTCGTGTTCATGAGCTCACATGGTAGTGACTATGAAGTGAGATGGTGTTATTTAGTGGTTTTACGTATACGTATATGTATTATAGAAAATCGTATTTTTACGATTTACGGTTTAGCATTTAGGGGTCTCGGAAGAGGTATTTAGTCACGGGATTATTTTTCGGGATGGTTTTAAGTCATTTAAGACTTAGTTATAAAGTTTATTTCAAAATTTGAGATTTTTTCTAAAACTGTATATTTTACGTCTTTTACGGTATTCGCGTAAAAACTGACTAGTTTTACGGTTTTGAGGTTTTGGAGGCTTTAGGAGCTGAAATAAATTAAGGAAAATTAAGGTAATATTAATAAGATATTAATTAATAATAAAATAAAGAGAAAAACGAAATTTAGGAGGGGATAGTTAGTTTTTATGATTAAAACAAAAAGGAAGGGAAAAATTTAAGGAAAGTTGGGTTTGGGTTGGGTTAGGGCTCACCCACATCCTATATAATGTATTATACTAAATCAAAATTTCGTTATTTTCTCCTGGAGACAAAGAAATTCGTGGGTTTCACATAAAATTAGGGTTCTTCATAAATATTGGGTTTTTTTTCATCTTCCATTAATCTAAAGGTAAAACCTTCATAATCCCTTTTTAATCTAATTGTTTTTAATGTTTATAAAATCATCTTATGATGGATTTAGGTTAGGGATTAAATAGAAATCTGTATTTTAATGATTTCATAATGATTGGATGGTTTAGGGCTTGTAATTAGTGGGGTTATGGGTAATTAATGAGGTTAATTTAATTAAACCCGTTTTTAAAAACTGGGCAGAATTTTGAGTCAATTGTTTTGATCATATCAGGAGTTCTACAAACTCTTATTTTGCGATCCAAGTATCCCTGAAAAGGTAATTGAAGTGTCTTTCCAATGCAAGAAATGAGAACTATATTGGAGGACGGGAAGTGGGTCAAAATCAGGTTAAAACAGTCGGAGGTCAAAGCAGTTTTGAAATCAGCCTGTTTTCTTTTTAAGTTTTGGGTTGTTTGGGGTACTTAGGGTTGCATTGGGACATTCAAACGAACATGAGAGATGGTTTATATATTATAGTAAGTATCTGCATCGGGGCTAAGATGGTGGGTTAGGGTAAGACCCCCTAATCATAACAAACTCATTGTATGTTTAAAGTCAGTAAAATCTGGATAGACGAAAGTATATATATATATATATCGGGGCCTTAACAGTAGCTTTAAGGTTGGGGCAAGTGGGAGGTGTTAGCTAACATATGTAAGGGCATAAGTATTCCCTTTACAGAGATCATGGGTGTATTTAGGTACGCGTTTGGCTTATAGTTTGGAGACCTAAAACTGTAACTGTTTTTGATAAAATGTTAACGGGGTGTGTTATGAAATAAAACGAGTTAAGGGCTTTATAGAGGGGTGTAATGAGATGCTTAGAGCACATATATGAGGTATATATATGGGAGAAGGTTAGATGTCCATCATAGGTTGATGAGTCATTTCAGTGTTTGGTTCATGTTTTGATTATGTGTTTTTGGTTTGTTAGCTTTTTGCTAATGCGCGGATTTTTGGAGAAGCTCAATCAGGTGAGTTTCATAGTCCCATGTTTATCAATGATTTTGACTTCCAGATGGGATAGAAGAGACACTGTTTTGTTATTTATAAATTATGATGTGAATGTTTTGCGTTGGTAATGGACTTGTGCATACTTATGTGATTAACTGCTAGTTGATTCTTGATTGTTTTATGTTTTGACTTGGTACCAAGGGGATGTTGACAAGGCGGGGCCTTGGGATTTGGTTCATAGGTGTTAGGATGCCTATGGGAGTATGGTTATTGGTAAGGCTAGGAGCCTTGGATTTGGATTTGGATTTGGATTTGGATTTGGATTTGGATTTGGATTTGGATTTGGATTTGGTTTGTTTAATCTTGAATAATAGTTGTTAATGCATGTTTGTATCACATTGTCCATATTTTTATTATTTGGTTATTATTCACAGCTGATGGTTTGGTTTTGGCGTTGGAGTCTAAACCTATGACTCTCACCAACTTTATGTTGACGTGTTTTAGTGTCTCTTTCAGGTGATAACGTGGTTAAGCATGAGAACATATGTGGCTAGGATTTGAGTCGAATAGGAATGCATTTAGAAGGAGATCCTTGTTCCTTCTTAGTTTATTTTCTTTCTGATTGTTTCAATAGTGATACTATGAACCTATATGTTGATTGTTAGTGTTATTTGTTTGTCTTGGGTAAGAGGTAGGACTGTTACCTACTTACCTAGACTCCTACTATGTTGAGATATTGTCATGACATTTGTGTCACCATTTATGACATTATATTTGCATTTTAGTTTTCTCTATAGAGACACCGTTTGTTGTGATGATATCCATACGTTGCACCCCATATTCCGCCATGGTGGGGTGTGACAGAATGGTATCAGAGACAGGTTATAGAGAATTAGGTTGCCTAGTCGCGTAGCGTAGTCTATAGCTTAAGGGTCCTTGCATATTGGCGTCATAGGAGTATGTGTGCATTTTATAATAATTGATGTGTTTGGATGTTATTTATTGTGATGTTTTGACTAGTATGAATTGAACAGTAGTAAGTTCATACTTAGCCACATGTTATTTTCTTTTCGGGTTGTGACTAGTGAAGGTTGAACCATAATCATCCACGCTAGTCATTGTTGTATTTTGGCTAAATTGTACATTATAGTACATAATTTGGTACATGGTGGTTTCTATCTTTTGTTGGGTTATTTTATGTACCTGGGGTATAGTATTTTTCTTTTTGAGGTTTAAGTCATATTCCCTAAGAATCATGTGGTGATTCGAGTTATTGGGAGTAGGTGGATATGAAGGGTTTTAAGCTGTTTCCACTCTTATGGGCGACATGACTTATAACTGATTATGTTTTCGTTTTGGATTTAGTCTATGCTGTTTTAGCTAGACTATGGATTTATGTATTTCAAGAAGTTTGACTATGTTATTTAAATAGTTGGAGTTTTAGACCTTATTGTTTATGTGGTTATGTGCTTAGGTGAGTTGATGGATTTATGTGTTATATGTTGTATTGATTCTTATAAGTGTCATCATAGGAGGGAGTGCATTGGGGAAAGGGTAATTGTATAAGTATGGTGGCCAACATAGTTATACAAGTACCACAACTTCAATGGGTTCTCAAGTATGATTGCATGAAAGAGGGTTAGTACATGCTTGTATATGATGAGATGTAGAATTTGGGTATACGTATAATATATGGGTTTATGTAATGGCTGCCTATGATATGGCTATTGTTCTTTTTGTGTTATATGTTTTGGATTATAGTTGTGTTGTGTGATTATCGGGTCACACGATATGGTTTGGTTTTGGAGGTGGGCTTTATGCCTTGTTGTGGCACGGTGAGATGGTGATTACTCGTATGGAAGAACGAGCGTATAAAGAGATTGATACTTGACATGTATGATAACGAGTATGTTTGGGAGATTCAATAGGTATACATATGCGGATGTATATATACTAATAGATGTTATGTTATGATTTATGGTCGTTCAGTAGTTATTATAACTTGAACGTACCTAGTGCTCTCTTGTGTTTAAACAATTTATTAGTGCTCGAGTTGGGTGGAGTTTCAACGACGTTTTGAATCTTTTGAAGTGTGTCTTGTAGCGTATTCTTTGAGTTTCGTATTTCACGTGTACGTTTTAAAATGGTGTTCTTGGTTTTAAGTCTATTGAAATAACTTGGGATTTCTTTTGAGATAATGAAATCTTTTGTATTGGGTCTTACATTTCTTTTGGTCGGTATATATTGAGAAAAAGGGGGACTTGGAAATCTGTTATAGGGTTAGATAGTTGGTTGTATTCAGTAAAATAAGGGTAAGGTGTTGGAGTCGTGTTTGAAACAAGATGTAACATAAGATTTCTTTTTAATCAACACTTATTTATTTCAAATTCTAAAAGACTTTCCTTAAAATAAAGCGAAGTAAAATTTCTTTCTACTTACATAGTTTATATAATTGGGTTTAACCGATTCACGTCATTTATAATTATTAATACAAGGTTAAATTGAGTTTATGAAGATTTCACATACAATTTTATCTTTCATTAATATAAAATTGTTTTGGTCATAACTTGTTCGTTTTTAAAGCTTTTTGGATGATTCAAAAGCCTAAAATTATGTACTCGAAACGTGCTTTTCAAATATTCAGAATGTATAGTCACGGGAGGTCAGTATCTTGGCCGAAATTATTGTACAAGTGTCGGGTTAAAGGTTGAGTTTGAATAGTAGTTTATTTTTATGACTTGGGATGCACGGGATACCTAGTTTTTGAGTTGAGTTTTGAGTTCGTCAAGAGGGTTATTTGTAGATTGTTTGAGTCACATAGATGTGGGAGGTAATAATAAATAAATAAATAAAAAGATATACATTCTTTTGGAAAAGTCGATCTTTTGCACGGTTTAAATAATATGTCGCGGGGTGTAATATGTTTGGTTGCCATTGGGTGTTTCTTGGATTATTTTTCGTTGTCATGGGTCATTTTGAATTGATACACGTTTTGGGTTTGAGTTTTCTTTTGAGTCTCATGGTTTTTGACTTGTTTTAACTGGTGCACGTGAAATGTTGTTAGTTATCCGTGGGTTTAATTCGTTGATCGTATCTGGTGGATTCAAGATGTAGTTTTGGTTTCGTATTGTTCGGGAGCGTTGAGGTAGTCGTATGAAAGACTTGGTCGCGCCTACACGATTAAGTAGGTGACCATGAGAGAACGGTCGGAATGCCCTTAGTGGGGAGGAAAAAAGTTCGTAGACGAACTAATGTGGTCATGAGGTCTCTTAGGAGTACCAAGGAGATGAATAGAGATTTGTGGGATACTAGCACAAGTAACGCGCCATAGAGAGTGTTGGAAGGGGATACAATACCTCACAGGTATTTATGATTGTTCGTAGGGCATGTAAGTTTTCCGAAAATTTCCTGAAATTTAGTAGGTTTGCCTATTACTGTGAGGTAGAACCATAAATAGAGCAAGTAGGAGAAGTGAGAGGAGTTGTAGTTAGTGCCTTTCCAAGGGAAATTGTTGATGGAATGATAAAAAAAAAACAAGAATTGTTAGAAATTGCAAGGAATGCAAGATAAAAGTTGAGTTACTTAGTAGTAGATTGGATGTGGAAAGCGATTGAGTGGTCTGATGAGAGGAAGTATTGGTTTTTTTTAAATGCGTGTAGAATTTTGCAAGTAGAACAAGGTAGAAATTTATTTGTATTGCTTCTAGGAGAGGGTGCAAGGAGGACGTAGTTGAAATTGCTAAGGATGTTGTATGAACGCTTTGGGTTTACGGTTATGATTTTGGCATCACCCAAACACTAGCGGTTTTCATGGAGTCAATGAATCGAGTGTGCATGAACGTATATAAACGAGTTGTCATCGGGAGCATCGACGACATCTTGACATCTGGAGTTGTTAGGAAAGGGAATTATACGTAAGATTTTTAAGTGTGAGTTTTAGGATTTTTTTTTTTGGTAAAAGGGTAACAATGACCCCGGTAAATAGAACCAAAAAAAACGTTGAAGTACAAGGAATATGGCTGAAATGCCACATTAACCGCAAGCTACAGGCAGCTTGTTAAACAAAATGTTTATGACAGGCCATAAACATTAACTAGCCTAGAATACTGGAAATAAATAAACTAGACAAGAACCAAGATGATAACATAAAGTTCCGAGAAACATAATAAAAGATCAACATGGGATCAGCCAGTAGGAGTGCTTGCCCCAAAATTAGTGTTGAGAAGATTCACCGATTCATCAAAGACAACCTCGACTCCCTCCTCATTATCTTCCTCGCTTAGTTGAACCCCTTCATCAATACCAGGCATGGACAAAGATGAAAATTTATTAGATGTAGAAACACTGCTCATTTGAGCTGTGCCCTTGTTCGGACCATTAGGATTACTAGTCTGCCGCAACTGACCAGATGTAGTATTCAACTTTCTACTATTATCACCACTCGTACTTGTAGTATCCAAACGAGTTTTTGGACGAAAAACAACCGTCTTTCCTATTTGGGAACCCTTACTCAATGGAACACCTCTCGGAACTTGATTCCCTAAATTACCTTTGTACTTCTTCCTCTTACTTTGCACTTGTTGGAATCCATCATTATCAACATGAGTTATCACATTTTCAACCATTGTAGGTTTAACATTTTTCGGACAAGAATCAAAGGAATGACCAAAAATATTACAAGTATGACATCTAGGCGGTTTCCATTCGTATTCAACACGAATTAGTTCCTTAGTACAACCAGAGCCTTCAAGATCAGGGACACCAATGGTAACGTTATCTATAAACTCCGAATCAGCGTTCATCTCAATAAGACAACGAGCAAAACTACACCGACCCCAAGACTCTTTGCACATCTTATCAGTATAATTATCCATCATAATAAGCTTACCAAGAAACGAAGCAATTAAACTAATACCTTCCTCTTCAAATACCTGTAGCGGGACATCATGAAACTTGACCCATACCGGAATACGAGTTAATTCCTCCTTTAGAAGATTCGTTTTCATAGTCCATTTCTTAAGAAAAATTGGAGAATTACGAACCATCCACGGACCACCTTCCAGAACCGCATTAAGACCCTCACTAGACCCAAATTGAAAGAAGAAAAAACCTTTCTCATTCATCATGATACGCTTAAGACCATGTTTTGCCCAGTTATTCTTAGCAAAATACTCAACCACGGGAAATGCAATCCTCTTACCAAGAAAGTAACCATATAAAGTGTTTTGGTAGCGAGTATTTACTTTCTCAACAACCTTCTTAGGAATAGAAATATTAACCCCTTCACAGACATTATCAGAATTAAACGAAGAAGAGACTGCATTAATACCTCCATTAGTAGACGTAACCATATCAGCTTCAAATTTGCAAAGCAATTCCAAAATTTCTTTAGCACGGTCATGTGAGATCAATCCCCACAAAGGATGTTTCTTCATTCTTAAATCATGCATAAATTCACCCGCATCACCAACCGTGCAAATCGTTACACCAAATAATTTCAAAACCTCATGTAGATTACACGGTTGCATACCATTAATTGTTGCGGCCTTAGCTGCAAGGTCCAAAGATACATCACAAGAAGAGGAAACATTTGGAGCATCTGTTTCCTTAGCCATTTGTGCTGAGTGCACACTCGAACCACCTGAACTGAGTGAAGACGTTTTGCTAGTAAGATTCAAATGGCGTTCACACAAAACTTCATAATAAAGCGTAGTGGTCTCCTTAGGTAAAGTAGACCATTTAGGAAATTTGTTTGCCTTGACACCATTTGCAAACACTTCAATGTCACGCA
This sequence comes from Glebionis coronaria, assembly GCA_025667525.1. Lineage (NCBI taxonomy): Eukaryota > Viridiplantae > Streptophyta > Magnoliopsida > Asterales > Asteraceae > Glebionis > Glebionis coronaria. The sequence continues at coordinate 591,490 of JANFOE010001007.1, forward strand.
CAGTATTCAAAGGAATAGAAAACAAATTAGATATCTCCTCTAACGTTACTAAAACCTGAAGATTAGACACCATATCCCTATCATTCCAACCTGTGAACAATGGCTTGTCACTTGCATTGCTCGAATCCATGTTCAATCAAACAGTAAACAAACAGTAACTATTTTTTTTTTTTTTTTATCGATAACCAAAACCCAGATTCAAGTTTAGGTCAGCCGACAGAAGAGGACAAGAACGAATTAAAGTTGCAACGATTGAAAGATTAATGAATTTCACGGAATAAAAAGGTCAGCCGACCAATTTAATAACAAACAATAAGGGTCAGCCGACACTTAACCAATTAAAATAAGATTCTTAAAAGTCAGCCGACTTAGAATTGAATGATGTTAAGTAGGGGTCAGCCGACCACTTTAACAAGAGAATCTTTAAGGTCAGCCGACTTTGATTTGAATGAGATTAGATGCAAACGAATGCTGCAACGATTTGCCGACACTAGAAGACAAGAACAATTCAAATTAAAAACAAACCCTAAAAAACCCTAACAAAAAAACAGGCAACCTAGCAACCAATTTAAACAACGAACAATTGAAAACACACAATTGCCGACAAGAATTTTCTAGGGTTTTTTCCTGCCGCCATGGATTAAGTTGGCCAGGACGAGTGGTCAGAGATGAAGGCATATCGAGGAACCAACAAAGGGCGAAGTGAAGAAGGATGAGGAAGCGTTTTGGAGACTAAAGAGGTGGATTGGATAATGAGCAGATCTTGACATTATTGGAAGGACTGGATGAATTCGCGAAGCATGACGATACGTGGAGCAGGGATTTGGACGCGTACGAGGACGACAAAGAAAGGCGATCGCTTATACGTTGCAGGAACTGAAGATTTGGAAGAACTGGATAGACTTAGTTAGTGGAGCTGGATTGTTATATCTGCCTAGATAGCTAGAGGCATTTGGGGTACGAGACGTAGAGAATGATCTATACAGATCATGAACGTCTCCAACATATATTTAATCATCTTGATTGAACATTTGGAAAAGGTGATGGGTAGAGTTAAGTGATGAAACAAAATTTGCAAGGCCAAGTACCATCTGGGAAAGGCAAGCATGGTTGATGAGACATGGAATAAGAAGAATGAAGTGAAGCTGAGACGAACTTGAACTATATGGGTGACGTATTAGGGTGGTTTGGATGAAGGATGTAGGTTGCACGAGTTGAGTTGTCTAAAGCAGAGAACGCGTCAACATGTATGTAGAGTGGCTTGGACAATCATATGGAGAAAAGGGACGTAGACTAGGAGTAGCTTAGAAAGGGCGATGTGAGGACGAAGTTGGTGGAAGGGATACATAATGGGGTGGAGGAATAAGTACGACGAGAGTTGGGTTATAGTCGATAGACTGACTAATTCATCTCATATTTAAAGAGGAATGATAAGTCACGTAGTTGAGAAGTTGGAAGGATTGCGTACGGATGTGATAGAATGGAGGGTTTTGCGTAAAAGTTAGCCTAATATGTGTGGAATGCCTTATGAAGGATTATGGCAAGGGAAGAAACGATGGGAAGCATCACATCGTGATGTATGGTAGGAGTTGAGGAAGAAGAAGGAAGTGTGTATAGAAGCGTAGCATGAATGAAATAAGTCGAGATAGGAATCGAAGGTAAAACTTTGGTAGAACTTAATGAGTAGAATAAAGCACAACGCAGGCTAATACTGTCGTAGGGTGGAAAAGGAAATGGCACTGGCCTATATTGATTGTTTGGGAGGCTTAGTATCCATAATCGAATGGATGAGGAGTTATAGGAGTGATGTGCCATAGGGACGAAGGGCTTGGACTAACTGAGATAACCGTCCTTTTGATGATGTGTATAGATCATAAGTTGATTTGGATTGGAAGAACTATGGATATGTGGAAGACCGCCATAGGTCACTTTATAAGGAAATTGGAATTTTTAACTAGTTTGGGGTACGGACTAAAGGGAGTTGATGAACATAATTGGATATGAGTATATCCAGCTAACTAGAAAAGGATGGGCTGGTGAGATATTTATACAACCATAGGAGTTACACTGAGGGCATGAGTGATTGATTTAGAGGGAGTTAGGAAACTCTTTAGCGATGGCTGAGTTTTCATAATGATAGTTATCATACTAGAAGTCGATAAATGCCATTTGAGGCACTATATGAAAGGATAGGGTGAGTTGTCCCCATTGTGGACTAGAATTGGTAAAAGAGGCTACTAATGTGGTAATGGTGTTTGTGGATAGAATGAGAGCAACAAGAGATGCTATGTAGAAAAGGAGAAAACCACTAGATTTAGTGACAAAGTTATGTAGGGAGTTTCACCCATAGTAACGGGTGGTATGATTTGGTAAAATGGAAGAGTTGATGTAGAGTTTTGTAGGTCCATTTATGATCTTTGGAAAGATCAGACTAGTAGCTTATGAGCATAGAATTACCTGGGGGGGGGGGAAGATGAGTGGTATACATGATATATTTCATGTATTGAGATTGGTAAATGTTGTTTGAGAATGCATATTTGCATGTACGGTTATTCGGGACTTGTGTTAATAAGAGTCTTTGTTTTTTCAAAGAGTCATTTGTGAGATTTATTGACTGTGAGGTCAAGAGTTTGGCAATGAATTTAGATATTGTTGGTTAGTATATGTGGTAATTTGAGACTTGAACTAAAGTTAACATGGAAATGAGAGGAGTTCGTTTAGAACAAGTATCCATATGTGATTTGTTGTTTGTGTGTTTGATCCTAAGGAGTAAATCTCAGGACGAGATTTCTATTAGGAGGGAGTGATGTGACAACCGCGGTTTTGAGGTTCGTCACTTAGTTTTATTTTGTGCTAGTTACGTGTCTATACGTGTTTATGTGCTAATTGGTGTGTATAGATTGTGGTTTGGATATCGTTTCCAGTACGGGGTACCTTGTGAGTGAGACGATGTGTGATGCTTTCATGTTCATGAGTTCACATGGTAGTGACTATGAAGTGAGATGGTGTTATTTAGTGGTTTTACGTATACGTATATGTATTATAGAAAATCGTATTTTTATGATTTACGGTTTAGCATTTAGGGGTCTTGGAAGAGGTATTTAGTCACGGGATTATTTTTTGGGATGGTTTTAAGTCATTTAGGACTTAGTTATAAAGTTTATTTCAAAATTTGAGATTTTTTCTAAAACTGTATATTTTACGTCTTTTACGGTATTCGCGTAAAAACTGACTAGTTTTACGGTTTTGAGGTTTTGGAGGCTTTAGGAGCTGAAATAAATTAAGGAAAATTAAGGTAATATTAATAAGATATTAATTAATAATAAAATAAAGAGAAAAACGAAATTTAGGAGGGGATAGTCGGTTTTTATGATTAAAACAAAAAGGAAGGGAAAAATTTAAGGAAAGTTGGGTTTGGGTTGGGTTAGGACTCACCCACATCCTATATAATGTATTATACTAAATCAAAACTTTATTATTTTCTCCTGGAGACAAATAAATTCGTGGGTTTCACATAAAATTAGGGTTCTTCATAAATATTCGGTTTTTTTCATCTTCCATTAATCTAAAGGTAAAACCTTCATAATCCCTTTTTAATCTAATTGTTTTTAATGTTTATATAATCATCTTATGATGGATTTAGATTAGGGATTAAATAGAAATATGTATTTTAATGATTTCATAATGATTGGATGGTTTAGGTCTTGTAATTAGTGGGTTTATGGGTAATTAATGAGGTTAATTTAATTAAACCCGTTTTTAAAAACTGGGCAGAATTTTGAGTCAATTGTTTTGATCATATCGGGAGTTCTACAAACTCTTATTTCGCGATCCAAGTATCCCTGAAAAGGTAATTGAAGTGGCTTCCCAATGCAAGAAACGAGAACTAAATTGGTTGTGGGGAAGTGGGTCAAAAACAGGTTACAACAGTAGGAGGTGAAAGCAGTTTTGAAATCAGCCTGTTTTCTTTTTAAGTTTTGGGTTGTTTGGGGTACTTAGGGTTGCATTGGGACATTCAAACGAACATGAGAGATGGTTTATATATTATAGTAAGTATCTGCATTGGGGCTAAGATGGTGGGTTAGAGTAAGACCCCCTAATCATAACAAACTTTTTGTATGTTTAAAATCAGTAAAATCTGGATAGACGAAAGTATATATATATATATATATATATATATATATATATATATATATATATATATATATATATATATATATATATATATATATATATATATATATATATATATATATATATATATATATATATATATATATCGGGGCCTTAACAGTAGCTTTAAGGTTGGGGAAAGTGGGAGATGTTAGCTAACATATGTAAGGGCATAAGTATGCCCTTTACTGAGATCATGGGTGTGTTTAGGTGGGCGTTTGGCTTATAGTTTGGAGACCTAAAATTGAGACTGTTTTTGATAAAATGTTAACGGGATGTGTTATGAAGTAAAACGAGTTAAGGGCTTTATAGAGGGATGTAATGAGATGCTTAGAGCACATATATGAGGTATATATAAGGGAGAAGGTTAGATATCCATCATAGGTTGATGAGCCATTTTAGTGTCAGGTGAGTTTCATAGTCCCTTGTTTATCAATGATTTTGACTTCCAGATGGGATGGAAGAGACACTGTTTTGTTATTTATAAATTATGCTGTGAATGTTTTGCGTTGGTAATGGACTTGTGCATACTTATGTGATTAACTGCTAGTTGATTCTTGATTGTTTTATGTTTTGACTTGGTACCAAGGGGATGTTGACAAGGCGGGGCCTTGGGATTTGGTTCATAGGTGTTAGGATGCCTATGGGAGTAAGGTTATTGGTAAGGCTGGGAGCCTTGGATTTGGATTTGGATTTGGATTTGGTTTGTTTAATCTTGAATAATAGTTGTTAATGCATGTTTGTATCACATTGTCCATATGTTATTATTTGGTTATTATTCACAGCTGATGGTTTGGTTTTGGCATTGGAGTCTAAACCTATGACTCTCACCAACTTTATGTTGACGTGTTTTAGTGTCTCTTTCAGGTGATAACGTGGTTAAGCGTGAGAACATATGTGGCTAGGATTGGAGTCGAATAGGAATGCATTTAGAAGGAGATCCTCGTTCCTTCTTAGTTTATTTTCTTTCTGATTGTTTCAATAGTGATACTATGAACCTATATGTTGATTGTTAGTGTTATTTGTTTGTCTTGGGTAAGAGGTAGGACTGTTACCTACTTACCTAGACTCCTGCTATGTTGAGATATTGTCATGACATTTGTGTCGCCATTTATGACATTATATTTGCATTTTAGTTTTCTCTATAGAGACACCGTTTGTTGTGATGATATCCATACGTTGCACCCCATATTCCGCCATGGTGGGGTGTGACATGTAAACCATCAACAAGGGTTATCTACACTTTTGATAAGTCCTCATAAGCTCCATAAAGCAAGAGAGAAGGCATCAGCTAGGGTAATGGCTTGAACCCTCTTTAGTTTTTTTTGCATGTTTATGAGTCTTAATTGAATCTGCTAGGCATATCTGTTCTTGTTAATTTAAGTTTTAAATCTAGGGTCATTGAGTATTTGGTGCATGTTATTTATGATTTTAAAAGACTTGGTGTTGATTTGCAAGAATCTCTTTTGAAAATCTTGTTAATCTGTTTTTAAAGGGGTATTTGGTTGTGTGGATTGCTGGGTTTGAGTGACACCAAACTTGAGTAATAATCAGTTGAACAAGCCCTAATAAACATTTTATAAGTATTTTAGTTGTCCACTTAAGTTTATTAGATTCGTTAACAATGGCAGAAACCCTAATTTTTTATTCTAGCCGCCAAAACTTCTAACCATCCTTTCTTATTCGTTTTTTAATCTTAGTTTCATCTACCTAATCATTATTAGATTCGTTTTTGTCAACAGAATCTTAGATTGTGTTGTTTAAACGTTTTTATTCTGATTTGTAGGAGATTCTTAGTGTTATTCACGTTTTTTAAGGGCTGCTTACGGTTTTGTTTCTTTTTTAAAATTAGGGTTTCTTTCTTGGATCTAAACGGTGGTATTTGTGCCTGCTCAGTTAATGGGAGTTGTTTAAGGGGTATTTGTTAGGGTGTTTGCTCGTGATCCATTCTGTGTCGCTATTGGGTGGTGTGTGTTGGTGTGAATAATGGAGGGTCTGAATAGGGTAGATTTAGGTGCTCTTGCTGAGCGTATGCAACGATTGAGGGAGGCCAATCCAGAAACATATGGAGTTAGGGCTCCTACGAAACTCAGCAGCTTTAATACAATGGAGGCTGGTGTTGGGACGACGGATTTTGCTGGAGTAGGGTCTGATTCGCAGCGTGATAATTCTGCTCATGATAACATGGGAGTTAGGGCTCCTTTAACACCTACGGCGGCTGGTAATGAGGTTTTGGAACCTGTTGCTACCTCGAGGGGGTTTGCTGCTGATGTTCAGCCATGTGATACTACCAGCCCTGCTGTGGCGGCTACGGGCGATACGTGTCTACTTTCAAGTCAAGTAAAGGCTGATATTAGTATGACACATAACAAACAAGGGTTTGCTGATTTACTCAAGGAACATATAAGACCTAAACGAGTCATTAAGGTTGCCCATATTACGGATTTCGAGAACGTCTCGGGTGCGGATGTGGCTATTCCTCTAAAGGCGGTTGACGAGGTTAAGGCTCATTTTTCTAATACTTTGTATGGCTATTTCATTGGTAAAAGAGTTGCTTTTCCGTTAGTGGAGAGGTATGTGATGAATACATGGGCAAAGTATGGAATCGAGCGAGTTATCGTTCGAAACGGTTTTTATTTGTTTAAGTTTAAGAATAAGGAGGGGATGGAGCAGGTGATTGAAAGTGGTCCCTGGATGATCAGGTTAGTCCCTATTATTCTCAATATTTGGAAGCCTAATACGAAGCTTGTAAAGGAAGAGGTTACTTCTGTTCCGGTGTGGATCAAAGTCCATAACATTCCTATTGCTGCATATTCAGAGGTGGGTCTTAGTATCATCACTTCTAAATTGGGTAAACCTATTATGTTGGATAGTTATACATGTGACATGTGCATTAATCCTTGGGGACGATGTACATATGCACGTGCCCTTGTTGAGGTCTCGTCAGATCGTGGTCTTGTGGATTCGTTAGTTGTTGCTATTCCTCTTGAGGATGGTACTGGGCATTCTATGGAGAGGGTTGAGGTAGAATATGAATGGCAGCCTCCACATTGCTTGGAATGCAAAATTTTTGGTCATTCATGTGCTCAGTGTCCGAAACGTGTCGTTACTATGGATAATGAAACTGAAGCACGTGCTACTTACCATAGTCAAAATGATGAGTTTACTGAGGTGAAAAACAGGAAGAATAAAGGAAAACAAGTTGATCAGCAGTGGAAACCTAAACCGGTTGCTGGGTTGAAACTTACTAAACCAAAGGTTTCTTATTATAGGTCGCCGACTAAAACAGGTATGGAGAAGAAACAAGGAAAAAAATCTGAGGTTAATGTTGCATCAACTTCTACATCCAATCTGTTTGAGGTTCTGAACTCAATTGGGGAAGATGGTTCGATGGATCCAGAACAAGGAAAGAAGAAGAAAATTGGCTCAAGTTTAGTTATTAATGAATCTGATGACGATGATATGTTTGATCCAAATGATAGCTACGCAGATAAATATGATTTTAGTCTTACTAATAAGAATAGAAAATAGCTATTTTGGTCGATCGTAAGATAGGCATGTCTATCTTATGTAGGTGATTGGTTCTTAGCTAGTTTATGGCTTGTTTGTTGCCCATGTAACGGGCTGTGGTAAGGGATTCACCCTTATCCTTTTGTACTTCAATGTTTTTTTGGTTATATATCTTTTACCGGGGACAGTCCCTTTACCAAAAAAAAAAAAAAAGTTTATTAGTGTAAAAGAAGAGTTTTACATGTTCAACATTTGCTTAAAATCAGCTTTGAAAATCAGTAGGGTATAACTAGTTCGTTTTAGTGATTTTTGTTATGAAAACTTGTTCATCTGTTAGATATAGGTTAGGATCAGGTTTGTAAGTTGTTTCTTTATAGTTTGGTTGAGTTTTTTGTGAGCTTTGCCTGTTTGAAATTCGTCTATTTACCAAATGCATCAGTCATAGAAGCCCAAACCACCTAGACACACACAGTAACCTTTATTTGCTCATTTGAAGTGTTTTTTGTGTATTGAACTGGTGTGTTTTAGTGTTTACTTGACTCCCCACAACCCAACTGGTTGTGGGGGTGCCATTTGTACCAAGAAAAACATGGCCAAAAGCTCAAAACAAGCAAAAAGTATCCCAGACCTTGTTTCCTGTTAAGAGCAGTGGGAACTAGGTTCCCACTAATAGCATAATTCTAGCCACTGACTAGCTTAAGGACAAAAGTCCAAGGCTAGTCAACATCAGCTTTTGTTTTATTTGTCTTTAGTGATCATTTTTTAGTGTTTTTAAGTAATTTCAATTTTCATAGCTTAAGTTTATTTTAGTATTTTTAGAATTAATTTAAGTTAAATTAGGTTTTACTAAATACTGTTTTTGTAAAACCCGCATGCTTTTACCATGGATAGTACCCTTAAGATCGTACGTACTAGATTAAAACTTTCTTATTATAGCCTGATTACGATTACGTGTTAGGATTTTACGTATTACGTACGTGTTAAAACACGATAAGTATTTACTACGCACGAGCACGAATACTTATTTGACAATAATTAATCACGAACATGTGATCATGAAATCATGAACGTAATTAAATCACGAACTACTACTAATTACGTATATATATATTTATTACGAGCGTAAATAAATATATTAGGTCACGGTAATTATTTAACGAGAACACGTTAAACGCGAACACAAATAATCACGAACGAGTAATTAATCAACGAGATACGGAAAACGGTACGGGTACCCCATGTGGGGCCCCTACCCGCACACCAAAGGGGTGTTTTTATTGATCTTTGATCTTGGATTTGTTGCTAGTGTTCGTGTTTGTTAATCATTGTTTAGATCCACGCATACGGTAATTCTTTTAGACCCTTTTCATCTTTTAAATAATTAAGAACATGATATGTTTTTCTTAAAAACCTAATTAAATCATAGATCTAACATGAAATTGGTTTTGGAATAAATCAAAAGGGATCTTTTAGGGGTGTTTGTTCTTGGCCGCCGCCTAAACCGAACCCGAGAGGGTCTCGGTTTGGCTACACGACCACCACCGAGACCATATGGTCCCGGTTGGTTGGTGTGGGTCCCACGGCAGCAACAAGACAAGGGTAACCCCGAATTGGTTCGGGGTATGGTGTCAATTTCATGTCCGGTTCATGGTTGTTAGTCAAGATCCGGTTCACGGTGTATGTTAAGATTATTATTTTTATAATCTTATGTTAAAATTAAATTAATAAACATGACATGATTAATTTAATAACATGATTTAGGTTATATTAATTATTAAGATCATGAAATTATTAACCTAAGTATTTTATATTATTAGACTTATAAATTAATTAATTATTTAAAAACCATGGTTATAATTAATTACTTAACATGACTTAGGTTATATTATTAATAAATAATAATACATGTTTTAACCTAAGTATTTAACTTTATTTAATTAAAAACATGATATACTTTAATTAAATAATTTAACCTATAGTTTATTTTAATTACATGAAATAATTAATAAACTATACATTATATCATATGACTTAGGAAATAATCATGAAAACACTTAGGCTTATATACTTAGCTTATTTAACCAGCTTAATTCTAATTATGGAAACTTTCTATTTTTAGAAATTTAATTAAATAAGGCAACTAATCTATTTATGGAAACTTTCTATTTTTAGAAACTTATTTATTTCAGGCAGCTAATCTATTTATGGAAACTTATTTAATTAAGGCAGCTGATCTATTTATGGAAACTTTCTATTTTTAGAAACTTATCTATATTAAGCAGTAATTCTATTTTTGGAAACTTTCTATTTTTGGAAACTTTCTACTTTTGGAAACTTTCTATTTTTGGAAACTTTCTATTTTTGGAAACTTTCTATTTTTGGTAACTTTCTATTTGTGGAAACTTTCTATTTTAGGAAACCTGCTATTTTTGGAAAGTTACTTATTATTACACAGTAAGTATAATAATACATGAAATACCAGAAATACTTAATCAGAGTAAACAAAATATAAGATAAACACAGTTTAAGGCTTTAAACAGTAAAACATGATAAGAACATATAAAATAAGCTAAGACATGACATAAAATCAGTTACGTATTAGTAAGCAGATACTCATTCATGTATGTATTTATGTAGCATTAGTGATACAGAAGTAGGATTCCTCTCATTTCGTCTTCTTCGTTCACTGGACATAAGGTACGGATTCCCGTCCTTTCAGTATGGACATTCTTTCCTTATTAGGATTTCCCCGTATGCAGCCAAATGTTTTCCCGTAGTATAAGTATGTGTTTGAATTGCTTATGTTTAAATTAGAATACCTATAGCCATATACATGCATGACCAGTTTCACCTAGTTATGGAGGTACCATAACAATAACATTAGAGGCACTGATGTTATGACTTCACCACGGCGGAGTGATTGCCCGTGGCGTCTCTTCAGCTTTTGGCCATTTATATTATATTTATCATGTGGGGCGTATGGGTGTATCCTAGTTACATGTTTTCAGTCAGGATTTCATGGTGAATGTGGTGTGTGCCTTGCATCCTTCACAAGGAGCTGATCTCTCCTACCCAAAAACCAGTATATTAAATTAGAGGCAGCCCCTCTAATTTGCATGATGAGGTCACCCCTCCAAGTATTCATGCACGGTGGATTTTCATGACCAATATTGGCTAATGGTAAAATATGTTAAACAGTTTTCATAAGATAAACAAAAGGCTTTTCAAACTATAAAACCAGTTTTATGAACATGTTCCAGGTTTTCCAGGACTTATACATTTACGTTGTTATCAAGTCTTTATTATGCTTAGTCATTCATACTATGTCTATATCCGTGCACTGAGCATTTTTCTCAGTCGTTACTTTCCTTTCCATGTCCCAAAACGACAGGTACCCTAGGAAAGACTCGAGCATTTGGAGGACGTGCATAGGATGGAAGCTGCTAGAGACTTCTTTTCCTTTTTGCCTTCATATACTTATGCTTGTTTAGTCTTTCATTCATTTCTTTTGCTTTATTATGTTTTGGGCTTATGTTTGGGAACCGATGTTTCATTCCGGTTATCCCTATGGTCATGTAATGTTTTATACATTTATCCTTGTATGCTTTGATGACACGCCATAATTACGCGTGACATTCCATTATCAAAATAGGGTGTTACAGTTATGGTATCAGAGCACAAGGCTTCGACTTGTAGGCTCTAAAACTTGACCTGTGACTAGTGGGCAGTCACCAGGAGCTTCCTAAGCCAACTTTTGTTATTCCACGTATTGATGTTTTCAGCGCATTGTTGTTTTAACCATGACGTTTTCAGCACCTTGATGTTTTCATCGATATTGTTTTACTAATATGGATGGACAACCGTCATTCATATTTAGTTATGTGTCATTGTTTCATGCATAATGTTCCTCGTGAACTGTGGCTATGTGGACTGAACCCCAGTAGTTCATAATTAGCACACAAAATTTTTTTCTGATAATTTTTGACATATGAGTTTCATTTGTTTATGTTTCATGTATCATTGTTGCAGGGATTATGACTAAGTAATGGTTGGTACAGGACTGGCCCTATTTAGTCGCATGTGCTTTTATCGAAACTTTTAATTTTGGGACCGACCCATAGGCGTCCCCTCGCCATGTCTTTTGTTTTGGGACCGACCCATAGGCGTCCCCTCGCACATATAAAGGTTTTTATAAACTACATTATACATTCATGCATAAATCTTTTCTCATGATTTATTGGCATAATTTTTTTTTTCATGTCCCCTCATAAGTTACTATGTTTTTATGTCAAGTATGTTTTCATACTGTCATGGTTAACTTCAGTTCATGCTGATTATGTTATACACTGCTTCATGTTGAATTGTTCATGTTTCTTCATGATAATTCCGTCTTCATGTTGATTACGTCTTACGCCTCTTTTGTTATTTATGCTTTCACGCAAGACATTTTTGGATTTCATTAAATTCTGCTTTCATGATAGTCATGGTTGGTTTTCATTGATCATGCTGTCAGGCAAATCATCGTTGAATTTAGTGTAACCACACTTTAGCGTTTCTCTATGCAACCAGAATGAGGTATATACTGGCATTGCCAGGTTATCATGATGGTTTTCCTAACCGTTTAACCGATATACTTTCCTTAAATCATCATAAATGATCGACTCCATACCGATCATTTCATGTGTATTCCACGTGTACTCCGCGTACCGTATTTCATGTGTATTACACGTACCTTAATCCATGTGTATTTCACTTGCAATACTTCACGAGTATTCGCTAGTCGATTCTGAATCACCTCAGGCGTATTTTCAATTGCTGATATTCTACAAGATTGCTGATGCCGCTCATAACTGGGAGATGTTACTAAAGGTTGATGCTGCTGACGTTCGGAGACGCTACGAGATGCGGATGTTGTTCACAACCTGGAGATCCTACAAGACGAAGACAAAGGCGTTAGAGCAAAGCAATCAGACGAGAAGATGCTTCACCATCAGACAATTTCCATCAATCATTGTCCCTAATTCTTAGTTACATGTCACACGTCATTCGGCTGTCATTTCAGCCATATGAGTGCAAACCGGTACCAGCCGGCCACTCAGCTGAATAGTTACATGAATCACGGTCATGAGAATGACCGTCACGGAACTGACAGACAAGACGATAGTAACCACTACTATGACAGAACTATCCTAGAAATCGCAACCGAGGCTCCGACCGCGGACGTGATCAGACATACAAAGGATCAGTAGTCCAACCGATCCGCCAAGTCTGGCATAATAACCTAATATTGTAGTTCTATTGAATTATGTCTCGAGACACATGTCAAGACATCAGTCAAGACACATGTCTCACGTATACTTTCTGGAGACACATGTCAAGACATCAGTCAAGACACATGTCTCACGTATACTTTTTGAAGGCACATGTCAAGACATCAGTCAAGACACATGTCTCACGTATACTTTTTGAAGACACATGTCAAGACATCAGTCAAGACACATGTCTCACGTATACTTTCTGAAGGCACATGTCAAGACATCAGTCAAGACACATGTCTCACGTATACTTTCTGAAGACACATGTCAAGACACCAGTCAAGACATATGTCATGCTTATAGTTTCAAGAAACGAGTCAAGACACATGACTCACGTCCAACTATGGAACATTTCTAAGAAATTTAGGGTACCCTCCAAGGGTATATCCATTTTGTTGTGCCATGTATTAATCAGGCCACAAGAATTTCAATACCATTATCGGCGCATCAGTGAGAACTGTCACGTTGTGAATGTCACTTTCTTTTCCTTCACCATTGTTCATATATTCATGA